>OZ026498.1:18025830-18466300 GCA_964019985.1 Aurelia sp. 4 Dawson et al 2005
AACCTTGTTTCCATAATGGTCCCCCCCCCCCAGAGGTGTCTATGAAAGAAAAGTTTTTACAAAAAAAAGCAATCTTTATTGCTGAAAAGTTGACAGTTATGTCTTATGTTTTAATGTGAAAAATGGGAGGGATTATCCAAGAGATTGATAATCTATTCGCTTTCACTCGTTTGAAATGAATAATGACAAAAACGCATGTGCATCTTTGTAGTCAAATCTATCCCACGCCATAGCGGACCAAACGCTAATATTTCATGTATACATATCTGAAGGACAAATTTAAGGTGCAATTTCATCTGTAAACTCTAAAAAGGCACACTTAAATTGTTTCAATTTTGGGGTCTAAGTTGTCTCACACAAAGCCCAACGAAAACATTTTGCAAGGCACTGCTCTTGCGATTTTCAAAATTTTGTCAGTTAAATAGATATTTCGCCTCCCTGTTCTTCCTGCATTCCTGCAGACTTCATTTGTATAAATTCTCTTCTAATTGCACGCCATTTATGCAAGAAACGCATTGATGTCAGTAAACGAGGCCATCTATGCAAGAAACGCATTGATGTCAGGAAACGAGGACATTTGATTGCTACGACCCAGAACAAGCCCAATAGCCCCACGCTTTCCATCTAACCATCATCATAAGCCTTCGTGTCATGCAAAACGTGATATCTCATGATTGCATGCTTTGGAGTTTTCTTCTACAAGAATAACCAAACATCAACTTTGAATCCATAGCACGAAAGTGATGCCTGCACGGTTTAGTATTAGGCCTACTTTTTCTCTTTCTAACACGATGAATTTTTATTGGACTGGAAAATGAAAAAAGTTGAAAACTTGGGACTGTTGAATCTGGAAATGGAGCTTTCAGATCACCAGTTTTTCATTGTCAGTACCTTTCTTGCCTTGCCTTCTATGTATTTTGACATCCCCAGAATCTCGTGTTTAAAATCAAACTTTTAAAAATCTGCACAGATTTCAAAGCCTCTCTACCGGTTGGTTTTTGTGCGAAATGGGACAGTAGAGAGGGAGAAAGGAGAAAAGGAGAGGTGAGCTTGTTGCTGAGAAACAACGGAGGATGAAATTTTGGCTTTCTTTCCCAATGAGGAGTGAAGATTTTTGGAAAAAGGACTTCTAGGGGGATTTTTTGGAAAAAGGAATCTTTGCCAAAAAGCATTCTTTCGACGCCAAACAGATCTCCTCTGATCTCTACCAAGGAAACGATTTCATTCATGTGAAAGCAAAGTTATGCAGTGAGTGCGTAACATTACAGCGAAGCGAATACCTTCTTGTCTTCACCATGTGTTTTCACCCATGACAACATTGCACTACTTCCCATATGAGAGTGAGCGAAACATCTGCTGCTCTGTTCGGCCAATGAGAATTCGTAATCAAGTCACGTGAAAATCTACTTGAGCACAAACGAAGAAGCGAATCTGGTAGTATGACGATAGTTTTCGTAGTTAGCCCCCGGATACATTGAAAACGCAAGCGTAGTAGCGCCATTTTGTTATGGTGAGATTATTGCGCATGCGTTAAAGATGTAGTCGGGGGTCAGTTCAAAGTGGTTTCGCTCTCCTTCTTCGAGTCCAGGGCAAACCGCTGGGGAAACCGTAATGAGGGCAAGAAAATTAATGATCCTGCGAAGATCTTAGTATCTATGGCTTGTTTGTTACTTCAAGGACATGGATAAAGCATCTTTGCTGCTCATAGCCTTGTTTATTTGTGTTTTTACTGGATGCCGGCCATACAATGATGGTAAGAATAGCGCTTATATGATCACTGATGAAGACCAGGCCTAACTGCAATACACAGTTTCGTTTGATCTTTGCCCGCTGTTTATTTTGATTTCTATTTAATAACGACCGTTGATGAACGATCGAAGATTCACAATAGATGCTTGATATATTATACTTATTTCTGGGGTAGATATATGATGAATTTGTGATAAATATAAAGTTTTCGAGGGAATAACGCCCATAATTTCTGAATGGTATGAAGGCCCAGGAGATTTTACTTTGTTTGAAAACAATCACATACCACTTGCAGAAGTACGCGGCAGGTACTGCTTACAAAGCAAAACATGTACAAAATTATTTTTTTATAAAATCAATTCGATTTTGGCCATGAAGACTAGGATTATCATGAAGACTGCTAAATAAAACTCTTGAAGATACTTTAGTGTGGTGAAAAATTGATAAAAAACTTGTTTGCAAAGAAACACGAAACTCAAAATGAGGTGTGAACGGGGTTATTGTTAAAGCCAATATTATGAATTAAATGCAAACAGGAATATTTGGATTAATCATTGCCTGTTTAGCAACCATTAAGAATTGGTCAAGAACTGAAAAGTATTTTGTGAAAAAGTATTAAAAGTATTTGAACACATTGATTAATTGGATTGAATTTAATCCCTTTTCTGTATTTTAAATTTTTGTATCCTAAGGCATATAAGACAAAACTACTTGAAAAAGAAACTACCAAAAGCCCCACTAACCTCCAAAGCCCAATTAAAGATACAGTCTGCTTCATGAGAAAACTGTTTGATAACCATAATAACCATTTGTTTTGTTTCATTGGAAGCTTCTTTGCCAAAAGCTTAGGAAAAATATGACATTCTGTTACTGTTTTGGAAAGAATTTCTACAGTGTAGCCTAGTGTCAAGGTAACAAAGCAGTCTTGCCCATGAACTTTTTGCACAGTCAGCAATAAAGATGTGATAAAATCCAGGTCAAATATAATGAATTCAAAGCTGCAGACCTAAGGAATTTCTCTTTCCTCATGCTGGGCTCATGTTGAAGTTTTAGTCATGTGGTCTAAGACATTCTAAGAACAAGTGACAACCAGGAACTGAAAAATACAACATTGTCAGCCCATGTCACATGAATTTCAGTTTCAGTTTCAGTTTCATATTTTAAATTCACTACATACAATTTCTCATTAATAAACTATTCAAACAATTAACTAAACTAAATTACAAATGTTACAGAAAAATTAATACAAAATGAATACTAAACATTTAGACAAAAAGAAAAATTGCATGGAGGGAATTACTTAAAGGAGGAGTTCTCTCAGTAGTTAGACTAATCGAGGAGAGAACACCCCCCCCCCTGTTTGAAGAGTTTCTTATTTAAGTTTAATTCCTTTCATTGAAATTGGGTGGATGGTGACCTTTTTGTATCCATTTTTCTGCAATCAAAATTGGTAGTTTCTTTCAAAGAGGTAGGCTTTGACTTTTTGTCAAAAATTATTTGCAGATGGGGATTTTTTATTTCCACAAGAATGTCATTCCAGCACTTAGCTCCAAAGTAACGTACTGATCTAAGACCATATTGCAGGGTATTCATCTGGGTTAGGAAAATATCATTGTTGGTAGCTTGCCGCGTACTATGTTGATGAACAGAGTCCACTAATTCAACGAAAGTATGAAAATAAGAAGGAGCGATCTTATTAATACAATCATAAAAAAAACTAAGCATTTTCAACTGAAAAAGATCATGAAGTTTTAAAATTTTCAAATTAGAGAAGATAGGCATAGAAGGTGCAGTAAAATGCTCAAATGAAATAGCCCTTATAACTCTTTTCTGTGACAAAAACACTGGATTAACGCGAGTCTCATAGGTGAGACCCCAAACCAAGATGCAAAAGTGAAAGGGGAGATTGGACAGCAAGCACATTTTAATTCTTTATTTTCACATCATCTTGTTTTTGCATGTCTGTGTGCTTAAGCTCTTGCCCTCTCTAAAGAGAAACAGTCAACAGAAATTTCTTGACTGAAATTTAAGAAAAGGATCTCAGCACACAAATGTTTCCATTGTCTTTCTTGTCTATAGGTTCATGCTGCAAAAATTGTGGGAACCTCACTTTCCTTTTACTGTCTTCCCATAGCTCTGGAGGTGGTACAAAAAAGTATGTAACTCATTTTCAGAGTGTACAGAGTCTCTTCTTTATGCTTGAGGAATCCTGACAAGATATTTGGACACAAAGCATTTAAGGCCGAAGTTACAAATTCATTTATGTGAAGCGTATTGCCTGTCCTCCTACATGGGGCCAAAAATATGGAATAGCCTATTTTCTACTCTTAAGTCTACAAATAGTATCAATTCGTTTAAGCACAAATACAACAACAATTTTGTCCAAAAGAGGAAGGAAAAAGGCATATGTGTGTTTTACTAAAACCGCACATCCGCTCTCACATTCATGTTTCGGCCTTACCATATTTATGATTTATACAAAAGCACATACAAATATATATATATTATGTTTATAAATTTTATTGCCATCACCTCTAAGGGGACCATTTTGGAAATAGGGTCAACTTGATCTTTTAAAGTAAATGAAGGGAGATATATCGACACAGGCTAAACATAGCACAAAAAAGCCACAGGCACTATATACTTATCTTCCTTTTGTTTCATAGATCAAATCCATCAAATACAATAGGTTATATATATTTAGATTACCCAGTCCCCCTAGCTAAGTTAGCCTTTAAGCCCATTGATTTACTTTAATGCTATCCCTGCCACTATAATTAGGGGTGTTTTTAACTGGTATATACATATATATATATATATATACAAACTCCAAATTAAGGTTAGACAAGCACACCAACTAAGGTTTTTATAATGTGGCTTCGGGTTTCAGTTTTGGTACCATTCCTAGCGAGTAGATACCAAAAACATATATGTAAGTAGATGAGTGTCACTATATTCATTCATAGGTTTTTAGATGAGTCGGATCATGAAAGTTCTTGCCTTCCTGGCTTCCTAAATGAAGGAAGAAACAAAGCATGGATATCACATAGACCTAACTATTTGTAGAAAGGGGCAATGGGAGATTTTGATCATCTGAAGGAGGATATTGTTGCATCAGTGATGGTCCCAGGGGAGGGCTACTGTTGGTGTAAGCTGCTATGTCAGCAAAACCAAATATGAAGTGGAAGCCATCAGTATAAAACAGAGCTCTAGAGAAACTTTCTGAAGAATGAGCACTTTGTAAAATTTCTTTTGATGGTATAAAAAACCAAGTACAGTTCTCCTTCCATTTGATATAATTTGATTAAGTGTAGTGGCCCTCAAGAAAAACATATTGCTAATTGATTCTTTCTAAACAAAACAAAAAGATCATGTAGGAAATAATTTTGATTGATCAACAAGACCATCAGACATCCCCAGAGGCATTTCAGAACAGGTGCAAGAAATTATATACATCTGCCAGTGATTGAAAATTCTCATCAAAAATTTATAGACCCTGGAGATTTCATGGTTCTTTTGACTTTTAATACTGGGAGTGGTAACAGTACTTGCTTGTATTTCTGCAAAAGAACTAATGATGTGAAGCTCAAATTAAGAATTTAACAGCTAAGACTGTCAGTAGCATAGCTCAAGAGTCCTAACTCCTGGTTAAATGCTAAGATGCTTGCATATCCAGATGGGAAATCCCTGTTTTTGTGCATCAATGCGGTTCCACATGGCTGAAAAACCAAACGACACATGTGGCTTTTCCCAGCAAGGAAATTCCCTGGGGGGAGGTGTAATCAGTAAAATTTGGGATGATAGTGATGTTGATTTGCATGAACTTTATTTCCTTCCCAAAAAGATAATTTGAAAGTTCATAGTCCCAAGAACATTTAGAAGTCAGTGAGTCCTCCTGATCACCAAAAAGTAGTGGACAGTTTCTGCAAAACCACAAAATAACAGCCTTGTCTAAAGACCTAAAAGAAAATAAGCAGCAAACCACCAACCCAAAAACTATATACCTTATGATTTTTCTGGAACCCAAAAAAATTCAAACTAAGAAAATAACACATAAACATCACTGGCCATATTTTGACTGACTGTCTTTGGACTAACTTGCGCCTTCAGCAGTAAAGTGGATGGGATTGTTTTTTGGTTATTCAAATCACAGAACTAGCAGGATGCTCTTCTAGTTCTGTGGAATGTCTCCCCCTCCAAGTGAAGAACTGCTTTGTATCCAGCCCAGAGGACTGGGCTTGGCTATTTTCCTTCATTTATTGTGTGTTTGAAGATACTTAGTTTTCTCAACATAAAGGAAAAAGTAAAAGTTAAATGCTCAAAGCAAAACCAATGCCATTCTGTGTCACCTGGTAGGCCCCACAACTTTGAGCAACCTTTTCAAAAATCAGAGAGGGCATTCAAAACTCTTCTGTCAAATCAGATCCTACATGGCCATTTACTTTATTATCCATTTGGGTATGTTCTAATTAAGGTTTAGGATGAAGGAAGGGTATAGGGGAGGTTGACCTTGTCTAAAATGTGGTTTGTAAGGTACTTCAAAGGCTCATAGCCCCCTACTACAAATGTGTACACTTGTGTTTTGCCATATACAATAAGATAGGTACAGTAAGCTTTTTGTCTTTCAAAGCTTTTTGTATTCATTGGAATAAAGAGTAATTGAATATCTTGCCCATGATATGAATATGATTTGCATAACTTTAGAATCATTTTGCAGTGTTCTCTTCACAGCCAAGATATTATAGGTGAAGAAGGGTGACCAAGGAGAAATTTCAGTCTAGTTTCTAAATTGCATATCTGAATGGAATAGACTTAATCCTGAGAGATCACACCTTCCATTGCTGTTTTTTTTAAGTGAAACTGCTATCAATAGTTTGACCCCCAATAATCTTTCCCAAATAAGTGTCGGTCCCCGTCAATTGAATTTTCACAGATTTAAGCATAATGTTTATTTCAAGGACATCATGCTCTGCAAATGACAATATTTAGGATACGGAACACTTTTTGCTGATATGCTTCCCATTTGACATCCAATGACAAGATCTTCTAGTTGGCATTTCAGTAGTATTACGAACATTTGGCTAGATTAACACCCACTCGAGCAACATTCTGGTACAGCTTTTATTGTATGGTGATAAAGACCTTTCTAGTGACATTAATAGAATATATACTAGAACTGACTCTAAATTTCATTCACCAAGCTGGTTGGTTTAACTACGGAAATTGCAAACTTTTGTTTTACAATTCATAAGCACCAAGCCCCTTACTTCTCTTCTTTTGCTTGTAATTTTGTGAAAAGACTTGTTTGCCCAAAGTTAGCCTGACATGCAAAATGAACAAACCTTTAGTAATTAGGGACAGAGAAAAGTTTATTTTATAACATGGCCAGTGCAAAACGCAATGGAGCAACTACTTTTATTGAGCTTATCAGAAGTGGGTCAACACATTTTTTGAAGAAAATATCTACGGGGCAGAAGCTTTTTATGAGCTTAAGGACCTTAAGATGATATTTGAAATGCAAAATGTCTCATTTTGGGGGCAAAGTTGTTAATCATGCAAGAAGAAATTGAATTTTTTTTTTCTTCTGTAATTCATATGTAAATCGTCTTAGTTTTTTTGTGATGCCACGGAGTAGTCATAGTATTTTGCACCCAGTGGCATCGTCCTTGTAGTGTAGTTAAGTATTCTGTAAGTAGTGTAACTAGTAAATCCGTATTGTAAATTTTTATTGGAATGTAAAAAAAAAAGAGAAATGCTTGGAAGGACATATTTTAGATGACTTGAAATTTCCTAGTCAGTTGCTTGCAAGTACGATGCATCAGTCATATCCCTGAATCTTCAAAGTAAACTTTTAATTGAAAAACATTCGTAAGTACAAAAATTGATTTGTTGTGGTTTTTGGCTACTTTGATACGTACTGTAGAAACATTATGTTGTTTATGAATATAGGGGATACATCTTTTAGGACTTTTAGGAAGGGGTGACAAGGCAGTTAGTTTTTCTGCAATAATTCCATACGGGGCGAGCAGATTTTGTCCAAAAAGTTTTCTTCTCCACCGGCCATGCCATATGATAAATTTTGCAGTGTCCCTTATCAGTAAAAATCGTTCATGTGTATTTTTGAAGCTCTATAGTTAATGTTTGTTTGGTTACACATTCTTATGTTGATGACTGCGGAGTTCTCAGTCTCTTCTCTCAGTGGTAACGCCCTTGCAGTGTGGTAAAGTAGCTCGTATGTGGTTTGTTTTGTAAAATTTTTATATTGAATTGTCCTTTTAGGGTATGCAAGTTTGTATGGAATTTGCAAATATTAGAGACTTTTGCAAACTGGTATGGTGCAAAATTCAAACTGTTTACAGAAAATTTACAAATTCCTAAATTTGAAGCAATTGCTCAAATAAAGTCAATAAACATCGCACAGACTTACTGCAAACTAAATCCCAACGCTATTTATTTCTGTCTGTGGGTAGATGCAATAAACCTTGTGGTAGGTATATGCAAGCAAAGCTATATAGAAAAATGATGTCTCCTGATCCTACAATTGTGTCATTTGAATAAGTGGTTAAAATGTCTTTGGTCAGAAGTAAGTTTGTGGTCGCCTTCCCTTTGGTTGTATCATTTCAGTTTCTTGCAAGGTAACTTCAGTTATTTTTTTAAATGAGTGTGGTTTGTACAATGTCAGGCAGACAATGCAACTTTTGAGCAACTGGTTGTTTGAATGGAGTTAGATGATCTTGTTAGGTATGGTCCATGTAAAGTGCATTCTTTGGGTGTGCCAATGTCATCAAGCATGATGGCTTCACATGCATGGTTTAAGTTTGAGTGAACCCAGTGAGGCTAATCAAAAAATAGTGTCACTTTCTGCCACTTTAAAAACCATTCTGTTTTCTTCCCAGGGGCGGTGGTACTCCCGAATTTTCAATAATGGGAGAGTCAATGCCACTACCTCTTTGCTGAACCTAAATAATGAGTCTAAACCCCAAATGCCAGTGCAGAATGACATTTATTGAATGGGCCACCGCAATGAATTGCACTAAATTACATGCTTTCTCCTTCTTTAGATTTGTGGACCCCAAATATTGAATTTTGTCTGGCAATAGCTATTCACAGACCCCAAATGTTGACTTAAGGGCCTGTTCAGCTAGCTGGCGCGCCTCCATACGAACAGGCCCTAAGGTAAGATGTTGGAACCCAATATTGGCACGGACTCCCCCGCATTGAAATTTAGTGGCTTATTTTGTAAAGATTTTAACGATTGACCACGATAGATTATTTTTCCGGGACACTTCGAATAAACCATGATTCATTATGATTCGAAACGTTCCGAAAATATAATGATTGGAGTCGAATATTTTAGGCCTTTTGCCTACCATACTATTTACCACTGGATATGTGGTATGATTAATAAATTACATACATGATTGTCTTTATCCTCGTTCTACGATTCTTGACGAAGTTGCGCTTTCCTCCTGACAACGATTGATTGGTAGGAACTGGGTAACAACGATCACTACCTTAGTTTCACTGAATTTGGTTTGTTTATGTTAACATGCACTAGCTGTTCCATTGTATACCAAATTAGTACAATTTTTGTAAAGCAATGAAACAACTATATATCATTTCAGCGTTTCGCATGTAGAATTGGGGATGTATTCGAAACAAGGCCAACTTTCATGTAAATCGTCCATGATGAAGTATGAAAATGCATACGGCGTTGCAGTAGGACCCAAGTTTCCCCCCACTTCAATCAAAATGTGCTTTTATATATATATATATATATATATATATATATATATATATATATATATATATATATATATATATGTATATATATATATATATATATATATATATATATATATATATATATATATATATATATATATATATATATATATATATATATATATATATATATATATATATATATATATATATAAAATATATATATATATATATATAGATATATATTTATATATATACTCATAAGCTCAATCTCAATGCGTAATAGAAATAGATATATGAACTCAGAAAAAACACATTCTTGTAAACGTTTCGGCCGAAGCCCTCATCAGTTTGATAGTGATGAAGGCTTCGGCCGAAACGTTTACAAGAATGTGTTTTTTCTGAGTTCATATACATACATATATATATATATATATATATATATATATATATATATATATATATATATATATATATATATATATATATATATATATATAAATATATATATATATATATATATATATATATATACACAATCTAAAAATTTACAATTTAACAAACATGAACGATATCATTGGGAGCATGAAAGGCATGGCTACGTTAATGATCTTTAACAAAAAACCAATAAAGATACCACCAATGGCTATACCAAAGTTCTGGTCCCTTCATAGGAAGAAATGGATCGCAGAGATTTGATGACACTTTTGCTGGATCGAAATTTAAAGTTGACAGGGTTTGGTATAGTTTTTAGTAACATAGATATATTTACAATACATTTATAATGTTATAACAACAAGATTAAAGATTAATAGAGTGTCCCTTGGTTTGCATTGGTGGTGCTACAAAAATCGCTTGAGAAGTGAATGAATTTTAGCATTGATTCCAAAATTTGTCAATTTTGATCATGAGTAAAATTTTTACCACCATACAACAATATTTACACAAGGGTTTGATTGGGCAGGTTTAAGATGTTGTGTAGTTGGAATGCTTCGTTAACAGTGCCAAGGAGATCACGCCTCTGACTCTCGTATGCATAGCATTGCAGCAAGAAGTGTTCAGTATCTTCAATTACATCATTGATTAGACACATTGGGTCAACTGTGTCTCTAAAGTTATGGTTGAATTTGTGAGAATTTAGCTTACTGAGGCCAACGCGTAGCTGGGTAAGGATGGCAACGCCTTTTGGATCATAGATTCCGTAAATAGGTTTTTGGGTGGGGCGAATGAGAGAGGAAAGTCTTGTTTTGAATGAGCTTACTGAAGGCAATTCTCTGATCTCAGAAGGAAGGCTGTTCTATTCTTTTAAGAGGTTTGGATAGAAACTTGACTCAAAGTGCTCCGTCCTTGCATTTATTCGCCCAACTACAGCCTGATTTCCAAGGCATAATTTGACCAACGAATTCGTGGAATATGATCTCTTGTATATTCAGGTGCAAGTTCGTTGATGAACTTAAAGAAGAGAACGAGACGCCTGCTCCACCTTCTGTCATTCAATGGTTCCTAGCCAAGTTCCTCGTATGTTTCGTCTCTTGAGGTACCTTTCCACGCGCCAGTTATAGCTAAGCCAGCAGAATACTGAACGGATTCAAGTCGTTCCATCAGGCGATGTAAGGTGACGTCATGGCTAAAGTCACCCACTTTCTGTGGGATATGATAAATGACGTCAACATAGTCGAGGTGTTGACGAACAAATAGTTTGTAAAGTTCGTTTAGAGTTTGCCTTGGCAAGTAGTTAGATAAAAACGGAAGCATTCCAGTCCCACGTCTCGCTCCATTGATTGCAGATCGAATATGACTAGAAAACGTCAGTCGACTATCAAGCACAACACCTAGATTTTTATGTTCGTCAACCTTCATAACTTTTACTTCATTGAAAATTATGGGTGGATGGTCAACAGAGATCTCTTTCTCTGTTGTGAAAATGTTCTTCATGTGATGCGCAGAAAGAATTTAGATTCAAGATAATATACATTGAAAAAATTTTCCAGGCACCATTTTGCGCTCGCAGGCACCAACAATTTTGGTGAGGCACAGACAAAAATCGTGTTGGCAAAAAAGTGAACAAAAAAGTATGTTCTTGCAAAAAAAGTATAAACAAATAAATAGAAAATTGAGGTACAGGCATAGACTAACTACCTCAGTCCCAGTTTCCGCTTCGTTCATTGAATTGGATGCCGATTATCAGTTTATCAAGGAGCGCAACTACGACATGTAATCAGTCTAGTACAGGCATACACAAATGATCTGAATTTAGCAATTTCTAATTAAACATCTTTCCATTACCTCACAGCGGATTGGTCAGTTGCGGAGCGAGAACAAAGTTACATTGACTTTATAACTGCAAAACAACGCCAAGTGGTCGATGCTTTGAATCGAAGAGACGAGAGAGGACGTTATGAAGGAGATTACCGTGATTCATATGATGACGATGACCAGGATGATGATGAAAGGCAGGAAGATCGATCAGTAGATGACGAGGAGGAGGAAGACCCTGAGGAGCAGCATGAAGATGATGTGAAGGAACAGCAGGATGAGAGGCAGCGGAGGAGAAGGGAGAAGAAGATTGAAAGATTAAAGGAAGAAATTCAAAATAGAAATAGTCCTAATCACGTGATTGAATCTAATGAATCAACGAAGAATAAGGATGCTACGGAAAGCAAATCAAAGGTACGTTTCAAAACTCTTCGCCTTGTACTAAGTAAGTAGACTTATTACGTTGAAGCCTAGTAATCGCTACCATCCACCCACCCCTCGCTCATACTAGTGTGAGCGAGGGTTGTTGGGTGGTAGCGAGTACTAGGACTGACTTTACCTGACAGCGTAGGTGCAATATGAAGAGCGATGCGGACTCGGGAAGAGGATGAGTGTAGACTTATGACGATGAGTCTCTTGTTTCTTGTGCTCTTTGAATTGATGATGGTACTTCTCTCAACAGAGACTCATAATTTACTTTGAAAACTTGGCCCTATTTAGGTCCAAACTTCGCGATTCCTACAGTACAAATCAGATTGCGAGATTTGGCAAAGAACAATGCTGTTGAATTTTCCATTCGAATGATGCAGTTGACTAGAATTTAAGCAAAGTTGGTGCGGCAGGTAGTTCAAGGTTTTTCTTTTATGTTTTGGTCGTAAAAACATGAAAAATGTGGCGCTGAATGACTTATTTTGGAGTCACCATTTAAAGAAAGCTCTCACATTTATACAAAGTTTCTCTGATTAAACGTTCATTTAACGTGGTTTTTATCACATTTTCTTTCCGAGGAGTGACCGTTGAACAGAGCTACGGCTGTCGTTCCATCATGATTCGATCGATCGAATGTATGAGATGGGCCAGGAATTTCACTGTTTCATCATGAGTCCCTGTTAAGCAAGGTTTAACGCAGGGATACAAGGGACTCGTCATCATAAGTCTGGGACGAATGTCGGTAACAGTTGCTGTTGTTGTTGTTCTCCCGGGGGTAAAAAGGGGTGCTATTGGGCATCATGCTCCCATGCTTGCCTGATATCCATTGTGGAACAGATTCCTTGCATGTCTTTATCTTAATGGCCAGGGGGTAGTCATTATCTCTTGGTCCTTGTGGCCCGTCCTTGTAGTCCTGTATGGTTGTAAAGTAATTAGAAAGTATAGTAGAATTTATTTATTGTAGCTTTTATATGGATGTAAAAAAACAGTTGATTGATGTTTTTGAAACCAAGAACTTTCAAAAACTTGATTGTAACGCGAGAGATAGGGAAATAATAATTTTGGAAAAATATTGCCGAGTATTTCGTGGTATTTGGTGTGAAAGACGTGATTAATCATTCTCTAAAGCCCCTTCAAACAGATCAAACATTTCACCTAATGTTTGATGAAATGTTTGGCTTGTTTGGCCACCTTGTTTGGTCTCATAACATTTGTTTGGCAGTGTTGGACGAAGTTTGATCTTGGTCGAAAACAAATTTTGTTTTTCGTTGTTGTGTGAAATGTTGGATCTGTTTGACAACTCCAACAAACATTTCGCCAAACATTCTCTTTTGTTCTCATCAATTTGCCGTTGTGAATGCTCTGCAGCGTCTCGTTGACTGCACAGGCACCTTTTGATCTCGGGTTTCAAACCAAATGTTTGATGAAATGTTTCTTCTGTTTGACCACCAACTCACACCATGAAGCAAAATCAACATGTGAATTTTGATAAATGTTTTGTGAAATGTTTGATCAGTTTGACCAGATCAAAAAAGCGTGTTTTTTGTCGAAATATCAACTGCGAATGACGTAATTAAGATAAATACTCTATTTCGTCTCATTTTATTTTCCCTCCCTACCACAATGATATCGTGATCACACGGAGCCCTACCTCAATCAAAATTGATAATAAATCATAATCGATAAACGCTGAACTATCCAAACTGATTACTTTTGAGAAAATGTCTTCAGCTATGGTAGTATCGGTGATTAGGTATCAGCAAGCTGTGACCATTTAATTTCAAAACGCTGATCGAAAATTTACATTGTACTGTAAAGGGTGTCCCAAAAAATTATGCCCCTTCTGTGCAGATTTTGTAGAGGAGCTGAACACGTACTTTTTCACAAGAAACTGCTCGTAAGAAACTCAACTCAGTTTCATATATCCGTTTCATATGTCATTGAAATTTTCTACGTACAATTTATTGTTCTAATGTAGCGGTCATTTTTAATCCTGGGTACCGGGGCGGAGGATTTTCGGCAGGGGTATGAAACTTTCTTCCATCATTTTGGGGGGCTACGAAAATCTTTGGAGCAATTTCGATGGGGTACAAAACTATTTAGCTTGAAAAAATTTTGGATGAAGTCATCGATCAAAGATTGAAATAACAAGGTAAAGGACATCTGGAAATGATGAATCACATAACCAGTGTGAAAATCGCCTGGGACAACATATGATATCTGTCCATATATCCATGTTTCATGCAAAAGACTTCTGGGTGGGGTACCAAACTATCTCACTGAGAGATGATGGGGTGCGAAAACTTTTTCTATGTGCAAGAAGGAGTATGAAATTTTCTCTAATTGTCTGAAATTATCCTCCGCCCTTGACTTGCTACAAGTCTCAGTTTTAACCTCAGACAGCGTAGTAAATGAAGAGGTCTGCAAGTCTCAGTTTTAACTTAAATATCTCAGCTTAGTAAATATCTCAGTTTTAACCTCAGACGTTGCGCCTTCGGTGGGGTGCGAGCCTTCCACCATGACGATGCGAAGAGAAAGAAAACTGAGATTTGTATCAAGTCAACCTCCGCCCTGGTACCCAGGATTAAAGATGACTGCTCCCTAACAATACAAACAAATAACTACACTACAAAGATAATAATGTCACGGAAAATTAATACAATACACAAATACAAATAAAAGAGGAACTAAATAAATTGTATGCAGGGAATTACTTAAAGGAGGAGCTCTCTTAGTAGGTAAACTAATTGAGGAGAGAGCCCCCTTTCCTATGGATATATTACCAAGTAAATTTAGTTGAATTTATATTAATCTTTCAGTTACATTACACATATTACATTAATCAATTAATCATACGCTCAGATGCCCAAGAAATTAAGAAACTCCAGTACTCGGAAAATATATCTTAAGAAACCATTTATTTTCACAAAGGAAATCCTTCGCATGTTTTTACTTTATACTCGTTTCTTTCCTCTATCATATTACTCTAGAGGTACTTGAGTAATTTGTAAGCTTGGAAAGGCTTCAAAAAACTTTTTTTTTGAACTGTTCATGAGGGACAGGTCTTGAGCATGGAGATTGTTATAAAACATTTCAGAAACTCGTAAGAAACCCCGAGTCGAGTACTCAAAAAATCTTATCATGTTAAAAAACTTTCAATACTGGTCCATCGTTTAGTTAAATTGTTGTTGTTGTTATTGCTACACTGAGAGCCGTATTTCCATAGAGTTGTAAAACAGGCAAAACTTGTCAATCGGCGACAAGTTGCTGTCGCCCCGACGTCTGTTGGTCAGAATATGGCTTAGGGCCTGTTCATATGAGGCAGGCCAGCCCGCCTGACAGGGCTGGCTCGCGTAGGCGGGATGATTTTGATTCGTGCTCATATTAGAGAAGACTATCCCGACCAGGCGGGCTGGCCTCGTAACAATGCATGTTAGGATGCATTATGAGATTTTGAAAGAAAATCGTCTGACAATGACTTTGACAAGTAAACTATGAACACACGTCACGCAAATCAATTACCTTCCCCTCGGTCAACTGGGCTAGCCCGCCTGATGCTGTTTATATGATCCCCCCTCACTGGGATCCCGCCTACCCAATTCACAGATCTCGGCTGACCGGGCTGGCCCGCTGCTCATATAAACGCAGTTTGATTCAACAAAGGATGTCTCTGTTCACTCAGATTTCGCCTAGGCGAGCCAGCCCGCCTCATATAAACAGGCCCTGAGAGAAAGGCGGTTTTTGCGATTATTGCAGGAACCAGCCTTTACCGAAGTACTCATACCTAGTTTTATGGACAGCAGTTCTAGTTGACTGATTTTGAGGCATTTTAGACCCGGTGGTCGTGAGAGAAAATTAGCACGTGATTTAGGCCCAATAGCTAAATACACCACTTTGATTAAGCAGCCTCGTTTTGGAAATTTGTCAAAATCTCTTCCTATTGTTGATATGAAAATTTCGAGCCCAGATTCGGATTTGGCACCCAAACTTTAGTCTGGTCACATGTTTTTAAAGTGCTGACAATTGTGATGTTGATTTTAAGACGATGTAAAGTTCAGAGATTTATTAGGGATTTGACCGTGAAAAGTCGTTCGGGGTGAAACTTTACACCCCGAGTCATTTTCAAGGTCAAATCCCTTATAGATTTTCAAACTTTACATCGCCATAAAATTAACACTACAACCGCTAGCAAGATGAAAACTTAGGGCTAGACTAAAGTCTTTGTGCTAAATCCGAATTTGGCGTCTAAAATTTCATATGAAAGAATTTTGAATAATTTCCAAAACGAGGCTGTTCATTAAAGTGGTGTATTGTAAAAAAGAATGCAAATCGAGCAATAGCTTTACACAGTTCGAATGTAGACAATAGTGACAAAAGCTCCAACGCCACTTAATCGAACCTTTTATGGAACAGCTAAAAAAAGAATTCAGTGCAGAGGTTATGTGTGTCTGTTTTTGCAAGCATAGGGAAATGAGTCGCAGGTGTAGCGTAATTATTTGAGGTAAAAAGTGAAACTACGAGTACCGGCAAACGTTGGGTAGTCAGACTAATTGTTGGGGGGGGGGGGTTAGAAGTGATTCGATTTAATGATAATTAGGCAGTTGGAAAAAGTGGAGCGGGCTAGCCTGCGTGCAGACTCAACTGATTCCCTGGAGGGTCTTGTTGGGGAAACCTATCTGAAAAGAGAACAGTTGAGTCTGCACGCAGGCAGGGGGAGGGGGGTTGGAAACATCGAAAATAGTCGTTTCTTAGTTAAGCACGTATCGTTTATGTATTTATTAAAAAATTGAATTCACTCTCGATTCAATTTTTCTTGAATTAATAACGGGTAAGGGGACGATCACTCGGTATTCGAGAGTGCCACGAGATATTTTGAATTCAAATGTTACGACAATAGAATGTTTCCGACATTGATTTTGAAATAGATGGCAATAATAATTATGGCAAAATGCGTACGAGAAAACTGTTATCTATAAACAAGTCGAGCATAGTTTTAGATTAAAAATTTACACAAAATTGACACCAGAACAAATGCGTTGACAACTTCAAGAATGTAGTTCTTTGTCTTTATTTTAGAAAAATCATGATTATATTACAAGTAAAGTGAAGAAATTTAGTAAAAAGAAGCGAAAAGATGAAAATTTACTTGAAACTAGCAAGAATGACGAAAGGGCATCAAGAAAAGATGAAATCGCCTCATCAAAAGATGAAAAGATAAATCACGAAAAGAATGATAAGATTGTTAAAAATGAACCAGAAATTAAAAAGGATGAAAATACGAAAACTTCGAACTCTGCATCTCAAAATGATGGTACCAAGATTGACGTAAAGGACAATGTTATGAATGATAATTCAAACCAAAATACGCAAACTCCAGCTACGAATAGAACTGGACCTACATCATCAGCGAGGGTCGTGCCGCCGCCAAAACCGATTTCAAATAAAAAGGATAATCGGAAGTTGGACAAAGCATTGTTTATCGGTGAGTAGATTTTGATTTTAACTACGGGGTATCTCAAAAAAATTGTTCGGCGTTTTGATTAAATACTAAAAAATAACGATACGCTAAATGGAACCTTGGTCAAGTCACCCTTTTCCTGAGATTGTAAATTAATTGTTGACACAAGAATCTTGCAAATCCGTTAAAAAACCTTTTGAAGCTTTTGAAGTTTTAGTTTGTGCCAAAACTGAACCAGAGGCCTCGAAATGGCACTTTTGGTATAGGCCATCTTTTTTGTTATTTCTAAATTGTTTCAGGGCGAACCAAATGAGATTCAGACATGTTTTCGATAACTTAACTGTCTAGCATATGGTTGCTTTGACGAAACAGATTCAGTCTCTCGTCGATTATGTTTTGAGCCACTGTTTTTGGACTCATGCAATGTTAAGGAAATTTTGAGAATGATCGCAAGAATTGATTTATTTTAGAAGCCTTATTTGGTTTGCTCTGATATCAGCGAGAGGTACAACATTGGACAGGCTGGATGGATTTATTGAATTTTCCATTGCTTAATTGACGTTTTTGTACGCATTGCCCATCTTAGGCCCCGTTTACACGGGATCGGATCCAAATGGATCCGTACCCAAAGTGTAACGGATAGGCCTTGCGTTTACACGGGACTCGACGGATCCGAACCCATTTGGATCTGCTATCCGTACCCAAACGGGATCACTTTCGAAGGTGATCCCGTTTGGATCCGATCCCAAAAGGGTCTCGTGTAAACGGATGGGATCGGATCCAAACTGGTACGGATAGGAAGTGACACGATTAAACTGAAAATCCTTTGTTGAAATTTCAAAGAGGGGAATCAGAGATGAGACAGAGTCTATTAGAGTGAAAAATTTCAATGGATCTGATTAAAATATGAGAAAAGGTTTACTAGAGCGCTGCTGAGAATCCATAAAATCCAAATGGATCCGATCCCGTGTAAACGCGAACAGTTCTGGATCCGAACCCGTGTAAACGCCGCTCAAAAAGTGGATCGGATCCAAATGGATCCAATCCCATTTGGATCCGATCCCGTGTAAACGGGGCCTTAGATGCTGGAAAGTGATAGGGCATTTACAAGGGCGATAAGCCATCTTTGTGATCACGATATACAAATTCATCTCACGTGGATGAATTGTCTGTTTCCCTCCTTAAAGCATCACCGCAAGTGCTTCTACCCTATAATATTTTGAAAATTTTTTTTCATTATTTTGTAACGGAAACAGGGGCTGGTTTTGCTTTTGCATGCAGCATACTGCTTTTGAAAATGACCATACTTAAGATAGTATCAATTTAATGATAAATAATGCCATTAATGTATCCAAACTTCATATCATTCGACAGCAGAAAGATTGTTCTAGAAGAAAGAACCTGTGGCGGACGGTTTTCTTACGACAATCACTATTGTTATCACTATTGTCTCTCGGCCAGAACTAAACCCCCCTCCCGTGATCATAAGAGCTCCTTAGAATTCAGACTACTTCATAAATTATTCATTAGGCAAGGAATAATACAAGTCTCTCCCGCTTTCGTTTTTCTCTCTTCTTCGCAGAGGCTTCCGTTGTCTGCTACGGATGGGTAGCTTTTAAAGTGGCAGTCATTGTCAAAATAAACATGGGAGAGACTTGGACAAGTCCAGGCAATGGTTGAGTTTCTGGAACTGTTCAAACGGAGAAACTTTTTTGGGACATCCGGTATACCAGAGCTTCGGCGTTTTAGCTTTAACAAATGCTGGAAGCACAGCGAATAACTCAAACGATAGTCTGTTAAAACTTGAACAATATCGGATCATATCATAGTCTGGTTTCAAGAAGCTGCCCATTGTGCAGTTTCTTAATTTTGCGTTGATTTCACTCTTGATTTCGAGAATTTGTATAGGCCAAAAGACCAAGGCTCTGGTTTGGAGGGGGATGCAAATCTGTGCTTTCTGGAGTGATATCTCTGTTTTCAAAGCACCAGTACCAAAACAAATGAGGTACCTATGTTCAGGTTAGCTATCGAGGAACAATTTGAGATTTTTTTTGAGAATAATTAGCCATTGAATGAAGCTAAATTCACATCGCCGGACCCAACCAAATCTGTATATTCCTTCTGGGACACCCCGGTATGTTTTCCCTCACACAGCACGACATTTTGCGTTTTCCTTCTAACTCCTGATTTATTCGCGAGGTACTAAAATCTTCAGGAATTAAAAGATTATTGATTCCCATGGCCTTTAGCCAGAAGTCTTTTAATAACTATATTTCCAGTCTCTTACTGCAGAAAATTAAATTCTTTTAATCCCCGGAGGATTGATATTCTGATTCTTGTGTTAAAAATTATTAAAATTCTTTGTCTAAATTCAAACCAAGAATTCTTTCTTCGCAGCATGTATAAGCTGTCTTCTACTGTATCTGCATTATTCCGGATAACTTCTCAGTTTTAAGAAGCTCGTTAGCTGAGATAGAATCCGCTGCATTCTTCATAGTGCGTTCAGTCTCCACAGCAACGGCAAAGATCGCTAAAAGATTTCTAGAATTCATAACAATATCTCAAGGTCTTGTAGTTGCTCAAATCTTTTGAAATTGTTTGTTTTCTGAAATTCTTTTCACCGCATTTTCTTCTTTACTTTCTACGATAACAAAGGCAAGCTAAAATTATTTCAATCTGAAATGCAAATATGTATCTTGTTTGAACGGGAAGCAATACATGTTCCGCGAAAAGTTAAGCTCTGGTTTAATTTCACCTCAGCGAAATTTGCTTTCATACGCGATCAATATGTTCACTGTATAACAAATATAAATGAAGTGAAGTTGACTTGTGCTTACATTTCGCGTGAAAATGACATCTGAAGAGCAAACACAGGACTTAGTGGCCTAAATGAAAGAAATTTGAGGTTGGAACGCCTGGAATGGGTCCTGGAAATGATTTAAGTGTCTTCGAGTTGTGTGTTGTGATGTTAAGCAATGTTTTAAGGAAGAGTGTCGAGATCGGTAGTAAGTATGAGAACAAGGAATCGTAATGTATTATTTTTTTGTTGCATTTTACATATTTGTTGATCAACATATTTTTAAAAATTCGTTGACTTTGTGGCATGAACTCTTGTCTTCGTTCAGCTGAAATTCTGAAGACTAAAATTAGCACTGACGATGTAAAATATTCCCGAAGGGGAAATAAACTGAACAAATTTGCAGATTGCAATGTATATTTTTTCTTTATAGCATTGCATTCTACATAATTGCTGATCAACATATTTTAAACATTTGTGGCATGAACTCTTGTCTTCGTTCAGCTGAATTTCTGAAGACTTAAATTAGCACTGACGACATAATGTATTCCCAAAGGCGAAATACACTGAGCAAATTTGCAGTAATATTCGAAAACATATCTTAGCTGAGCGTCGAAGAAAGCTAGCAAAAATTTTACTCTGTGCCGGTTGCGACTCACAGTTCGACTCTTCAAAGCAGATTTTTAATGGAATATTTATAAATATATAATATAATATACTATTATAATATAATATAATATAATATTGTCTTCAAGGCCGCCTTGAAGACAGCCTTGTGTTGAATGGAGTCGAAGGCCTTCTCATAGTCCACAAATGCCATATAAATGGGTATATTATATTCGTTGGTTTTCTCTAGTATTTGTATCACTGAGTGCAGATGGTCTATGGTGGACTGACCTTTACGGTATGCAGCTTGTTACGGTATGCATATTACGGTATGCATATTAATATAATATATATAATATAATATAATATACTACTATTATATATTATAATATATAATATATATAAATATATTATATATATATAATATATATATATATATAAAAGTTCGACTCTGGCAAAGGGAGCATAGTAGGACGTTTTGAAGCTGAACGTGGTGCACTTTCTTCAGTTTTTATTTCCAAAAAGAATTGGTGTTGCGTTCCATGAGATTATTCGGCCAAGAAACATTTAACCACTTCAGTTGTTCGATCGCTGGAATTTCTCGTGATGGCATCTAATTTGAGACAGACACTAGTTTTGTCTCTTATGTTAAATTGGCCTCGGGGTAGTCATAGCCTCTTTGCTCCTCGGGGTATCGTTCTAGAAGTATGTATAGCTGTATTGTAATTTTGTAACGTAGTGTAGTTTGTAAACTTATATTGAAATTTTTTTAGTGGATATAAAAAAGATTATTCGGCCTAGAAACAAGATTAACATAGATCTGATTTGCTTGTAGGAGAATGGGACGATGAGGGCGTTGCTTTATTGACTGATGGACTTGCTTTTGTTTTTGTTTCTTGCAAAATGTAAGAGCTATTTTCGTTGAAAAGGATGCTAGAATCATGGGTGGCTAGACACTGCAGTTGTACTTCATTGGTGCTTTGTTCTTTTGCGGAGGATGAAATTATTTGCTGCTACTGAGGAGTAAGCGTAAGAGATACCTCCTCCGTAGAAACATACAAATTTTCCTTCGCAGAAGCAGATACACTTAAACAAAACTGCTGTGTTTAAACACCCATGCTATTATGGGGCTTAGAGTATTATCTTCTAGATTGTGCGTTCTTCCACTTGGCCAGCTCGTAGCAGTATGAAATGAACGATGATTTACTATTCCTTATAAGTTACTGTTAGGACATTTAAAGGCAGTCTGTCACGCATTTGATTGGTAGATAATGGCAATATAAAGAATAGGAAATTTCAATGGCTGCTGATCCTCTGACTTTCTACGGCCGTAGAAAGTCAAGAAGATTAGACCTCCTTTGTTTCAAATACACAGATTCACAAAGAAATCCGTTGTGTTGAGCTCTGATTGTAGCGGCCAATCAGATACGCGACAGACTGCCTTTAATTCAACGAAAGCGATAGAAGAATTTTCACATCAGCTATGCTCTGTTCTTCAAGACTTGATCCAGAGAACAAGGACAGATTTTGTAATACAATAGCAACAATTGCTTTATTTGGCACCTCACTTTAAAGCGATTATTGACTGCAGACAAAGGCAATTCTCTCAACCAGCAAATCAAAACAAACACGGCCGCAACAGTTGTCCCGAAATCAGTGAGGCAAATCACCGCCAAGCAAAAGATTCCTTTTAAGGGAATTCATGTGCTCATTCTGAAAAGAAAAAGGGTAAATCTGAATTTCTGTCTCGCGGATTTTTTTATTTGATTCAAGAGCTATGTGGTAATTGTTTCATTTTTATGCCCTAAATATCTGAGATTTGTAATTCCTTCTGCTCGGCTTCTGAATCACTTAAACAAAACTGCCGAGACAGAACCTTAGATTTACCCTTCTTCTTTCATTATAAGCATATAACTTCTCTTAGAAACGACCTTTCGCTTGCAAAAGGTGAGAGTTTGCCCTACTGGTTTTGAGGCAACTTTTGCTGCCGTGTTTGTTTTGATTTACAGGTTTGAGAGAATTTTCTTTGTCTGCAGTCATTAATCGCTTTGAATTGAAGTGATTGAAGTCAATTAAAGGCAGTCTGTCACGTATCTGATTGGCCTCTACAATCAGAGATCAACACAACGGATTTCTTTGTGAATCTGTGTATTTGAAACAAAGGATGGCTAATCTTCTTGACTTTTTATGGCCGTAGAAAGTCAGAGGATCATCTTCGTATTGTCATTACCACCCAATCAAATGCGTGACAGACTGCCTTTAATATATTGCATTGCAAAATCTGTGCTTGTTTACTAATAGAACATGATTATAGACAACTATGTTAGGATTAGGGAAATGGAGTACAATCCACCTTTTCAAGGTAAGAGGTGCGAAAGCGGAAGTCTTTTGTTGTTTAGAGATTTTGCATTTTTGAGCCTAAAATCTTGTTCTGCGTACAAACTTTAGTTTGGCAGCAGATTTTCACTTTCATATCTGTCTTCGTTTGGAAGTTATGGCGATTTAAAGAATTTGAATTCATAAGAGCTTTGACCGTGAAGTCAGATGTTTGGACAAATTTTTGTCCAAACTTTGATTTCACGGTCAAAGCCCTTATGAGTTCAAATTATTCATAATGCCATAATTTCGAAACAAAGACAGATATGAAAGTGAAAAATTGCCTCTACACTAACCTTTGTATGTAGAACAGAAATTTGGACTAACAGATATAATATCTCTAACAACAAAAGACTTCCGCTTTCGCGCCTCTAACCTTGAAAAGGTAGATTTCACATTCTCGTGATGTTTCTTTTGTTGAAATGATACCAGTCATTCATTTGTTTGATGACGAAGAGTGAGTGTTTGATACCTGATTAGGACTAAGATCTTTCAAGCTTCAGTCGTTCCACCATTTCCGTTAACGTAAATGTTTTGTTTGCTTTGTAAATTCTGTCTCACATCAGGTGTCATGCCAGCCATTTGATTGACTCCAAATGGATAACTCATTGCACGTAATGAGTTGTGCTCGTAAAGAGTCTGCAGCCCTGATCTACATCTGATGTGGAACGGAATCTAGTTATAGTATTCATTAGAAATTTAAATCGTTCGTTGTGTTGTTGCATGTAGTTTAACATTATGTGTCTTTTCAAATTGGCCATAGGGTTGTCATGGTCTTTCGCTCCCCATGGTATCGTCCCTGTAGTGTCGTTGAAGTTTGAGCAAATTAATTCTGTTGTCCAAATCGGCTAATCTGATTGAAAAGGCTTAAAATCAACCTAAAATTGACATTTCACAGAAGTTGAATAACAACCTTTCTTGACATTGGTTGGGGTTGCATCTTGATATACTGCCTGTGTGGTTGATACTAGCTGAGAAAATGCCCTAGAAAAGGCGGTACACAGCATATAGCAACCCCTTCACTATGGTACGGTTGAGTAAAAAGTGATCAAAACTTTGGTTGAGATTTTAATTAAAATATCCTCCTGTGTCAATCAAATAAAACAAAATGTGTGGAGAATGTGATTCTATCGACTGTTAGTTATTCACTGCATTGTATTCTCCTTTTTATGTTGTTTTTAGAAATGTACTAATCTTTTCTGCCCGTCGGAAGGAGGCAGACCTAGTTCAGTTGTGAAAAAAAATTCAGTTGAGTTGTTTGAGTTGAGATTTTTTGGGAAGTAGCAAAAAGCATTGAATTTCAATTAATGGAAAATTCTGAGGGGATTTGTAATTCACTTGGTACTACCAGCTATGTGTTTGGAGATTTTCATCCATATTGACCTAAATTTCCTCGCTTTACAGTACCTTTCCCTACCTCACATTTTTAGGCCTTTGAAAGCTGCATCGCGTTTGCTTCGTAAAGGCACAATGTTAAGTATGCTGGGTATGCTTGTCCAGCGTATAGCGACTGGATTCTATGTTGCACAGACCTATTGCGAGCATTTCTCTTATTGGAATTACACTGTTCCATAGAAACGACCCCCCCCCCCTTCATCTTTGTAAAATTTGTAACATTATTTTTTCTACAATCTACTAAATGCTTGTTGTATTTCTAATCCTAGTGGTTGTTGCTGCTTGCAGTGTTGCTGGTGTTGCTGGCCTCATTTTGGCTGGATATTGCTGGTATAAGTAAGTATTTTAAAGATAACGAAAGCGAGAGCAATGCAAGGTTGAAAGAGTCAAATGTTGCGGATACGAGTCCACAGAAGGGGAATAACTAAATTTCTGCCTAGATTGATGTCGTGGGAGGTTTGCCACAGCCAGTATTACTCATGTAAAGTTCTTGAATTTTCATAATTTCTTGGCATTTTCACGTGACATCAATTTGAGACTGCGTTCACACGATATCGACCCAATTTGAAGATGGAAGGAAATTTGACGGTAACAAACTCATTGCAAGCTCCACAAGAATCTGATGCAAAATGGATGCACCTGCACCAGAAGAATTGATCAGCCTCGTTTCGAAAGCGTTGAGATTGTTCCTTCATCATTATTTTCAAGTTTTCGTACGATGACACAGTAGATAATTGATCTCATTAGCGGGCCTTTGTGTTGCGAAACGCATGTTTGCACCAGGCAGAGACGCATGCTATGTAGAAACGCACATCACACCGGCAAAAATGTGCCACTTTCCTGTGAATGGGAGGCCAATCCGTCACATTTTTCGCCGTTTTCAAAATGGCCTGCAAAATGTGAATGCAGTCTGAGGTAGGCTATAGCGCTGTGTGGACAGGCACTGTTCGACTCTCATAATACCAAGTAACCCAAAAGCTGCTATGTCAAAAATTCACTAAATTTGGCTTGCGTTGAAGCGACAATTTTAGACATAACTTGTTATTCCAGAGGTGATAACTTTTGAGAAGTCACTTACATTTCTCAAATGTAGCTGATCTTCGAAATGTCTTTTGGCGCATTTGTATCAAGGTTAAAATCACTTTAAGACAGATTGATTTAACTTTGTTTCAAGAACAATAAAATTTTATGATTTTAGCTCCAATTGATTGATGAAATAACTTCATTAATAACCTTAACTGATAGTTGAAATTTATGTGATGTTTCACCATGCATGACAGTGTGCATTGATTTCTGATTTTGAACAGGCAAGGTTCTTAAAGGGGTTACAAAGACCAGCAGCCTTTGCCGTCGTTTAATTTTGTTTTTGTGAATTTCGCACAGTCAGTCCTTCTGGAAGCTGTGCACAGCAAGTCGTTGACTTCGAGTAACGCATGCTGGTCTTTGCACTCCCTTTAAAATAAACAAGAAAGTCGTGGTCTTTGTATCTCGGCCTGTCTCGTACGCGATTCGTTTATTTTAACATAGCGCGGTTAACTTTCCATGGTGTCTTTTACGACTTGCCCCATGCCTGGGATAGGTTGAATCTCGTCATTCTCAATTCTATTTACGATTTGCGGAACAAAAGCATCTCATTTTTCCGATGTACGAAGAAACAACATCTCCGCCAACACAGAATAAAGTGGATTCGGCAACCGATGGCCAAATTAGACCCATTGTGGTATAATGAAGAATCTACCCGTTGCTTGTCTGGGGAAAATGGCCTTTTTCCAAAAAATAATACAACTAGGCCCGGTTTCCCTGGACTTTCGGAAAGTTTTTGTTATGTCGTTTCTTGTTTTTGATGATGCGATCAAGACTGTATGTCAAACTTGGCAATGTAACTGGACAGCACTGATTTTAGCCAGAAAGGTGATAGCCGGTCGATACATACCTTTGTTTGGTTGTTTGCAGACTGTAATAGACTGAATCTGTTAAAGAGAGATTTGACTGCAGTAAATATTGTCTGTCACATTGTTATAGATATACAGAGACTTGCCAATGTTTTAGTTTGCAAATCAGACTTATTTGTTTACATTGTCACCCGTAAGGCTTGTTTGCTCCGGTATTTATGGAAATCGAATTACAGAGCAGGTTGTATTGCAGGCAAGGAGACCCAGGCTGGACAGCTTCATATTCGAAGTATTTGTGACGCCGCCTGTAGAATCAGAAAGCCTTTGCTGTAAAAGTACTGTAAAAGGGCTGTAAATGGGCTAGGAAAGTTTCCGATACTTTTCAGACAAGATGATGAGCAAGCGTGGATTTTTAAGGAAATATTCATTTCTTTTGACGAATTTTTGTTGTTTCTCGTTCAGATTGCGAAAAGAGCAAGATGACCTGCCAGCCGAAGAGGAAAAGAAGAAATACACTAAGAAGAAAAAGAAAACCAAGAAACCAGAAATGGTATGGGATTAAATTTGCTGCTTTATTTTATTTTAATCTACACCATATTTGTTCATTCATTTATTTGTTTTCTTAAAGAGTTGTTTGGAGATGTAAACTTTGAGGAACAAGGCATTATATGCACGTTCAGTCCGACCTTGCTCGCATAGTTCAGACTGTGAAAATTCAAGTAAAAGAACCTTGAGAATGTTCAGTTTCGTTTATGGTCCCCAAGCTATTGGTCGTTTGCATTGTCTTTACCAAATACTTGTTGAAAGATCTGATTTCATTTGTTTTGTTTTTTGTTGATCTTAGCGCACAGATGTATTTGCCTAAATTTGTCTATTCATTTCTGTAGTGACTACAAATTTTAGCCCATGTTAAACCACGGGGAGGCACGTGAAAACTTTCTCTAAGTGGGCTACAATCGTTGTAATATTTTCTCTCCACCTTAAGGCCAATTTCCATTCAGCGGAGTTTTTCCAGCGGGCAGAACTTGAACAATATAGGGTTGTTCAACCGAAAATATCTATTCAATTTCAGAGCGACATTTTCTCTCGCAAACAATAGAATTTCAGTCCGTTCGGAAAATTCCACTGACTAAAAATCAGCCTTTACGCACGCATACAAGCAGGTTTGTGTATCAGTGGCACTTTTCATCGCTTCTTATGCGTATTCCCGAAAAATTGTAATATACCACTATTTTTTTTAAACCTGCATGAAGAAAGAAAATTATTAGATATTTCCTTGAAGGAATATCGACTTTTGATGATTTCTCTTCGCTTTCGTCTCATTTTGTAACGATTCAAGTATCAAGTCTTACCTATTAAAGAAATCTGCGAGCTGCTGAGAGAGAAACGAACCGTACAACCGCAATTTTTAAGGCCAAGGACCGGTAAGCCGTTGCTAAAGGTTAAAAACCACGGCCCTTCAATCCCAAAGTCCTCACCACTTCGCGACGCAAGCAATTTCTATGCCTATGTTACATTGTGGAGCAAATGAAACAGATGTAAACTCAACCCCCGACGAACTAAATTTATAAATCATGTTGGCTCCAGTTTCTCAGTTGCATTCTCTCAAAGAAGAAATCTTTGCTGGAGATGTGAGAAGCGATCCTTCCTTGAAAACGGACAGGATGAAATGTTTTTTTTTGCCAAAGATACTGCACAGATGACTGAAGCACCCTTTTGAAAGTTCGGCTAATATACAGGGTGTCTCAAAAAAATTGTTCGACGTTTGATTAAATACTAAAAAATAACGATACGCTGAATGCACCCTTTGTTAAGTCACCCTTTTCCTGAGATTTTAGATTAATTTTTGACACAAGAATCTTGCAAATCCGTTAAAAGTTCATGGAGTTACAGGCACTTGAAGTTCAAATTTGTGCGAATGCTGAAACCAGAGGCCTTGAAATAGCATTTTTGGTAAAAGCTCCATAGGCCGTCGTTTCTGTTATTTCTCAATTGTTTCAAGGCGAACCAAGTTGGATTCAAACAGGTTTTCGATAACCTAGCTGTCAAGTATATGGATGCTTTGAGGAAACTGATTCAGTCTTTCGTCGATTGTGTTTTGAACCACTCGTGTTGGACTCATGCAATGTTAAGGAAATTTTGAGAATGATCGCAAGAATTCTTTTACTTTAGAAGTCTTATTTGGTTTGCGCTGATATCAACGAGAGGTATGACATTAGATAACCTTCTCTTACCTCGGTCTTGGAGCTTTTTGCAGTGCAAGTAATCTGGGGGGGGGGGTCTATGGTTTCAGCTATCGCATATTTTTTGTCTTTGAAAGCTCGGAACTCAGTGAATTTTCAACCGATTTGCAAGATTTTAGTCTCTTAAATTATTTCATGATCTTAGGAATAGGCTTATCTTCCCATGAGTCTGTTCATGTTGTCGTTATTTTTCAATATTTAATCGAACGTCGAACAATTTTTTTGAGACACCCTGTATATTGAAGAAAATAAAGATTAGAATATACATTGGCATTTCTGTAGAGCTATCTCTTGTTGGAGCGTACTTTAGGAAGAAGGCTGTATGATTTTTATGTCGCAAAGAAGTTTCTGTTTGCATCGATGCTCGCTTCCTTTTGCAGGAGCAGCCTATATTCAGTTCCTACGCAACTTTTTGTTTACTTTTAAGATATGTCGAAAAACTATATCTCTTTACAGTCTCATTGTGATCACAAAGTATATTTGATTGTTAGACTTTTAATCAAAGTGTTTTGTTCAATCTTTGCAGGATTGTTATTGTATATGTGTTATAGAAATATATTGTGTAGATTTGAGTGTATACATTTATGTGTTTTTGTAGACAGAATATGCAATCGCTCTCTGGGATCTAAACAAATTTATAATTCAATTAGAAAATGAATTAACAAGCAAGGAGTAAAAGTGGATCAACGAGGTTTTCGAGTATTTTGACTTGCTTCTGTTGGAAAATATTTGGAAATTTGTGCGAAATTGTGGGCGTATTACATTAGTTGCAGAAAACATGACTTTTGTAGTGAAATATTTATCTTTCTGTTTGAATTCACGATGCAAATGCTTTGGTTGCAGGTGCAAAAGAAAAATTATAATATTTTTCGTTAAGTGAAATTACGTTGCACAACGTCATTTTGTGGGGAAACCTAGCAAAAGTTCATTGAATGAAGCAAGTCGTTCCTTTTTTGTCATTCTCCGAATCAAGATGATCGATGCAGGGTTCTTTGCTGTACATGTCACTCAAACTGCGCCACCTGCTTCAGAAATCGCAGCTAGTTTTTCCACTTTATATGTTAATAATTGCAATCTTCCGATAGCTCACAGACTATTCATACTGGGTGTCCCAAAAAAGTGGCCATGTTTAAGAAATCACCAAAAACGATGATCAAATCTATGGTTCGATTTTATTTCTGATTCATTTTGCCAGGGATCCAAAAACATTAAATCTATCTACCTAATTGAACTGTACAATAACCTATAAATAGATGTTACGTACAACGGTTAATGTGTTAGGAACATTAAATATAAGTATTTTTGCAATGTGCCCCTTGGAGACTAAGATTACGGCAAATTTTCGATTGCTGTAATTTTACCAAGGAGAGAAAGACGATATTCACACCGTCCCCACGTCCTTGACTGTACACGTTCTAGGATGGTCCTCAGTCTAAGACCAGCAGTAAATGGGAGAGGCCATTGAAGAAAATTTAGGGAAGCAAGAGCTTCTGGCTGCGTTTATCAGGTACAATGAGATGATAAGATGATAAAAGATTATATAATGTTTGTTTGCTATGTTTGAATAGCTGCTCGGCTTCCTGGTTAAACGTAGAAATTCTTCTCTGTTGCGATTGGGGTGTCATGATCTACAAGATTATGTATGAACCGACTATGCCCTGAAAGCCTATGTATAAATACCAGCCGAGATCTTGCCACTCGACCTACAATATGGGGCACCGTAAAGATCTAGAATTCGGAAAAAGGTTTTCATTACGCAGCTGTCGAGTTATGGAGTGATACACCACCCGAAATTCGTAAGCTATTGACACTAAATTGTATGAAAACAACTTAAAAGCGTCTAAAGAGCAAGACTCTCAAACACAACTCCCTGGAAGAAAAGCAATTGTTCAGCCTAAAAGAGCTGTACATTTTTATGCTTAAGGTTTTCTGGTTATAAATTGATGTTATATTTAAGTTTGCTAAGGGCTTAGTTTGTGTACAAACAATGTTAAATGAAATGAATTTAACAAATTTGTTTCGTTTTTTGCAGTATAATTTTTCAAGCAGTAGATGCAGTTTTTGACTCACTCCGTACATAGTTATTTTTTAGTTTCTAAATGTTTCGTTTATATTTTAAGTCATTATGTTCGACATGCCCTAACTACCTAAATTTTCTTCTAGACCGATGATGAAAAGTTAGCAAAGAGTGCCGAAATGTATCACTATATGCATACCAAGAAGCAGCTGGCTGCGATGGAAAAGTAAGTTTTTCTCTGTTTTTCTTTCTTTCTTTCATTCATTCATTCATTCATTCATTCATTCATTCATTCATTCTTTCTTTTCTACTGACTTAGGCACGGTAGCCCTGTCAGTTAATCAAGGCTGCTTTTCAGGTGGCGGTGGCAAAATGATCTGCAAATTAAAAAACAAGTCCGGGGTTGATGAAATGATTGTCAAAAAGCAACCTTACCACCTGCTGAACACCAATCGTTAGTTTTTTCCAACTTGTGACGTCTCCAACTTTCATTTTTCTCCAACTCCAATTTTCATAAGTTATGCCAAATTTCGTCGCCATTTTGTATTTTGTACAAGTGCGCAAATGCGCCATAAGGAAGCTATCTGTCAATATGAGTGTCATATCAATACATTTGATAGCCTCGTTCAGGTCAACGTGAAGTGACGTCATAGAAAATGACGTCATCTCACGCTTTTCGCAGTTTGAGATATGTAGTTTCGCAGATAAAAGGGGAGGAAAAATTGAAAAAAGAACTGCACACCATTCACAACAGTGTAATCTCTTAAAGGGTCTGTTTCATCCAGCATTTCTTGCACGTGTCGTTACTTGACTGGCCTTTGTTTGTCGCCATTTTCATGGGCCATGAAAATGGCGACAACAAAGGCAAACCAGGAGACGACACGTGCAAGGCATGCTGGATGAAACAGATCCTTTAAGTAATCGACAATTATACCAACCCCGGACTTGTTCTTTAAGAAGTAATCACAATTGTAACGAAATGATCATGTTATTGTTTGTTGTTGATTGTTTTCTTAAAGATGTTAATGGAGGATTGCTGTTTAACCCTTTCACGCCCGGCTAGAATTAAGCTTGACAGGAAAACCTAATGTAGATTGTCATTTTCCAGGGGGTATCATAATCAGTGATTCAGTGAGCAATGGATAAATGCAATGTGCATAACCTTTCAAATCAATCATAATTCCAAATGCTTTACCCCCTGAAAAATTTGTAGTTCTCAAGGAATACTATTGGGCCATATGGCCCTTCCGGGGGTGAAAGGGTTAACATCATGTTCAAGGTGATTCCAAAGCTTAGGGCCACGAAAGATATAGCCTTTTGCCCACTGCAAATTTGTCCATAAAGGTAGCGAAAGGTTTCTGTTTTCTAACATTTGGAGTCGAATATTTGACAAACATGTTGGTGCTCATGTACACTTAATCCCCACATATAACAACCTTCTTTATTGAGAGAGAGGCTGAAGTAGGTTCTTATTTCAAAGGCACTAACACTAATTTGAAGATATAGAGGCTCTTATTTGAAGGATACCTTTAGTAGGCCTTTTCAGAGTCTTGCAAAAGATGTTAAGCCCCTTTATCTACTCTGGAAGGGTTTTTATGGACCTAATGACTAATTGGGGAGGAGAATCACTCTTTAACAACCAATTGGCCCCAAAATGAACTTCATAGCAACAATAAAAAATCAACGTTGCTACCTACCCCTGCAATAAGAACGTATGTTTCATCATACTGAAACAGGTTCTTAATCACAAGGTGCATAATTTAGGGAAAACAGCCTCTAGGTCCTTATTTTGGTAGGCTCTTCTATGCAGGGATTTACTGTACGGGACGATTTAGCGATTTGTTATTGAAGGAGCAGTTTCACTTATGACATCACTCATAGTTTACCAATTTAAACTGTTTATTAATGCCACAGGAGGCGTATCAAGACTATTTTTTGTTACAATTGTAACCACTCGATTCTGGGGCTTTTTTGAGGTTGGAGGTTTGGTTATCACACGGCTCCCCCGTCACCAACTGACGATGCTGAAATTTGGATACCCGGATATGTTTTACTCAAACGTATACTGTTATCCTGAAATATACATTCCAGAATGTTTTGAAGAATAAGTCGTAATGTCTCTTAATTCGAACCTCATAAACATTAGGAGGCAGTTGAAGAAAGAAAGAAAGAAAAAGAAAGAAAGTCCAAGAAAGAAAATGAACGTTTTTTGGCAACAAAGCAAGCGTTCATCAATTACGTTCAAGCTTTGCTTTTTTTTAGAACTGGTTCAGAAAAGAAAACAAGTGCAGCGGAAAGTGAAAGTTCCGATGAAGAAAGTGACAATACTGTTTATGAATGTCCAGGTTTAGCACCGGTAAGGTTTTCATTCGTGTCCTGGAATCCTTGTGGCCTTTTAACTCTTCACAAATTTTCTGTTTAGCCCTCCTCTCTATCAAGGTCGCCACATTTGTATCAAATACCAGAGGTTGCCGAAGGTTTTCTATTTGTTTAGCTAAACAAATTTGCGTAATGATTTTGATGTGGTTTGGACAAACATTATGTCCATTCCGTTTATTCAACTCGCAGAATGGTCTGTTGATTCCGCAAAATCTGAGGTAAAAGAATTAAAAAGCTATCATATAGTGGACATATTTTTCATTTGATTTTCTGAATAAGCCCCCAATCTAATAAGCACCAGACTCAAGGGCCCCCTCACCTAGACTTATGTTGACGAGTCCCTGGTATCCGTGCGGTAAACCTTGCTCAACAAGGACTCATAATAAAAGAATGAAAAAGCTGACCCTATTTTTTGCATTCATCAGTCGACTTATGATGGAATCACGGCCCCTAATCTTGAATCATGGCCGCGAATCTCGTCCGAATATTAGCAGTGCATCAATCGAATCGAAAATTTTATCACATTTGCCCTAACCATAGTGATTAACAAATCTCGCAATCTGATTGTTACTCTAAGAAGCTCAGACTTTGGTCTTAAGTAGGATCTGGTTTTTCTGAGTAATGTAATGAGTCTGTGACCTAAGCGCCATCATCAAGTCAGAGGAGCACAGGGAAACAAGGGGTTCCACGTCATAAGTCTCCCCTCGCCCTTTTGAGTCTCGAAATTTAAATAACCCCCATCTCACACTCCGGAAGCTTAATAGAGATTTTCAGATTTTAAAAATTGAATCCGCTATGATTTTATGTACCGGAAAGTGGAATGAATTGACATTTACTGAAATTTATTAAACTGTTTAGGGCTCAAATCTTTAAAAAGGTGGTTGTAAAATTCTGTTGGTATTTTCTTTGAACTGAATGGCTTGGAAGGAACTTTGGTTTTTTTTTGTAAATCTGCTATGGAAGTTTTGTGATCTTGATTAGTTTCACATTGGCGGCATTTATTATTTGACTTGATAACGAGTATACGCTCGAAACGTAGTATTTTTAACATCTACGCTAAATTTGCTACTTAAATCTTTTTTTTTCACAGTATTATCGTTTAATTTGCACACTAGTATCACACGAAACAAGCATATTTCTATTTATTATTTGGGGCCTTTGGTTTCATCCAGTTTCTAAATCGTAAACCAGAAGGGCTACATATTTCTGCTTGCCACTATGTTGTGGACCTTCATTAACTTTAGCCTTGAAGATTATAGGTAGGTAGGTAATCTTATTTAACGTGGCTACCCTGCGAAAGTCTGAGAGACTTATTTCCAGCAGGGGCCGCGGATGTTTTACCATCAACCCACCGAAGCTACCAGATTTCCTCACATGGCCCTGGTCGACCCGGGCTAGATTTACAGACAACGACCAAACTGTCCAGCGCGGGATTCGAACCTCGGCCGTTCTGACCTTTGGTTTACGAGTCAGTCGCCATAACCACTCGGCCACGCGCTCTCCAATTTGTCCAGATTGTATCATTTTTCCTTGATCGATTTAGGATTTACGATGATTTTCACGTTTTCAAAGTTTTTTTAATGATATCTTCTAAAATTATCAAAATGAAAATTTTGAAAAGAGAATAAGGTATCAAAAAGTGTCCATGGCAAATTTAGAGCAAAGTAATCTAGATTACTTTCAAGAAATTTGATTCAAAGTAAAATTTAATAGAATTTTACACGTCCATCTTTTTAAAAGATTACAAAGTATGAAAGCTTCCTACAACCAAATTCATCATCTTGATAGTTACATGATTCGTTGTGTAAATACTTTAGGAGCTCTCCCTAAAAAAACAGTGCTATGTAGACAGAAAAAATGGTTTCCCTAATGTGGATTATAAGTATTATTTGCCACTTCTCAAAGTTTAGCATATCCAGGGTAGTGTCAATCCTTGATTCAGCCCTCACCTTCATAAGGACCCATTCTTCGAATGGGCCCATTCAGCAGACCTAATTGAACAAGCAAACCCTCCTCGAGTAGCCCCCATGGTATATTTGAATATTGAAAAACATTGAATTTAAAGTCATTTATGCATTCATTGTTTTGGTATCATGTTTATTGTCTTTTTTTAGCGTTACTTTTTTGTAAACAATTAGATTAGTGTAAACATTTGCACTTCGATGTGAGATGAGCTACGCAGGATGTTTCAAGCGTACACGTTTTTTGTAATAAGAAACTGGTTTATAAGAAACTAGTACTAAGATGGCCAAAATTTAAGAAACTCTAGTACTATGTCTGAGAAGGCCTAGGAGAGTGGGAAAATTTCTGATTTGACTCCTTTGATTAGATTATTGTTTTTCTTTACAGCCTGGCGACATGAAAGTAGTAAATCCCCTGTTCAGCGATGCAGAGCGAGAGCACAGTGACGCACGAGGTAGCGATGGTAGCCATGTCTCAAGCCCTACCAGGGACATTTCACCGCCTGCACAAGTCACGAAGAAAGACTCTTCTGGTAAATGATTATGCGAATCAGTCTTTGGAAATATTTAATTTTCTGGAAAAGTTTATTTGCTTTTAGATTCATGTCTTACATCAATCGGATGCAAAGGTATGTAAATGCTGTTAAGAATTCGCTTGACAACCTTTCAGAACAGCCAAACCCCGCAAACAAGAATATACTTCTCTATGAAACAGACTGACCCGGTTCTCATTATTGAGGGACATACAACATTTTCAGGGTGTAGTTCTTATCACAAGGACACTTATGACTATGATAAGCACGTAGCTATTATTATCTTTATTATTACTGAGGAAGATTTCAAATCGAAACGTTTTTAGCAAAATTGCAGTTGTGTTTCTTTATTTTAGTTTTCTTTTATTTTTAGATGGTGCTTTTTGTTTCTTTATCTTTATTATCATTATTATTATTATTATTATTATTATTATTATTATTATTATTATTATTATTATTATTATTATTATCATTATTATTATTAATTCGTATAGTTCGTATAGTTCGTATAGCATAGTTCACACTGAAGAAGATTTCAATCGAAACGTTTGTCGACACACCAGTTGTGTTTTTATACTTTTATTTCTGTTTGTCTGAGAGGATGGTTTAGTTTATTATTATTATTATTATTATTATTATTATTTTTATTATTATTATTATTATTCTTATTATTATTATTATTATTATTACTAAAACTTTAAAATACAAAACAAACCTTTAAAATACAAATATTATTACAAGAGAAATGTGGATGAATATTTACATGCCATTAAAAATATACAGTATAAAACAGAAATCTAAAATTGTTTATCATAAAAAGCCCAAACTCAGAATAACAGTTCGGCATAATCTGCATCGGCAATTTTTTCCGTACTAATTTTGATCTTTGTTTTAAACTGACAAACTTGAGGTATGCATTTGATATACAGTATGCATTTGATAAACTTGAGGGTGGGATGACGGCATTTAAATATTAGAGAGTGTGGCATTTTGTTGTTGACAAAGCAATTTATATCATGCAGCTTGATAAAACAATTTGCATATCCCTGAAAACTGCTTGAGGTGTTCAGTTGTCAATAGTTATAGTTTGTTTACACTGATATGATAAAATTTCTAAATTCAGTGTGCAAAATATCATAAGAACATTGAAATACATCAGTCTGCTTTTGGTTCTTATCTGTGGGTGCATTTTTCCACAAAATCAATCCGTAGGTTCTTATTTTGCTATGTTCATGTTTGCGGGGTGTTACTGTATCCTCATTTCTTGATAAGCTGATAAGCTAGTGACAAAGTCCCCCGATAAGCTGCCGGATGACGCAAAAAATTTTCACGAGATGGATCATGAAATGAAAAGCTATTGTCAAATGCTTTGTATCATAGTTTACTTCAAAGGCTTAGCTATCTTTTGAGATGCTGCATTATCATTTTAAACTATGATTACCATCCTTAAAACCAGATTCAAAGAAAACTTCGAATCCCGGATTCTTCATTTGAGTGAAATAATCCCCATCTTTTTCCAGTCAGCATTTTTGTGAAAACTGAACGTAGTGTTGGATTTGAATTCGCCTGTGGAAATTTATGCTTTGCAAATCGATTTAGCTGTGTTCCTCATTCAATTTTGTGCGCGAAAGCAAATTTAGAATTCAGCTTTTTTCACGTCGTCCAGAATATGCACTGAAAAAGGAGAGAATAACCCAAGAAATGAATGGATTTGATTTTATAAACATGTTCAAACTCAGAATTCTTCAAAACGGGCGTAGAAGCCTTGGTCAAAGTTACTAACAATTCAATACAATTATGGTGAAAGAGGGTTCAAGGAATTCGTAAGGCTGGCTGTGTTTCTACACAACTAACTGTCTATGCAACCAGATTTCCTGATTAAATTTCAATTAACAATTCCATCGCTAAAGAATGAACCCTCCTTATCAGTAAGAGGAATTTTGGAGCCAGTTGTTGGTAGAAATTATCTGCAGAAGTTTTGGGGTTTTCCTTTCCACCAAAATCTCCCACCTTTGTTTCACATTTCCATTAATTGAGTTGATATAAATGGGGAATAGATGATGAATATTCGATAAAGAAAGGAAGGGAACGTTTCTCGTCGAAATGTGTCACTATCTACGGGAGAGGGGGGGGGGGTTGAAAATTACACATAGTGGAAGAGTCTAGAAGCTCATCTAAGAGACCGGTGTGAAAGAAGGTTACTTTAAGGGGCTGGGTAACATAACCGTTAACAAACCTGTTATTTCTATAATCGATATTGTTGCCCACACATGGCTTTTGTGTTATGCACAGATTTGTGTGAATGGGTTGAATCCACCATGGAATTACTCCTGCAAATCCGTAAGTGTCATCGCAATCGTACAACAGATAAGTGTTTCGTTTGATTCTCTACGAAATACAATAGTCCATCTTCAAATTACACCTCCATTTTGAGAAAAGCAGTGGAAAATCTCTATGATGTGGCCTATCGAGAATGCTGCAAAATTGTCGTTTCGAAATAATTTTGTTTACATCACGTGACCCAGCCCCTTTAAAGAGCCATTTACATTCATGGTCCTCTTTCGGCATGCTGACGTATCATATAGACTAGAAATCAAATTAGGCCTAAGTAGAAACCATTGACCCATTCTGCAGTAGTTGAACTGCTAAAAAAGTTTATTTTATTTGAACTTTTTTTTGTACTCAATATATTAAATTTTTACAAAACGAACTACTTAAGACACTACGTGCAAGCTACTTTACTAAACTACGAGGACGATACCACGGAGTGCAAGAGATTATGACAACTCCGCAGTCATTAACGTAGAGAACATGTAACTAAACTAAATTTAAATATACGGTTACAAAAAATACACATGAACTTTACTGATGATTACTAAGGTTCGTTTCGCTTTGCATGTCGGGTTAACTTTGGGCAAGCAGGTCATTAAGAAAATGGCTAAACTGGAGATTTGATCGCGGATTTGAATATTTTTGAGCTGTTATTTGAACTGTTACTTGATCTGTTATTTGAACTGTTTTCGTTTAGGCCAACCTTGATTTTCAAACTGTCTGACGTTGTAACATGCCTGCAAAGGGCCCCTGAGAGCCAACGACTCTTTCAATGTAGAGGTTTCGATTTGACATATTTTGACGAGGTGGGTTCCCTTGTTACACCTAAACAAATCTTTCAATTCATATAATCAATGTAGAGTAATCAAACACATTTTATATTTAGTTGCAATTTAGCTTTGAGTGGATTTTTTATTTTTATATTCATTTAAGGTATGGGTACCTACAATCTCTTAAATTACCGATTTATTAGAGACACGGAAAGGCAAAGATCAGTCGTATTTTTGTTCCCTTTTAGTTTTTCGTTATTCACAAAACTGTAAAAAGATTTCTTCATATGAATCTAAAGTCAGATTTGCATTAGATGTCAGGCGAAAAGATCCGCGTATAATTACAATCACGTGAATATTTTACGTTTTCACAAGTTTCTCCAGCCTCTAATCTGAGCCAGACTTTGGACAAGCCGACCGCCTTGGTTAATTCAGGCCCCGTCCACATGTATTCGGATCTTTTGAAAACGCATCTTTTTTATCCGTCTAAAAAGGGATCCGAGTCCACGCGAGGAGCGGTTTCAAAATATCCCCGTCCACACAAAAACGCTTTGACATTCAAAATTCGATATTCAACAATGAAATTCGATATTCGATAACGATATTCGGCATTCGGACTTCTATAAGAGAAAACAAAAATAAGAAAATTGCCCTGGTGTGATCCCGAAAGAACCGAGTGCATGCTCTGATTTGTATTGGATTCACACTGACACAGTTAAACCAGCTTTATCTAAACCAATTTGAATTTCAACCATTCAAATTACTGGATTTGTTTGATTGACCAATCAGAAGGCCCTATTCAAAAATCTGGTTTAATTCAAGCTGGTTTAACTTGCAGTGTGAATGGGGCATTAGAGCAAGTCGATGCTGTGACGTCAGCGTTTTCGAAAAGCTCCCTTTTCGCCCGTCCACAAAAGAACAGGAAAACGGCGTGTTCAAAAAGATCCACTCTGGAGAGCGTTTTCGAAAAGCTTCGTTTTCGGTGACCGAAAATGCCGTCTATGCGCGGACGCGAACCCTAAATGGATAAAAAGATGCGTTTTTAAAAAGATCCGGATACGTGTGGACGGGACCTCATTGTGTTACAATAGAAGCCAGAGGTCTTTGGCCCTTCGTTTTGTTGTTTTCTCCAGTGGCTACAGGTCGCCTAACCTAAATTATTTATACAAAAAAGTAAGCTTTTTAAGTTTCTATGTTTATGTATCCATTCTAGTAACACAATAACAGAGTTTCATGGGAATCGCAATGCTGCTTCGCTCATTTAACAGGCCAAGTTGCCACTGCTTCATGGTAATGCGCCCTGCAAAACGTTTTTGAAACCGTTTTCAAAAGCAATCAAATCCTGTAGACAGCAAACCGCCCCTAGATATTCTGAGCATTATCTTGGACAGTCTTGGAGATATTTATTCTTTGGTACATTTAGATCAGTTTTGCCAACCAGATGCAGCTTGGAGTGTGCTATAAGACAATGGTCAATGAAATGAGCGAACGAATATACAGTTGTGGTTAGGTGACCTACGCTACGTTTTCGTCTTAAAACACATCGAGCCCTAGTGGCGATTTGTCTTGAGCACCAAGCAGTTAGCCACTGATTTGTTTATCATTGCCTGCTGGGTGAGCCAGAAAAAGTTCCCACTTTTAAAAATTCATAGCACCAAGAGTACTTCACAGATTTGAATGATTCAAATTTCAGTTACAAGCCGAAATCTTGAAGTATTTTTGTGATTTTTCTTGCTGACTTACCAGCCCTAGAAGTATAGACGAATTCGACTTTATCAAAATTTGATATTTGCAAAATGACTGAAAAGGGCCTAAAGCATCTATCAAATAGTAAAGATTCTCTTCTCGCAGAACAATAGGCAATGGGCCTTTCACCTCTGTTTAGAGTTATAAGACGTAGGTTTTCAAACAGATACTAAGGATTTTCAATCCCATGGCAATAAATGTACAGAGGATAGCTCTCACCCGTGAGAAATTGCATTTTCTTTATTGTTCTGTGCACGGAGTCCTTTATCATTTGATCAACGTTTTAGGCCCTTTTTTGTAAAAGGTTCAATTTACCTATATTTCTAGTCTTCATAAGACAGCCAGAAAAATGAAAAAAAAAACACTTAGATCTCTTGGCTTTTAACTAGAATTTGAATCATTTAGATCTTTGAAGTACTCTTGAATCTATGAATTTTCAAAAGTGGGAACTTTTTTCTGGCTCACCAAGTAGTTGTTGCGTCATGTTACATCAATCCTTTTGTAAGGTAGCATAGGCCGTAAAGCTGGCGCTGAGTCGAGCTTTGGCTAGAATTATGGCGATGAGTTTCTTGTTTCCCTGTGCTCTTTGACTTTATGATGGTGCTTCTGTCAAGAGATGCAAGCTCTTGAGCAAGGTTTACCGCAGGGATACAAGGGACTCATTGTCATAAGTCTAAGCTTAGGCCAATAAGCTTCTGTGGAACTTGGCCGCCGTTGTTTTAAATTCCAATGCGTAGATTTGTTAAATCTAGCACTTCTTTTTAATGGAGGTTTGATTATTTTCCTTTATGATCAGTCATTAGTTGTCTCATCGTATTTATAAATGTTTGAGTTTTTCGAATGTGTAGATTCAAACTCATGTCAGTGTTTTTGATAAAGGCGAAGAAGGATCTTCATACTCGTGATTGGTAGAAATGTGCATTGCTATAGCTCTCTTAAACCGTCTTGGCGTTTAAACTTTTGCGATGCAGAGATCAAGGCTTTACTCTTTTAGCAGATCCTAACACCAGACCACATGAGACAAAAAAATGCCAGGCCGAAATGAGACAAAAGATAGTGAACTATGCAGAAATAATAGCTTGGAGTTTACTTCATGCAGCATGTATTGTGTTTACTGTTCCAAAGTTATGAGCGATATTTATCCTTTTGCTTTGAATGGTTTTGTCTTTGTTAAAATAGGCCGTATTTGGCAATCAAAGCCGTCACAAACAGGCTTTTGAATCTCATGTAATGTTTGTTTGCATGAAAACGGATACGTCTGGCTCCGTCTTTGGCTTTGCGTTGACATTGATTCACCCCAAGCGCAAAACAGAGCTAAATGAATACGTTGACAACAACGGAGCTGGGTTGAAACATAGCTACACAAAAACGCATATCTGTAATTTGAACACCAAAAACGGAGGAATTGGATTACGCTAACAACAACAAGCCTTGCTAGCGTTGTTTTCCAAAAGAGACTATCAGGTGCGTTTTGAGAATAAGTGTGGTGTGAACACTTGTTGAGGGATATCCGTTTTTATGTGAAAACTGAGCAGTGTGAACGGGGAGGAAAAATAGCTCCGTTTTTAGGAGTAAAAACGAATTTAAATGAAAGGGATTAGTGCGAACGGGGCCTAAAATCCTCTGACACGAGTATTTGAGCTGTAGTTCGAAGACCCAACCATTGACACGTTATTCACATTAATTATGTCATCATGATATATAGTAAAATGAATGACAAATGTAGATGTATAAAATGGGTCAAATAAAAAGATTAAAAACAGGCTATGTAGTTTCTGTGTTCATTTCTGTTTTGATGCACGCGAAGTGGAAGATACCTAGACTTATGACTTTCGGCTAAGTTTTGCTCCATTGAATTGAATTGAATTGTTATTTACTGATCGTTGGGGTAAATGGAGCGAAAACAAGGACGAATGTAATAAGTCTAGAAGAAACCCGCAAGCCAAAACTCTCATATTGTAGATTTCTACGGCACAAGAAAGTCAGTTCTTCTTTTATCCCAGAACTTGTGACAAAGGATATGAAATTTTTAGAGATTTTAGCCCAAGTGCAGACTCAACTGGTTTACAGAAATCGAGTTGAGTTGAGAATTTTCAGTTTCCATTGAACTCAATTCGATTAAATTTTCCATTCAACTCCATTCGATTTCGGTAAACCAGTTGAGTCTGCACGCATGCTAGTGAGAAGAACCTTTGCAAAACAATTCTATTCTTGTTATTTGCGGGCATTACAGGTGACATCCATGGGCGGATCCAGCCCAAAGTTGATGGAGGGGGGGGGGCAATTTTTATTCAGGATAATTCTCTGGTTTTTTCAATCGAATAATACCTTAATTCAGATGTTTCCCACATTCAGAACGAAACACGAAGAATGAAGTGCATTTGGGTCAGGATAAGGGGCGTCCTTCTTACCGAAAATGAGGCGCTAAGCTGAGTTGCCCCCAATTGCACCCCCTAAATCCACCATTGGTGACATCTTATTTGAAATAGTTTAGACCATAGTCAACATGACCGCATGAAGCAAGAAAGCGAAACATGTTTTGGAGTTTAAGTTTTCATGCAGACTCTGAAATAGGCAACGCATGGCCAAATTCGTGAAGGTCGGTCTTTCGCCAGCCAATAGAGCAGTGGCGGAAATTATGGGGGGTTGGGGAGCAATTGCCCCCCCCCAATTCGACGAGACTCGGAAATTTTCCGTAGAAGTCGGAAATTTCGAAGGTGGGATAGAAACTGCAATGAAGAAACGAGTCACCTGTCAGGAGGAAAGAGTATCTATTTTGAATGACGAAACAAAATGCTCACGCTCTATCTGCATCATATTTTTAAGTTTTTATGCACTAACATTCCTTTCAAAAACGAGAAGAAATTGATTGGGTATAGGTTGGGTACAGTATCGATATTTCTGAGAGGTGTTGGAGCGTGATGGGAAAGGCGTTCTAAGCCAATGTAATGGCTGCAGTTCTCAAAATTTTCCTTGTGACGCTAACTACAAGACGAGCCATCCGATAATTGTCAATGTTTCCATGTCTATGTTTACGGCAGGCAATAGTTGTATGGCGAGATAAAATGAGGCGAGAAGACAAAGTAGAGGCTCTTTACGCAAATTTTTTTGAGAAGTAGCTACTAATACTCGTCAAATAGTCAACTTTGTGACTGGCAGATAAGGGATCCAAGAGGTCTTCTTAGCGAAAGTAAATTTTGTTTGCTCTACCCTGGGTACCAGAGTCTCAAAAAAATAAAAGAATAAAGAAAAATGAGTCACGATCAATGTTCAGGGCCCGAATTTTGTCATTAAGCTAAAGGAACATTTAAGCAAACAGGACATTTCTCCCCAGTCTTACATCTCTGTATGTCCCTTGCTTTCACATTACTGAATTGTAGGCAGAAAAAAGTCTAGTGAGTCTCCTCTTCGGTTATTTAATTGAATTGTTCTCTGAAGGGAATGTCTCTGAGGAAGTATAATGTTGTTGCGGACGCCTGATATTATTAAAGTATAACCAAAAGCTATGTAGAGTTAAATGGTTTTTGGCCACAGAACTACCATTTTTCTTTCTTCTTTTATATATTTTTCAGGCTCTATTTATTTATTTTTTGAGGCTCTCATACCCAGGATATGTTTGCTAAAAGTTGTCACAAAATTGTCAAAATCCAAATTCAATACCAGTAAATATTGGGTCGTGAGATGCATTCAAGGCAAAAGTAGAGGACATTTTCTCAAAAATTTTCCTGGGGCTCGCCCCCAAATTCCTGGAAGCTGTTCAACTTAACCATATGGTATGTTTTTGTCTTTTCCATCAATATTTGCTGAATGTGGATAGTTGTGAAATCAGATATACCTATTCTCTTAGCACATTGTAGGACCTCATTTATGTAAGGTCTTCCAGCAAATACGTCAAACAAAAGCATTTCTCCCGACTCAGAAAATTGAAGGCCCTTGCCCCCCCCACTCAAAAAGCTGAATTTCCGCCACTGCAATAGAGACTAGCTTTCTGTGGGGTAAATTTTCCTTGCACCAAATCACATTGTCCTCCCTAGGCGCAAAATTCATCTTTTGTGGCACCCTTGAGTAAATTGCGGTAAATTGAGGCATAGTCTCTTTTTCAATAGACTATGATTGAGGCAAAGTTAACAAAAAACAAGTAGAGAATTAAATGGGCCCTAACAGAACGCCGTACCGAAATTGTTGAAATTGAGAGCAAGTGTAACAAATGTAAGTAACTTATCAAATTCATTTCTCTAATTTCATATTTAATTTGTGAAAAACCTTGTATCAGGATAAAGATCTGGCGTCTTTCGCGCAGTTCTTCCATATCTGCACCTTGTCTGCGCAGTCTGCGCGAAATTTAACTGCACGAAAATGAGGCCAGTTCAATATGTTCCTTCTTTCCTCATGCAAAAAGATGGCGTCTATTCGAATCACAACTCGAAGACTTCAAGGCAGCAATTCACGCGATAAAGTCAGCCAAGTTTGTCAGAGTTGTATAAAAAAAGCTTTGAGAACTTCAAGAAGATATTCAAGTGATGCCACAGTCCCACCATTGAGTGTTGCCCTGCCAGGCGTCACAGAAGCTCGAAGAGATTTAGGCCATGATCATGAAAAAGGCAGGCCTAAAGTTGGTCAATTGCAAGTGACAACACTGTCAAATGGGATCAAAGTTGCATCTGAAGATTCTTTTGGACCATTTTGTACGCTAGGCGGTATGCTTTTGTCATTCTTTTCTTTCATGACGTTTTTGCGCAAAAAAAGCGTTCGTTGATTGTCTTGTTCGTTTCATCGTTTTCATTTGCCCAGGTGTCAGGTGTGCAGAGTATGGCACTAGGCCTAGCACACCGTAGATTTTCAATAAACTTTTCAAGATAGACAATAGAAAACAAAAGAAATTTCTTCTTGCACAGCGGACGGAGATCGCATTGAAAAGTGCTACTCTGCAGATTGATAGCATTAAGCTTTCTTCTGGGTGCTTTGATTGAATAGCAGATACAAGAGGAAGTGCAAATATCTGTGTTCCACTGAGTGATCTTTCATTCCTAAGCTTTTTAATATAGAAGTGCAATGCTAGACTGAAGAGAATGGTAACTGCACACAGCTGCACACACATGAGATTTTTCAAAGAATTTTGATGTGCACACAGATTTTGAGCAAGCTGCACCTAGCACACCTGCACCTAATGTAAAGAGGCAAATGTGCACATGGTGTGTTTGTTTATTCCTTTTGTTTTTGTAAATTCGATTTGGATTAGTTGACTTGTATGTATTTATTCAAAATGTATATATTGTTAGCTATTGTAAATAATCAAATTGAAATAATATTACACACACACACACACACACATTGGTTCTTTCTGATTGATGGTATTTTGAAATCTCACAGTTGCACTTCCAAATTTTGCATCTATCTAATGCCATATTTTTCAAGCTGATTTCGGGAAACATTGGTATTCATATTCGTGCAACAGAAAATGAGGCAACCTACTTTGGAACCATACGGGGCCATCCCATCCATTTTGTCATGGATAGCAGAATTCAGCCACTAACTTTGATACCCCCTCCCCTTCCTCTTAACGGACATATAAAATTTCTTGTTTATCTATCTCGCTAATTGTTTATTGCAATCACTAGAAACCTTGAACTGTTAACAAGGAGAACCTCTTCTTAGGCTGTTTCTGTCTCTGCTTTACGTTATCCAGCATTGAAACTTTGCAAAATGTGATTGAAAACATTTTTAGGTTCCATTCCGTCACACTTAATAGACTAGTAAAACCCCCTCCCCCTGTAACGGCCAAATTCTGCTATCCATGACAAAATGGATTTTTGGACTGAAGAACTTGAGATTGAGACTGCTGCAGAAAGTCAGGAATTATATGTGTTTTGTAGACAAGCTACGATTGTTGTATTCAACCCCATTGGCAGTCTTGTTGTGATAAATGACACCTTGGATTCATTGTAATAAGTCTATGCATTCCCATTGCTTGGAATCAAATTTCAGGGACTTAGGCTCAACTGTTTCTGGCCAAATAAGAGACAAAAAAGTCTTTGAATTAGCATCAGTTTTCACATCAATTTTTTATTGTTTTAGTTATACTTTCTTGCACTTTCAATTTGAGACTTTATGTACGCACTTGAGATGCATAGTAGACTAAATGTGCAACCTTACACACTCTGCAGTTGTGGATGTTACAGATTGTTGAAGGGTGTTGAGAGCTTCTTGCTGCATGATAAATCTCGACCAGTTCCCTACTGACAATTCTTTTATTTGCTTCTTATTTTTAATTGCACAAATCATCATCATTGTATTCCCTAACATTGGATTACAGATATCAAGCAATAGCTAGGACACCTTGTATAACTACTTTGCTGCATTGACATTATTCTGAAGAAGCTTATCAACATTCAGCACCCGTTCAAATCAAATGACAATAATCTTATCTCTTTTTTAAAAAGAAGAAAATGTTAATGACAAGAAATTTTCTCAACTTGAACAAAGATTTATTTGCTTTTTCAGTTCTTGTTGATGCTGGGTCAAGGCATGAGGTAGACTATCCAAGTGGAATTACACACATGCTTGAAAAGATGGCATTCCAGGTAAAATAAAAAACGTGTCTATAGTTGCAAAAATTTACTTGATCAAAACTGATATTTTTATTCAGGAGCATACAAGTTTGAATGTTTTTGATATGTAAAACTAATTTTATCAATTGTAATCAAGACCGAATGTACTCCTAAAAAATGTACACATACTATAAAGATGATTTAATTGCATTTGATGTTGTTAGGTCATGGCTAAAGACACAAGTTATATAGCAAAATGATTTTTGCAAGGAGCTACAATACGAGTACAAACTCATGTTACCCCCATCCAAGTGGGTTGAACTTTTTCAATTATGTACTCTCAAGTACCGAATAATCACCCTCCCCTGCTTATTAATTTTTGAAAAATTTTCCAACCCCCCCCCCCGCTGTTATTCCATCCCCCTTCTCTACTAATTTTTGGAAAAATGAAATGATAGTAAACATAATTTCTGAATAAACGCAAGAAAGAGTTGCAAGAAGTGCATTCAACAGAAACAGAACTCAAAAGTAAATGTATTAGTGACATCACTGTTCACATAAATAAATATCAGAGATGTGTTTACCTAAGAAAACGACTATTTTCTATTTCTCCAAGACCCCCCAATTACTCCAACCCCCGATTACTGCTATATTGAACCATTTCCAACCCCTCCATCTATTCGGTACTCCGGAGAGAGAGAACACAATCACCATGAATGACAGATTTTGGCAGGCTTAAGGACAAAAACATGTAAGCTACAATTTAGTTGCAAAGTATGCTTCCACTGCCAAATTGAGTTGTTCTTGAGTAATCTTATTGGGCCCTACAATTGTCCTGCAGGAAAAATGTTATCTTCAGCATTCTAACCTTATGTGAGTTATGCTATGATAAATGCTATGTATATGTTATGCTTTTTAATTTAGAAAATATAATACATTTATAAATGGCTTTGCTGTAAATGATTATGCTAAAGTATTTTTTGCTTTCAGAGCACAAGGAAGTTTTCAGACAGTGAAGAAATAAATGAAAGAATGGAGAAACTAGGAGGAAATGCAGATTGTCAATCATTCAGGTATAAGCTATTGTATGTAACACAGATGGTGATACTAAAGATGGTGATCTTGGAACTTTTTATCAAGATGCACTGCACTCTTTAATTGAATTCAAATGGAATTGTTGATCATCTGTAATCAATGTGGTAAAAAGGTTGTAAATTGTGGTAAAAATTTCCTCGCCACCATCTTTAGCGTAATCGTGTATTGCAAAACATTTAGTTCTTCAAACTTTTTATATGGTCAAAGATTGTCACAATCTTTGAAAATTCTTGATTTGAAATTGAAAACAATGATATCTGGCCTTGTTAAGTTTATCAAATAATATGACAGGAGTGCTTGATGCATTTTTTGGCTCTATAAAGTCTCAAAGAACTGGTTTCGTTCAAGGCAGTCAAGGCCTTGCACAAGTTAACATTTTGTTTCCTTGGTCAAAATCTTGCTAGGAATTCTTACTTATGTCCTTACAGTCATTCATACCATCCACAAAGTCCTACTAGAATGTGGAAGTTTTTTGATTTCACAAGAGTTCTTGTCATGCATGAACAAGTTGTTGGCTATGTACTTTATTTTTAAGTCTATAATCTCACTTTACAAAGGGATTGTACGATCTATGCTGCATCTGCATTGAAAAGTAATGTGTCAGGAGCATTAGAAGTGTTATCAGAAGCTGTTTGGAATCCTCAGATGAAGGAGGATGAAGTAAGTTTTATGTTTACTTCAAAACTATTTCCTGTATAGCTTTGATAGCTATGTGCATAGCAATAAACTACATTTGGCTGTTGAGACAAAAATTTTTAAATTTGTCCATCATATCTCAATTAATGGATAGACTAAGAAACAAGCTCCTTTAATGGTGCCTAAAAGACTGCCGTACATTCTGAGTATTTTTCTTTATTTCATTTGGCACAGTAAATTGCCCATACTTAGGATTTTGAGGCAATGGGCATACTGGAAATCCTCAAAAAGTTATCAAAAGAGGGAACAATATACAGCCATTTTAGATCTTCAAAACAATTAGGAGTGTGTTTTATTTGAAACTGGAAATGAGCAATTCAATTAAAAGTTTTTAGAGAAAGTTCATGGCCCCAAGATACCTAAAATATTCTTGTTTCAAGGGACAATGATACACCTGCGTTTCTGAAAGCAATTCTTGAAGATTTCAATTTGCGTGGAAAGTTGAATTCCTTTAAGATTCCATGAGTTTACAAGGAACATTTACCCCAAATTCTTAGGTACCTGGAGAGTATAAACTTTGTTTGGAAACTTCTGGCTGAGTTGCCTATTTCCAGCCTAAAATAAAACACGCTTTTCATTGTTTTGAAGATCTGAAATGGCTGCAAATCGATCGCCTGTTTTTTGACGACTTTTGAAAATTTCAGGCTTCCCTTTTTCCTCGAAATCCTTAATTCGCGAAAGTTACCTTGCCAAAAACCATTGCAAAAATACTCACAGTGCAGGGTAATCTTATAACAACAGAACAACGTTTTAGGCATTTCCATCGGCCTCTTACTTATTTTTCTATGACAGATTTCGTCAGGTCACTTGTTTGGGCCATCGGTAGATGTTTTTCAGTTGTTTTCTTTGTGATAAAAAAGTTCATATCAAAACCATAAAAATATTATTTCAGACTACTTATGTTGGGAAGTCAGTTAAAGCAACTGATTGTGTGCTGATATTCCTGGTTTGCCAACAGAAAATGCAGGGCACGGGATGGTTGACTAGAAAAGGACATAGATGAAAAATGTTTCTTGCTAGCCTCAAGCTGTTTTATGCCGTATTTCAGTCACTGGTTTACCAGGGTTAATGTTAGATTGTTACTGCAACCCAGGCTCCTTTTGAAATATTATATGCTTGTGAGTACATGGCTAGGAACAACTTGCCTGCGATCAATACTCTCAGTACAATGGTGAAGTGAAGGTGAAGTTGCATTTTTCAGCGCCAAGCGCTGGGATCGCAGATATAGAGCAGACCTAATCGAGTCCGCGACCCCTTGTCATGACGCTCAAGTGGTGGGGCTCTACCAGGACTCGAACCTACTCCGCCTGACTATTCTGGTTGCAATGTCAGAGGATTACACCACGGCGCCACAACACCTTCAATTGATGAGCCAGCAGATAATATGCTATGATGTTTGTGCGTTCGAGTGGCGCTGGTGTGCTCAGGCAAGTTTATGAGGTCTGCTGCAACCTAAAGACTTAGTGCAGTTTAAAAGACAAGTCCGCGTTCTTACACTAAAGGTCGTTTTCGTAAAAGATGCTGTATCTTTAAGGACAAATCTGGGCATTGATAAAATTATTGTTAAGTAGCAACCTTACCAACTGCTGAACACCAATCGTAAGTTCTTTCCAAGTTTTCATGCCTCCAACTTTCATGAATTGGTTAATGAATCTTTGTAAGTTAGGCCAAATATCGTCGCCATTTTGCATTTTGTGCGAGTGTGCGAAGGCGCGATAAGGAGGCTAGCAATGTGAGTAGTATAATATCAACACATTTGGCAGCCTCGTTCAGGTCAACGTGCAGTGACCTCATATGAAATGACGTCATTTCACACTTTTTAGCAGACTGAAATATGCAATTCACAGATTAAAAGAGAAAAAATTGAAAAAAGTACTACACACCATTCACAAGAGTGCAATCTCTTGAATACTCTTGTCATTTAAGGTTATTTCCTGTATACACCACTTCAATTAAGCAGCCATGTTTTGAAAATTTGTCTGAATTTCTTCCTGTTGCTCATATGAAAATTTCGAGCCCTGAGTCGGATTTAGAATCCAAACTTTAGTCTGGTTACGTGGTTTTAAACCGCTGTCAGCTGTGATGTGGGCTTTATGACAATGTAAAGTTCAAAGATTTATGAGGGATTTGACCGGAAAAAATTGTTCGGGGTGAAACTTTATACCCCAAGTAATTTTCATGCTCAAATCCCTTATAGATTTTCAAACTTTACATCGCCTTGAAATTAGCACTAGGGCCTATAGCAACATGAAAATTCATAGTTAGACTAAAGTTTTTTTTATATGCACAATCTAAAAATTTACAATTCAACAAAACATATTTACATCATCTATATCATTGGGAACCTGATAGTCATGGCTACCCTAAATGATCTTTAACAAAAAAGACAAATACGGATACTAAAGGCTATTCCAAGTTCTGGTCCCTTCATAGGAAGAAACGGACTAAAGTTTGGGTGCTAAATCCGAATTTGGCCTCTAATATTTGAAACAATTTTTCAATAATTTCCAAAGCGAGGCCGTGAATTGAAGTGCTGTTTTTTTATTTTTGATTTCAGATTGAAGAACAGAAGAAAACAATTTCGTTTGAAGTGGATTCATTAGAGTACAGACCTGAACCAGAGCCTCAGCTTCATGACATGATACATGCAGTAGGTTATTAGTTATTCTCTTATCCAAATTTTCCACTGGTAGCTTCAATGTCATGATAATTCCAACGACACCATTTGGAGATGCTTCATTGTACAGGGTGCCTCAAAAAAATTGCTCGACGTTTGATTAAATATTTAAAAATAACGATTAGCTGAACTGGTTCATGGAAAGGTAGCCCTGTCCTTAAGATTTTCAAATAATGTTAGAGACCAGAATCTTGAAAATCGGTTAAAAATTCACTGAGTTGCGAGCTCTCAAAGATAAAAAATATGCGACAGCAAAAACCAGCGACCCCCGGACTACGTACAGTGCGAAAAAGCTCGAAGATCGAAGTAAGAGAAGGCTATCCAGTGTCATACCTCTCATTGATATCAGAGCAAACCAAATAAAACTTTTAAAGTAATCAAATCCTCACAATCTTCGTCAAAAGTTGCTTAAGACTGCATGCGCCCGAAAACAATAGTTTAAAAAATAATTGACAACAGATTGGATATTTGTTCTCAAAGCAGTCATACGCTTGAAAGTTAGATTGTGAGAAAGCTGTTCCGATTCCAGTTGATCTGCCCTGAAACAATTGAGAAACAACAGAAACGATGGACTATTGGACTTTTACCAAAAATGCCATTTCGAGGCCTCTGGTTTCAGTATTCGCACAAACTTGAACTTCAAAGGCTTATAACTCCAATAATCTTTAGCCGATTTGCAAGATTCTGGTGTCAAAAATTAATTTACAATCTCAGGACATGGGTTACTTATTCCAGTGCCCATTCAGCATCTCGTTATTTTTAACATTTAATCAAATGTCGAATAATTTTTTTGAGACCCTGTATGGAATTGGTGGTCAGCAACCTAGACCACTTTGATGCAGTATACGTTTCAAATCTTTAAAAAACTGGATGTGAAATTCAATGGCCCATATCTTTGAACTGAACGGCTTCAAAGAAACTTGAGCTATTTTACAGTAAATTTGCCGTTGGAATTTTCTGAAATCTTTAATATTTTCAGAATTACATTTTTTCTTCTTTTTTAAGAATTCACGAAAATTTAAAAAAAAATACTTAAAACTAACGTAATTTCTAAACCTGTATCTAAAGCACCATACCATAATAGCTCTATTAAGCATTTGTTAACCCCCCTCTCTTATAAGCCCCTCCCCTCCGAGTCAAAATTTGAAGTAACCCTCCCCCCTCTGTATTAAGCCCCCGTCCGTCCCACTCATACAAAATTCTAGAATTTACCAAATAGTTTCCATTTATTTAGCTACACAACCTTGACTGTTAATTTTGGTATGCAAATTAAACGATAATACTGTAAATGAAAGATTTAAAGCTAATTTGCAATGGTAAACAGGCTCCTCTATAAATAGAACAAAGAAATTACTCCGACACAGCATTGTTTCGTGGCGAGATAAAATCTTATTGTGACACTATCCTTTGTTGACTCTGTGTGCAAGCTCGATTTGAATAGGATATTTTTAGAATTTCGGCTCTGTGCAAATGCAAGCTTTTAACCTTGCACAAACCCTTTAAGTTCCAATGTAGCATAGATGTTATAAACACGACGTTTCGAGCGTATACTCGTTATCAAGTCAAGTTTAATTTTGGTATGGTTTGGGATAAAAACTTTGTCGAATTTATGTATTTGAGCCGTAGAATCTTATGTTGATTCTGTAAGATATGGGATAAAAAGAACTGAAAAACTACCAAATATATCCTTGTCACTTGATTTTGTGAATTACCCCCCCCCTCTCTATCAAACCCCTTCTCTGGAAGGTCCTAAATTATATAAGCTCCCCGGGGGCTTAATAGAGTTTTTGCGGTGAATTATAAACTGATTGAGGAAAGTCAAAATGACAAATTCAAGAAATGTTCAATTTTTGAGGACCTGCAAGATGGTAGCGAGCTGAAGTTTGTACTTTAGGGGCAGAAAGTTTCGCGGGCAGAAAGTTTCGCGAGAAGAGAAAATCGCGAAATTAAGGGCATGAACTTTCGCGAATGACGTTTTTTCCCGCAAATTTCGTGATGAAAACTTTCGCGGTCGAGAAAAAAGATGCATTTTCGCGTGAAAAAACTTGCGCGACTGAAGAAAAGTGAGGGGAAAACACAATTTTCTATTCATTATCGGTACTACTTACAGTCACAGTGACAATTTACAAGGTTTTATTGCCCAAGAGACTAAAGATATATGTTAATTAAGATACAGCAAAGCAAAAACTTGAAGAAACGAAAAAAATTGGAAAGAAAAAACTTTCGCGAGTCGAGAATTTTCTGTAGTTTCGCGAGCAAAAACTTTCGCGAATTTTCAATTTAGATTATGCCTTGGCAGAAACTTTCGCGAAAATGCCGAAAAATGTGAAAATCGCGAAATTTTCTGCTCCCGAAAATTTCTGCCCCTTAAGTAGCTTTTATGGTTTGCGATTTAGCATGTTGATGACGTCACAACTTCGAAGCTAGCAGAAATGTTTGAAATGTTGTAACTTTAAAGATATTGACAAAATCAAAAATGCTCCTTCTGGAATTATTGCAAATGGCCTAAAGTTCTCTGGGATTATTTCAGTTGAAAGAATTAACCAATGAAATTTTACATATTTGATTTCAAAGTTTTGCAAGGATTTTTGTCTGCATAACGAAAATTTTAAGCATGTGAAGTTCTTTTTAGTAAACCCAGTATTATTTTGCTTGCCTGCAATGAATGTATGATTTTTTTCAAATTAATTTAGGCTGGATATTCAGGAAACACGTTAGGCCTACCAAAGATCTGTCCACTTGAAAACCTGACAGTAATGGATGCTGGAATATTGACTCATTTCATGAAAAGATATTACACACCACAAAGAATGACAATTGCAGCCATGAATGCAAACCACGAAGAGCTTGTTCGATGGGCAGAAGAATATTTCACGAAAGATTCACCGTTTTGGATAAATGATATGGAAAATATTCCCCCTGTTGATGAGTCAATCGCACAATACACTGGGGGCATGATTAGGGTATGTATTGATGTTGCCAACCCATTTTTGTACCGAAAAATACGCCATGAAAGCCCTGGTGCGCCACAGGGGGCTTGTTTGATTTCGGAAACTCCAAGGGGGCTTAAAAGAAAGGAGCTTAAGAATGGAAATCAAGGAGCGGAACTTATACATCCCACTGCTAACCATGATCCTTTGTGCGCCGAATTAAAAGCAAGACAAAGTGAATTCAGGCCGAAAAGGACTTACAGATAACAAGAATGTCGACTTTGGTGCCACGAGCGATCTAGGTTAGCAGGGGTTGGCAATAGATCTTCAAAAGAAAGAAAGCCTAATGACAAGGATCTAGACGAAAGTTCTTGGTTCTTTTGCCACGTATTTTGCTGGATCAGCAGACAATTTCATGAGTCAAATACACTAACTCAACACAGTTTTTATCCTAAACCACACTGAAAAAAACGGGGTAACCTCCTTAGCAAAAAAAAGAAAATCTTTGAAAACTCCTGTTGTTTGATTTTAGTGGGTGGCTCAATATAGAAGGTGGCCTACGTGAAGACCATTATCCTAAAAGCTGCTCCATCCACCTTCTCAAGACAAGAGGTACGAAAACGGAAGTCTAAAACGGAAGTCTGTGGCTAAAACCTTGTTCTGCGTACAAAGTTTAGTATGAACCAATTTTCTCATTCATGTCTATCTTCATTTGGAAATTACTGGGATTTAAAGAATTAGAAATCATAAAGGCTTTGACCGTGAAATCAAAGTTTACACAAAACTCTGTCCAAACTTTTGATTTCACAGTCAAAGCCCTTACAACTTTAAATTCTTAAAATCGACGTAATTTCCAAACGAAGACAGATATGAAAATAAAAATTTGCTTCTAAGTGGCCAGAGATGCTTTTCATATAGAGGTGCAAAATTATGGAATGGCCTGTCAGCCAAGTCCAAGCAAGCAGCTTTAAGAAAACTATCTAAAACTGTTTTCTTTTATTTCTGATTTGAGGTTTGCATTTTTAACATCATTGTAAATAGGTTTTGAATATTGTAAATATAGTTTTACAGCTTGATTTGATTAATTGCTTTTTATCTTATATCCTGTAATCAAAGTTTTTATCGGAGGGCCCCTTGAAATCAATTTGTTGAAGGGCGACCTTCCTTTTAAACATAACACAGAACAAGATTTTAGCCACAAAAATGCAACACGTCAAACAGCAAAAGACTACCGTTTTCGCACCTCTTATCTTGAAAAGTTGGATTAATTATGTTAAAGGGAACAGACATAGCTATACCTCGTAGCCGCTATGAACAAGCTAAAGAAACGCACCCAAAGCCATTGTTTCTCTAGCCACACAATTAAGCCGGATGTGTCAAGATTGTCGAGTGCAATAGATAATATTTTTTACCTGGCCCGGGCTAGCTTTTAACCTTGTTGATTCTGATTTTGAAACTCTGCTGAAAAGGGACAACTCAGTGACAGTCCATCAACGAAACCTACAGTTGCTAATGGTCGAAATTTATAAGACAAAACAAAACTTAAACCCTGAATTTATGAAGGACATATTTATAACTAATGATATGCCTTATAGCCTAAGAAGTGGCAATAGTCTTCTGCAACCAAGTGCAAGGACCACGAATTTTGGGATTGAAACCACACCTTTTATAGGACACAAACTTTGGCAAATGCTACCAAATGATATAAAAACTGCTAATTCTTTGGCTGTTTTTAAAAACCGAATAAAAACATGTAAAGGGGAGAAGTGCAACTGTAGGCTTTGTCGAATCTTTGTAGCAAATCTAGGGTTTTTAATGTGAACTTGTAACTAGTATTTTATTTTATTTCTTTTTCTTATTATAAATTTATTTCTCTTAATTATTTTTCGTTAGTAGGCCTTAATTAGCTTTAAATTAGCTATTTTACATTAGCCTACTTTAAATAAAGAATTAATAATAATAATAATAATAATAATAATAATAATAATAATAATAATAATAATAATAATAATAATAATAATAATAATAATAATGATAATAATAATAATAATAACAATAATAATAATAATAATAATAATAATAATAATTCTTTATAACCCCCCATCCAAATAATGTTTGTACTACCTCTAAACAAAGTCTGCATAAATTAGGCGGCTTCAGAAATCTGGAACTGCAGTGTCAGGCTTACGCTCATTCATTCGTAGACCATTTCACCATTTGAATAATGGTTCTGCCCGTTGGCTATAGAGAGGGAGGGTTATTCAAGATTTTTGCGTCGAAGGGAGGGGCTTATTAGAAACTAAATAGGGCTTTTACCTTGACAGAAAAAGAGGAACTAAAGCATTTTTAGCCCAATATCCTAATTTAAAAATGCCTCATGATTACTTATTTTCTTTTGAATTTATTGTCTTCAAAATCTTTGTGTAAAATTCTGTCACATTTCCTTGAACTGGATCGCTTGAACGAAGCTTTAGCCATTTGCTATAATACTACCCCTGAACTTCTCAGAAATCGTCAAAATTTCTAGAGGGTTGTTCTTCCTTTTCCAAAAATTAAAGAAAAATTTTGAAAAACTTGAAAACCACGTTGTTTCTGAGATTTTAAAGTGAATCAACGGGGTTAAAAGCAAACTTAGCTTGGGAGACTGGGTAATCTAAATATAACCTATTGTATTTAATGTTTTCTATCTATGAAACAAAAGGAAGATAAGTGGCGTCTGCGGTTCATTTGTGCTATGTTTAGATTATGTTGCTATATCTCCGTTCATTTACTTTAAAGGCAGTCGGTCACGTACTTGATTGGCCGCTACGATCAGATTTCAACACAACCGGTTTCTTTGTGAGTCTGTGTATTTGAAACAAAGGAGTGCTAATCTTCTTGACTTTCTACGGTCGTAAAAGGTCAGAGGATTTGCAGCCATTCAAACTTCCTGTTCATTTTTTTGCCTTTACGGAAATCATTAAAATGAGTGAGTTGTTTGGTTTGTCAAATTTTTATACCTTCTGGGTAACAGAGTATTTAAATTGACGCAATTTTTTGTCTTTTCTAGGATCACAGATCAGAACCACGTGCTCAACCAGGCCCAAATCCTCTTCCAGAACTGGCCCATGTGTCAATTGGTTTTGAAAGTGCTTCATACAATGAAACTGATTTTTTCGCGTTTGCCGTATTGAATATGTTATTGGGCGGAGGAGGCTCCTTCTCAGCAGGTGGACCAGGAAAAGGAATGTATTCAAGACTATATTTGAATGTATTAAACAGGCATCACTGGATGTATACAGCAACTGCGTATAATCATAGTTATGCTGATAGTGGCATTTTTTGCATCAATGCAAGTTCACATCCCAGTCAGGTAACATTGTTTTGTGTTTTCGTAGTATAGTTCTCATGAAGGAATGTACTGTTGTCCTATGTGTTCCCTTTTTTTTCCTTTACATTGACATAACCTTCTGTAATGAAGTTGTCAATTATTCATGTAGAAGTAGAAGTAGGAATCGAATTTTCAAACACATTGGTTTTTTTTGTTTTGTTTTGTTTTTCAATTGAATTTTGAGTGGGCTTGTCAGGATTTCTGGCTACTGGAAGCTAATTTAGGCCCAGTGTGCATGCCGCATCCAAGCATGGGACCCCTAGTTTAACGTCCCTTCCGAAGGACGACGAGGTGAGTTGTGAGGTGAGTTGTGAGGTCAGGTCTGCAAGGTCACCCATCCGGAGTTTGACCTCACTGGACCGAGCTTAGCTTCAGTAACCTGACGAAAATTGTTTAGGCACTCGGCCACTCATTGAAGGATGGATCTTTCTTTTGCGTTAATGGCTTGAAAGGAATCTGAGGTACTTTTTGGTAATTAGTCATTTACAACCTTTGATATCTTAATTAATTTCAGAATTATGCATTTTTCTTTTTATTGAAGCATAGGGCTAAGATCTTTAGAAGGGTGGGTGTAAAACTCTGTTTCATTTTTCTTTGAATTAAAGTGCTTGAAAGGAACTTTGGCCAATTTGCTGTGAATCAGCCACGGAAATTTTGTGATCCCTTGATTAGTTTCAAAATGGCGGCATTTATTTATTTTAAGGCTGTGACGTCATTAAATTATCAAGTCTTCAACATGAAGAGCTATACCGGTTGAGTCAATAAAAACGCCCGTCGTTTGAAAAAATCCTGCGCCCTGAATATCAAAGCAATGATGTTGAAAACAGTCTTGTTTTATCCTCGATATGTCAAATTAGGTTCAGTAATTTACCCGGGTTTAATCGGTCATTCCTTCCCGTTGAAATAGGAGATTTTCTGCAGAAAGCCCCTTTCAAAAATTTGCAAAAATGAGCGAAAACACCAAGCAAAATTTCCCTTTATTCTCTTTCCTAGCAATAATGACTCTTGGATGTTCTCGTGTATTTTGTCCTCATCGGAGAATGGAATCTCCCTGAATAAGTTATTCACACTGGGGGGGGAGACTTTTCAACGGGCCAAAACGAAATAACGTGCTAAAGCGTGCTGAAAGTCATCGCTGTGAGGTAAGCACATTAGGGATTTTTGCTTGTAATTTTTGCACGTTTTTTAAGGTTTCTCGAAGGGATTCATTTTAGAAAATCGCTTACAGAATCTGAACGGAGTGACCGATTTTGGCCAGGAAAATTTCTAAAAATAATTGAACATGTAAGCTATTTAATCAGATATTGCAGAATATCATTGCTTATATATTCAGGGAGAAGTAGCCTTTCAAACGCCGGGCGTTTTTATGACTCACCTAGTAGATTTCTGCATGCCACCATATTGTAGACGTTCACATACTATATGGTTTTCTTGAAGATTGTATCAATTTTTCTCAAGGAGTTTAAGATGTACGATGATTTTTATTTTTTCAAAATTTTTGATGAATTTTTACATAATAATCAAAATGGCACCATTTTGAAACTAATCAAGATATCACAAAATTGCCACGGCAGACTTACAGCAAAGTACCCAAAGTTCTTTACAAGTCATTCAATTCATAGTAAAATGTGATACAATTTTACACCCATCTTTCCAAAGATTTGACAAATGCTTTTTATTCAAAGAATTGAAGAAAAGCTTTGAAAAAATTTTAATTTGTGCAAATCCTAGGTTAATGGAATAAAAAGGTGCAATCTTCTAGAAAATCATGGTTTATGAAGTATGACTGTAAGCATAAATCTGCTGCTTTTGTAGTTTACGACTTAGAAATTTTGATGACATCACAACTGGAAAGCTGTTTCAAACCAAGATGCTGTGATTCTGTAAATAAACAGGATATCAAAGATTCCTAGCATTGAAAATTGATAACCAAATACTTAGACTTGCGTTAAGTCGATTCCCTCAGTCCGTCGGGCAAACCCTAACCCTTTCCAGTTGTACCTGGATCTGCCAATCCAAGATTCCATCAAAGCTCTCTCTTTCTCGTACGGAATGCTGGAAAGGTACAGCCAGGAACAGCCGTAATTCAAATTGTCAAACGGACTGAAGAAACATACGTGGGACAAGTCGACCAAATACCCAAAGTTTTTTTCAGCCATTGGGGGGCTGTCACTTTTAATCCTGAGTACCAGGGCGGAGGATAATTTCGCACAATTAGAGAAGATTTCATACCCCATATTGAATAAAGAAACAGTTTTCGTACCCCACCATCTTTCAGCAAAATGGTTTATTACCCCATCCAAAGTATTTGTGCATAAAACATAGATCTATGGAAAGATGCCAAGCTGTCCCAAGCGATTTTCATACCGTTCAATAATTCATCATGTCCAGGTGTCTGTTAATTTTTCCTTCAATCTTTGATCAATGACTTCGTCCAAGATTTTTTCAAGCTAAATAGTTATTTACCTATAAATATTGCTCTTAATATTTTTGTACCCACATAAAATATTTGAAAATAGTTTCATACCCATGCCAAAAATCCTCCGCCCGGTACCCAGGATTAAAAAAGGCTGCTCCCTCACAGCAAAAGAACGGTGCCACAACCAATGGTGCAAATCTTTCAGCAGAATCTTGTTTATGACTGTCTTAAAATTGCTGCTATGCTATATGGAAAATAGTTTTGCATTCATTCATTGATGTAAAAAGTCCTTTTTCTTCAAATGATTTATCATTTCCAATTTTTCATAACAGGTAAAAGATCTTACACAAGTAGTCATTAGAGAATTTGTAAATTTAGCAACTGGTTTGCCGCACAAGGTAAGTTATATTTCCTTTTCTTTTCTATGTTATTCCTTTCAGATGTACCTAGGGCTGTCCAAATGAAAGATTGTAACTACTGGGTAAGTCAAAAAAAGTTTCGGCGTTTGGAGAGCTGTGGAATAAAAAGTATGTGACCGATGTTCAAAACTTAAGTGTTAATCTATCACTCAAAGGCTAAATTAGATAACAAAATTTTGTTTGGTAGTATCCCTCATCTTACAAGCCTAGAAATGAGGAAAATGCTGGAAAAGGGCATGTTTGGGAACAACAGTTCCACATTCTATTCTGGTCCATAATTTACTGTCTATCGAAATTCGAATTCAGCATCTCAAAACTGGCAATGCAAACTTCAATGCCGCATAAATCATGGACCAGAATGGAATGTGGAATTCTCGATTCCCATACAAACCCCTTACAAGCATTTTGATTATTGTTGGGTCTCAAAGATGTTTGACTTGCCAAACGAAATTTTGACATCTAAGTTAGCATTTGAGTGATAGATTAACACTTTAGTTTTGAATATCGGTAACATACTTTTTATTCCACAGCTCTCCAAACGCCGAAACTTTTTTTTTACTCACCCGGTATTCGAATATTCGTTGCTAATTTTACCGAATATTCGGTTATTCGGCGAATAGGGGTGTGGCTAGAGTGTGGTCCTGACTCCTGAATGATTGAAAATCTTTGAATGATGGCAAATATCAACCCGTGTACAGCAAATTGTTAGGAAAGGAATCTCCCCATGTCCAGCTGCAGTGCTATGTCCTGCTACTGTACCACGACTGAATGAAGTTTGCTTCTTCAAACAGCAGACGTCATTTACGAAAAATCGTCAACGCAATGCAATCAAGTAAAGCAGAAAAATACAGCAGGCTAACAATACTTATCGTTTTACATAATGATGTTCTTGCCATTGCCTTGTATCTTGCTATCTACACACTGTATAGACAAGAATGTCAACCTATTCGGTTTCTTTGACTGATCATTTGCATTGCAACCTGGCAACCAGTCATACTATCCGAATAATCGATCTATTCGACTGGTCATACTATCCGAATAATCGCATTATTCGGACTATTCGGATGTCAGCGAATAATCGTTTCGCGTCACTGCTATTCGAATAGTGATCAGATAACCGAATAGCGATTATTCGACTTTCGGTGGACAGGCCTCGATGTACCGGATGCATTAAAAAGTACCCCCTTTCGACTAAACAAGAGAACGAAATGATGAAACATTGGGACTGATCTTCAACTTAAATGCACATACCTTGCATTTTAAAAATCGTCCTCCGAACACGGAGATAATAGTTTACAAATTCGAATTTTGGAGTGCACTTGAAACCAGAGGCTTTGTAAAAGGGCCTAGCCATCATGTCGATTTCTGGATGCAAGGTTTGGGAATCTAAGTTCAAGATTGATACATTTAGCTTTCTACTCGGGGAGTAGTAATATCTTATCGTTTCAGTTCTAGTTCAAGTTAAAAGGGGGTACTTTCTTTGAGACATCCGGTATATGGAAGGGTCCAAGGTGTATCTAGTGTGTGAAACCTTACCCTGGAAAGTGAGTGCATTCAGTTCTTAAAGGACAAGTCCGGGGTTGATAAAATTATTGTTAAAAAGCAACCTTTCCAACTGCTGATCACCAGTCGTGAGTTCTTTCAAAGTTTTCGTGGCTCGAACTTTCATAAATTTGACGATTGATCTTACTACGTTGGGCCAAATATCGTCGCCATTTGATATTTCGTACGAGTGTGCGAAGACTCGAGAAGGAAGCTAGCAATGTGGGTGGTATGATATCAACACATTTGGCAGCCGCTTTCAGGCCAACATGAAGTGATGTCATAGAAAATGACGTCATTTCGCACTTCTTAGCAGATTGAAATATGCAGTTTTGCAGATCAAAAGAGAAAACAACTGAAAAAAAGTACTACACACCATTCACAACAGTGTAATCTCTTGAATAATCAACAATTATACCAACCCCGGACTTGTCCTTTAAAAATGAATATCCCTCAGAAGTTTCAACTTTATTTGGAGTTTTTCTCTTAATTCTAGATGCAGTGTTTCTCGTGGAAATCTGCAGCTAGGAAAAATCAAGTTTATCACTTTGTTAAATCGGTCTAGATGCTGGTTTTCAGTCAGTGGAATTTTCCAAGCGGACAGGAATTCTTTTCTTACAAAGAGAACTCATTGCTGTGACGTTGCGTAGAAAGTCAGGCCTGAGCAGCCATTTGTTGTGAAAATCCTGCCCGCTTGGAAAATTCCACTGACTGGAAATAAGCCTTGTGCCGCTGGTGCTGCTAATCTTCATAGAAAGCATCTCTAAAACTTGCTCCTGTAAAGTTGTCATTAAATGGAGAGCATATTTATTTCAGAAATTTCATTGTCATTAGGAGGCAATATCTGTGCTTAGTAAAATGTTTATCATTTTTTAGTGGTAGCAATCTATCTCTACGTGTTTTTTATTCATTCAAGCGAATGCTGCTTTATATCTCCAGCTCTGAATTCCCGGGTGAGCCAGAAAAAAGTTCCCACTTTTGAAAATTCATAGCTCCAAGACTAGTATATGGATTTGAATCATTCAAATTCTAGTTAAAAGTCGAAAGATCAAAGTATTTATGTGATTTTTCTCGCTGTCCTATAAGCGCTAGAAGCATAGGTAAATTCAACTTTGTAAAAATTTCATTGCTGCAAAATGACGGGAAAAGGGCCTAAAACATTGATGAAATCGTAAGGACTCTATTCTCACCGAACAATAGGTCATGGGCGTTTCACCTCCCTCAAGACTTATAAGACATCGATTTTCAAACAAATAGGAAAGATTTTCAGTCCCATGGCAGTTAATGTACGGAGGATATCTCTCACCCATGAGGAGTTGCATTTCCATCATTTTTCTGTGCGAGGAGTCATTTATGATTTGATCAATGTTTTAGGCCATTTTTCAGTCATTTTGAAGCCATGAATTTTTGTAGAAGTTGAATTTGCCTGTATTTCTAGTGCTCTTGAGACAGTGAGAAAAATCACGAAAATACTTGGATCTTTTGGCTTTTAACTAGAATTAGAATAATTCAAATCTGTGAAATACTCTTGCTGCTATGAATTATCAAAAGTGGGAACTTTTTTCTATCTCACCTGGTATTTTTTTTGTTTAATTTTGATTTGGCTTTCGGGTTATTTAGGTGCTGTACCTTTATGCCTTTTCTAATTGTTGAATTTTTCCTTATGTGTAGGAAGAAATGTCAAGAGCGAAAAAGCAATTACAGTCTATGTTAATGATGAATTTAGAATCAAGAGTCATTGCATTTGAAGATATTGGCAGGTAAGTTTCCTGATCATTGTGGGGACATTGTAATTTCCCTAACTCTGCGATAACTTTTACAAACATTTTTGTAAGAAAATTAAGGGTCTGTGCCAATAGTGAAAGTGTCTTACAATTATCAGATATTGAGTACTCAGAGTTTCTTGTGAGTTTCTTACGAGTTTCCTGGAAAGCTTCTTGTTTACATCTGTGACTTCGTGAATATTTCAAGACGAAGCTTCTGAAAGCTTTCCTATGCCTACAGGGTGTCTGAAAAAATTGTTCGCCGTTTGATTAAATATTGAAAAATAACGATAACGTGAACAGACTCACGGGAAAATAACCATGTTCCTGAGATTAAAGAGCAGAATCTTGCAAATCGGTTGAAAATTCACTGACTTGCGAGGAGCTTTCAAAGATAAAAATTTGCGATAGCTGAAACTAGAGACCCCTAGATTACTTGCGATGCAAAAAAGCTCGAAGACCGAGGTTGCGATCATCGTCAAAATTTGCTCAACATTGCATTACGTGCAAAAAAATGGTTCAAAACATCAACGACAGACTGAGTCAGTTTCCTCAAATCATCCATATGCTTCGGTAATCGAAAACCTGTTCATATTCCATTTGCTTCGCCTTGAAACAATTGAGAAATAACAGAAACGATGGCCTATGGGATCTTTACCAGAAATGGCATTTCGAGGCCTCTGGTTTCAGCTTTCGTACAAACTTGAACTTTTAAAGGCTTGTAACTCCATGAATTTTTAGCCGATTTGCAAGATTATTGTGTCAAAAAATAATTTTCAAATCTCAGGAAAAGGGTTGTTTGACCAAGTGTCCATTCAGTGTATCTTTATTTTTAGTATTTAATAAAACGTCGAACAATTTTTTGAGACACCCTGTAGATATTCACATTACTAAACTACCTCAGAATAATATTATGCAGAAATCTAATGCAGGGATGTCAGAAATGCGACTTTCTTTGTTATCATTTGTAAAGATGCGAAGTATAAGTTTCTTCCGTGGATCTCATCTGACTTGGATTCACTTGTAGTAAAGGCACGAGCGGATAAATCACACAAACTTCGGTTATATGATTATATACAAAACACTATGTACAAGGTTAACGGCTCTCCAGTGAGATCCGGAATTAACGTGTAGCTGGTCGCATGCCGATAATCGAAGATTAACTCAAAAGTTACAGAATATATTAGAAACTTCGCGGAAATACGAATTAAGACTAACCAATCAAATAGAAGAATAACAGGAAAATGATTAACATGAGATTTGCGTTAAAGGACCAACCTAGGTAATAAAACAACTAGTCATATACCAAAAGTAAATACCGAAAAGGAATGAAAGCGAGGCTCATACGTAATTAATGCTGAAAATATGTGAAACGACACACAGTCATAATCTGAAAGGAAAATCAGCAAAACTCAGGAAAAATAAATTCAAATGAATGAACTCATAAAAATGCTAAAAAGTGCGTATTGTCACAGGGAGATAAAGCATATGATGCAGTAATATGATACAGGAAGATAAAGTGAAAGTATGAGAAAGTTTTTCTTTATTAAAAAAGATTAAATGTGTCTTGGATAATTTCTCCTAGCATTGGAGTTCTTGATTTATGTGTTGATTTGGCTAACAGCTTGAACGAAGTTTTATTATGTCTAATAATGAGAGTTTTTCTTTTGCCCTCCGTGTAAACATAAGGCTCGAATTTTTACGAAGCTTTGAATTTGAATGTGTAAAATGTTATTGTCTCATTCTTTCAATTGAATTGATCGAAGGGAACTTTAAGTTGTTCAAGCATATGTTTCAAATCTTTAAAAAGCTGGGTGTAAAATTCAATGACCTATTTCTTAGAACTGAAAGGCTTCGAAGGAACTTGAACTATTTTACAGTAAATCTGCCGTTGGACTTTTCTGAAATCTTCAATACTTTCAGAATTACGGTGTTTTTTCTTTTTTCAGAATTCAAGAAAATTTTCGAAAAAAACTTAGAACTGTCATAATTTACACACCCCTTGATGAAAGATCAAATAATTTTCGAGAAACCATAGTTTATAGATGCCTACAATATGGCATCAAGCAAAACTCTTTCACACGTCTGGTTTGTGATTTAGAAATCTGATGACGTCACATCTTGAAATGAGCTGAAATATTAAAATGGCTGTAATTTCGATGTGAGCAGTATAATCCTAAAGTATTGATTTTTCCAAATCATGAATGGATCATTATTCGAACAATAATTCGAATAATGATGTGACATGTGGTGTAAGGCCCCCGTACTGCTAACTACATGGAATGCCTTGTTTTGTCTTCCTCAAGCACACACATTCGCTGAACTATTGTCCAACTTACACAGTGTATGGGCGGTCAGTTGAATGAAAACATTATTATTATTTGATTCTTGAAAATCAAGATTTGATTGTTATACGATTAATATTCGCATAATCTATTTCAATCGGTCACACTACTCTTGCCTTGAATGTAAAAGAAAAAGGTAATTGAATTTTACACCCGCCGTTTTTCATTGTTTTTCAAAATTTGAAACCTTTGCTAGTTGTTCATTAGACTTATTACATTCGTCCTTGTTTTCGCTCCATTTACCCTCAACGATACTCCCACTATACCCATTCCGCTTCAACGAAGTTTTAGCGGAATGACTATAACAGTAAATAACAATTCAATTAAATGGAGCAAAACTTAGCCGAAAGTCATCAGTCTAGTTGTTCATCATACTTCCAGAAAGAGCATGTTAAAGGCAGTCTGTCCGCTTCGAAGAATGAAAATAAACGCGATAAGGATTTCTATTGTACACTCCACAAGTTTGTGCTAATTCGCTTTATCCAAAGAAATCAAGGTCATAGAGACTCAATGATGCATGAATTTCACTCCAACGTAAATAAGGTAAATAATGCCGTTGCTAAGGTCAGAACAGTAGGGGACAGGCTGTCTTTAAAGACGAATGACGGAGATATAAGGAGACTTAAATCAGGGGCCTGGGCAATCTAAATATAGTCTATTGTATTCCATTATATTTGATGATCTCGATAGATTATCAAAACAATTGGACAAATGATGGCAGGCGCCCGTCTTTTGTTCTATTTTTAAACTAGAAGCTATATATCCGTCATTTGTCTTTAAATGTCGTTATTATTTTCAAGGTTACATCACTTTCTAAATCTCTGCTAATTTTGAAACTGTGACGTCATCAAATTGCTAAACTCATAAACCATAACAGCTAAAGATATTTTTCATAGTCCAATAAGCAAAACCCAGAGTTGGTCCAATTGACGATAAATACTGTGCACATACTAACCGGTTTTGTGTTTACAGGAAAATATAAAGCCTGAGGTCTTAGAAGTACAGACCGAGCTTGCGAGGTCTGTGCATTAAGACCGAGGGCTTTATATTTTCCTGTACAACGACAAAACCGGTTAGTATGAGTTTTATTACCTGACATCTTCTAATCTTGACTCGCATTTCATCAAACGCATTTTGTTACAATCATGTCGTTTGAGTTCTGCAAATCTCACAGGCCTAGGCCTAAAGCAGTTGCTGTGGTGACAAAAACGCGTCCTTGTATCGTATTATACAAAGCTACGGGAAACCCGCGGGAAATGTGTGATTAGCCAATAGGAATGACGGGATTCTGTATTTGAAACTCCAGTCAGGTAATAAAAGATAATACCGCAACGAATGGTTTATCATACTTTTCCCGCTATTTCCCCCCTTCTCCTTGTGAAATTACGAATTCAAATGAGCGCTTTGAGTGAAATGATGTCATATCGCTCAAATGAAGATGAGGCTGTCCTATTGTTTTCTTGATTCCTAATCGTTGCTAGCCTCTTTATCATGTGCTCAAGCAAGAAGATGCCGACATAGCGACCAGATTTGGCCTAAATTATCAAAATGTTTATGGAGCTAACAGCCCTTGGAGAGCTCAAAATGTGGAAAAAAAGAAAAGAATTCGAGTTAGTTGTTATGTTTCTCTTGTAGCATTGATCATTCCAAACCCAGACTTGTCATTTGAGATTTTCTTATCTTTTTTTCAACAGGCAAGTTCTTGGACTTGGATATAGGAAATCTCCGCAAGAGCTATACGATTCAATTGGTATGAATCATTTACTGATCTTTCTAATAGACCTTTCAATTAACGGCCTCAATTTAGAAATTTATGAAAATTTCTTCATACGAAGTTTCTATCTAAGGATTTGGATTCAGCACCCCAAGTTTAGTCCAATTGCAAATTTTCTTATTCCTAGAGCTTATGATTTCGATGGCGATATCAAATTTGAGAACTTATAAGAGATTTGATCGAGAAAATCGTTCGGGTATAACTTGACACCCGTAGTCATTATTCACGGGCAAATCCCTCATAAATTTTCAAATGTTATGCTCATGAATATGAAATAGCTAACACTAAGATTACCAAAATTTGCAGGTATACTAAGATTTTTTTGGTGCCAAGTGTGAATCAGGGATCAGAATTTTCATATCACCCAAGCCCAAGCTGAAGAAATATTTAAAAATTCCAAAACGAGGCTGGTTAGTCGAAAAGGTGTATACAGTAAACACCCGTGTATAAGAACCAAGTGGATTAAATACTTACAGGTCCCGGGGGGGGGGGTCTACTTAATTCATTGAGCACCGGGAATGTGCCTGCAAATAGGGTCAAATTTTCCACTAAAAATTCTGGAACAGGAGTATATATAGCTTTTGTGTCTGTTACCTCCGACACAGGTATGTTCTTTTACCGTAATAGCTCTTTTAAAGGGAATCGACATAGTTAAAAGCTGGCCCGGGCCAGGTTAAAAATATAATCTATTGAATTTTAGAACTTCGACACGTGCGGCTTCATTGTGGAGCCAAGGAAACAATGAATGCGTAGGCGGCTTCTATAGCCTATTTATAGCGACTGCGAGATATAGCTATGTTTATTCCCTTTAAGCCTCCAGGGGGAGGCTTATTTAATTTCGGACCTTCCAGAGGGGGCTTAATAAAGAGGGGGCTTATTAGAGAGGGGGGCTTATTCACAAAGTCAAGTGACAAGGATATATTTGGTAGCTTTTCAGTTCTTTTATGCCATATTTTGCGGAATCAACATTGAATTTTAAGGCTCAAATACACAAATTCCACACAGTTTTTATTCCAAACCATATCAAAATTAAATGCAAGGTTGTGTCAGAACTTTGCATAAGTGGGAGGGCTTAATAGAGAGGGGGGCTTGCAGTAAATCCCCGCATAAAAGAACCTACCATGATAAGAACCTAGAGGCTGTTTTCCCTAAATTATGCACCCTGCAATCAAGAACCTGTTCCAGTTTGAAGAAAGACATGTTCTTATTGCAGAAGTCGCGCAAGCATAGAGCTCAAATCTTTTAAAAAGGTGGGTGTAAAATTCTATTACATTTTTATTTGAATTAACGTGCTTGAAAGGAACTTCAGGTAATTGGCAATAAATTTGCCGTGGCAATTTCTTGATACCTTGACTACTTTCAAGATGGTGGCATTTATTAATTTTGAGGCTGTGACGTCATCAAATGTCTAAATCCTTAACCAGAAGAGCAACAGATTTCTACTTGCAACCATTTTGTAGACCTTCATAAACTATGGTTATCTTGAAGATTGTATCAATTTCTCTCGATTAATTTAAGATTTACGATGACTTTAATTTCTTCAAAATTTTCGATGAATTTTTGCAAAATAAGTCAAAATGCCGCCATTTTGAAAATAATCAATATATCAAAAAAATGCCACGGTAGATTTACAGCAAATTACCCAAAATTTCTTTCAAGCACATGAATTCAAAGAAAAATGTGATACAATTTTACACCCACCTTTTTAAAGATTTGAAAGATTTGAGCCGTATGCTGTCGCGCAGTTGATTTTTGATCGTTGTTATGAAATTCTTTTTGGCTTTAATTGGCTGTTAAAGTTTGTCAATACACAACAAACTGCAATGTACAGCATGATCATGATAAGATAAAATATATTTCGAACATTGCGTTCATCATCATCAGTTACAATCACAACAAGTAAACAGGTATACTTCTTTATACAAAATGCTATAGCAAACAAGAGGTCTTTAGAGAGTATAAAACAAAAGGCAATCCTTGAAACACAGTGAAACATTAAATTGAGATAAAATACACGATTATGTCTTTTACTTATGTCTTGATAATTAACTCTTTCTTCCTAAACTCGTCCTTTGTGTTCAGTTCAGGTTTTAGATCCCTGATGTATGAGGCTTCCAAAGTAAGCAGATGATCCAGACTTTTCGTTAAAGTTTGATTCTCTTCCCCAATTAGTTATCAGGTCCATTAAAACTCTTCAAAGAATGGGGCTGAACATCTTTTGTAAGGCTCTAAAAGGGCCTACACAAGGCAACCTTCAAATAAGAACATCTATACCTTGAGATTAGTGTTAGTCCCTTTGATTTGAGAACCTATTTCAGCCTCTCTCTCAAAAAAATAGGTTCTTATCAACCTCGTTCCCAGGTTGTTCTTCCGTAATACGCTGATCACGAAGCCGAATGAACACCCTGGTACACTTCCATGAAATGCGCCCAGAATCTAGGTGCGTTTAGCAGCCATTATGGATTTAAGCGTTGGCTAGGCAACGCTAAGCGGCGGAAAATGGCCCTTACTCTAGCACTAATTCTGGCGAAAATGAATTGAGAAACTACTTCGAAGACCTTATTTTAACCTTTTTGAAGGTACTTGAGCAATAATCTGGGGTTGGTAAGTATGTTTAATGTGAAAATAAGCTCTGTTTGTTTGGAGCGAAAGTGGGCCTAAGTTGCAAATTCGAAAAGCTTTTACCGCAGCTTCGAAAATGAAATAGCGTGTTATTCTTCGAATTTCGCAAATAAATTGCAAATGATGATCAAAATAGGTAAAGAATATCGTTTTACGCTGAATTTTGACATGTCGTGGCCGTTTACCCAACGCAAAATGGCAAACAGCCAATCAGATTGCAGAACGGCCTCTTGTATCCCAGAGTAGAGGTAGAGCAACGAGCTCACTCTGGGGACGAGATTAAGGTTCTTATATGCGGGACTTACCCCATTTCAAATTTTGAAAAAGAGGGGAGGGGCTTATTAGAGAGTAGAGCATAAAAGAGCTTTAACGGTACAATTTATCCATGCAATTTTTCACGTTTTCATGATATTAAAGACGATTAAAGATGTTTGCTATGGTCTCTCTAAGCTGTTAAGATTTTGCTGAAAGGCGAACACGATCAAAATCATTCAAAATATTGCGTAATTCGATTTTTGTACATGATTTTATTACAGTTCGATTGATCGTAGTTAAATTCTAGTTTGTATCATTTTTGTGCACAAAAAATGGTCAGATTTCTGCAAAATAGGCGATTGCTCTAAAGATTGTGGCAAAGAATTTTTTACCAAGATGTATTGCGCTCTACTTACGAATCTTTGACGATTCTATAGGAATTCGATTAAAGAACGTAGTGCATCTTGATAAAGAATTTCTCACCGCCATCTTTAGCCCAATCGTCTATTCATGAAAATTGCGTTTTCAAGCATTTTAATGGAATTTTTCTAGAAGATTGCTCATAATATTTGACAATCGAAAGCGGAAGTGCCGTAGAAACTTGATTTATTTTTTAAGCGGTTTTTCGGGCATCTGAAAGGGGGATATCTTGAAAATTTCTCATTTGCTTTGTGAGCAAATTTCCAATTCAGACAGGGGTGGTTCTCAAATATTCTTGAAGAATTCAACAAGAAAGGCTTGATTCAGCGAGTGATTCAAAAGGCACAGCTTTTGAGGCAGTTTGCAAGTTTTACCTGACGGATCTTTTTCCTAAAGTATACAGGAACTGATTGGAACTTTCATATTAAGTTCTAAATATTGATTTTTCTATTGCAGAGGCAGTAACAGCTGAAGACATAAAGAACATATCAGAAAAAATGTTAATGAAGAAACCATGCATAGCAGCCATTGGTGAATTATCCCGCTTGCCGAATTATGAGGACATTGAAAGAGCTATCATGAGCAGAGGTGCTCTTAAAAGTAGTGGAAGGTTCTTTTTTAATAGGTTTTAATCAGCTATTCTAGGGCATATTCTTTTGAGCATCTTCTGAAAACGGTAAAGTTGGTAGAAGATAAAATCCCATTCTTTTGGTACCCTTCTTCCGAAAACGGTAGACTTCGCAGACTTCAGATCGCTTTTTATGAAAGACCATTCCTTTGGTCATTCTGTTTTCGGTAGACTTCCGAGAGATTTTTGACGTATTCTTTTTGGCTCTTCGGAAAACGGGAGAGATCCGAGGCTTCGGAAATCTTCTGCTCCTGAGCTGGCAGACTTTTGAAAGATCGCAGAGAGCATTGTTTCGTGAATGAAAGTTTTCAAAAACATTCGAAAAAACAATGACAGTTCGCAGATTCTTTTCTTTTGGGATGGGCATAACAAAAGTACATTGCATTGCAATGGTTTCAATTCGCTCGGTCGAACAACAACATTCGAATTCTCATTTTTTCAGCATTCCATTCCCATTCTTTTTGGCTTTTTTCTCTGCGAAGTCTGCCAACCCTACCGTTTTCAGAATTCGTATTCTTTTGGCATTTTTCTCTGCGAAGTCTGCCAACTCTACCGTTTTCAGAATTCCCATTCTTTTGGTAACTGAAATTTTTCTCTGCCAAGCCTACCGTTTTCACAACACTTCGCAGACTTCAGATGCCCAAAAGAATACGCCTCTAATGATGTATTCAGCGAAGGCCAAATCACCCCTAGACTCACTCCATAAGGACCCTCAAGTTACGCTCATCTCATTGAGTTGAATTTTTGTTGTTGTCATCGCTCCACAAAGGGCCTTATTCCCATAGAGCTGTAAAACGGTAAAGAATTTCAATCGGGGACAGGATGCTGTCGCACCGTCGTGCACTGGTCAGAGTGTCGCTTATTTGAAGGTGATTTTTGCTATTATGGCTAGAATGAACCTTTACCAAAGTACTAATACTTAGTTTTATGGTAGAGCGGTTCTAGAAAACAGATTTTTATGGCATTCTGGACCTAGTGGTTTTGAGAACAAATTAGTAGATGATCTAGCGTCATGGTACATGGAAAATAAAGGCTTTCTAGCATTTCGCAACTACCCTGCAATATTTTGGCGACACACCACAGGGAAACCAGATTAAATATTAACAGTTGCATTTATTGTTTGATAATCTATATTATTTTTCATTAACTTTGTTATTTGGTAATTTCTTCTATTTTCCATGTAGCTCCATTTCTTATTCATTTTCCGTGACCTCTGATGTGCCACGCAGCTAACTTTACTGCGAGGGAGCTGCGTGGCACATTAGAGGTCACGGAAAATGAATAAGAGATGGAGCTACATAGAAAATAGAAGAAATTACCAAATAACAAAGTTAATGAAAAATAATATAGATTGTCAAACAATAAATGCAACGGTTAATATTTAATCTGGTTTCCCTGTGGACACACCCAGCTTAGCACACACCGTCTCAAATATTCTTGTCAGGGAACAAAAAAATATACTGATTATGCACCAAACAGCGTACCCAAAGGTATACTAGAAAACGTTTTAAAACCCAAAAAATTGTCTTACCCCCCCCATCATTTACTAATAGGGAATCCCGAAAATCATCTTAGAAAGATGGCAGGAAATCTCAAAGATGAGAGAATTTCAATATCCTAGAATCTCGTACGCTATTTTCTTTACTTACGGTTCGCTTTGCTTACATTAAACGCAAAAGAAATCAGAGTTTATGTCCAAAACCATTTTGCAGTCCAAAACTTGTTTAGTGTGAACCATTTATTGTCCGAACTTTTTGTAGCATGCAAAAAGCACTTTGGAGAATTTTAACGGATTCAAATCAAAGCGTAATTTCTTCCTCACAAAACATTTGCATTGTTAGGGATGTGGTAAGGGGGCGGTCATTTTTAATCCTAGGTACCAGAGTGGACGATAATTTCGCACAATCAGAGAAGATTTCACACCCCATCTTGAGCATCGAAAAAGTTTTTCGTACCCTATCATCTTTCAGCAAAATGATTTAGTACCCCCATCCAGAAGTCCTTGTACATAAAGCATAGATAAATGGACAGATAGTAAGTTGTCCCAGGCGATTTTTATACTGGTCAAATGATTCATCATTTCCAGGTGTCTGTTAAACGTTTTTTCAATCTTTGATCGGTGACTTCATCCAAAATCTTTTCAAAAGAAATAGTCTTGTACCCCATAAGAATTGCTCTTAAAATTTTCGTACCCCCACAAAATAGTAGAGAAAATTTCATACCAATTCCAACCCCTGCCAAAATCCTCCGCCACGGTACCCGGAATGAAAAATGGCCGCTCCCTAGGAGTAATTAGCGAAAAACATTAAATTTCCTGACACTAAACCATCTTAGCAATTGCTTTCTCATCATCATCAACGATTGTTATTTTTGGAAATTTCTGACCAGACCTTCCGCCCCCCCCCCACTGTTCCATTCTTTATCTTGTGAAAACATAGAAAGTTGTGAAAACAGTATGTCGCACCTGTTCCCATGCTTTGCTAACAGGAGGCTAGCTAATTAGGAGACAAAAACTAATGTCTTTAACAGGTCTGATTTGCGGGAAGATTTCCCAAGGGGTTGAAATTATAACATCTCCATTCTTTGGAATAGAAATCGGGTACTTGTTAAATAAACAACTTCGTTTGTTCGAGATTGCTTCCCAGGTGACGAGAAAATTATGAAACTGATAAAATTATCACATTTGCCATTGCTCTAACAGGAATCGGCGACTTGTGGTAATAACAATTGATTTCATTAATGACTGTCTCAAGTGAAGAGGGAAAATGTCAAAACTGTTAAATTATCACGGATTATTACACCTCAGATCTTTGCAAGGATGACATTATCTATATCCCACCAGGACATTGGTGACATCTGGCAAACACAGTTGATTTGACTGAAAAATGCCTTATAGGAATAGAAGGTTTTTGAAAATGGCAACAATGATTCTCATTCTTTTCTACAGGATGCTTGAGGTATAGAGATTGACTCCCAAGTGACGGGAAAAATATGAAAATGGTAAAATTTTCACACAAGTTATTGTTCTTCCCCCAGTGCACTGTGATCCAGAGGATCGAATTTAACCAAAATTTGAAGTCTTCGATTCATTTTTGATTTTACACTTGAGACATGCACTATAACCTAGGGGCTCATGTGCTGCAAAAACTTTCGAGATCAGTCAACCAAAAGCGAGGATATTGATTTTTTAAGTTGGGCCTAAATCAGATCTTTGTTTACATGACCGGAAAAGGCATGGCACTGTTTTAACAGCAAATTACAATTCCTTGTATCTAGGCTCAGACTTCACCGATCTTTTTCATTTTAGTCTCATTCTGATCCTTTAAATTTGTGCTTTGAGGCAACGTAAAGCATGCTAAAATATTTTGCCTTTTTAGGACCATTTCTAGACCATTTCACAATGGCACTTTTCTAAAATTTCTTGTCTCCAAAAATCTATTGTAAAATTAAAAGCTGAAGACAAAAAAAGTATGTTTCGCTATGCTCTTCAAAATAATTTCGATTCTTTTAACTGTAACTGCTTTTCAGGGGGCCGTCTAAGGGCAAAGCCCCCATTACAGTTTTGAGGACACGCCCTGCACTTTGGCTCAGAACACATCTCCCAAATCCACTCCAACTTCTTGAGAAAGCATCACTTACTTTTCTCAGAAGACTTATCTCGAACCGTCCCTCTTTTACCGTTGTGTAAAGGTTTTTTTGTAGATCACCACCTCCAGGAATTTTTTTCCTGAAGCATCCTTTACTTTGCTTGGAAACTACAACGCAATCCAGCGTTTGCCTGCCCCGAACTGGTGGCATTGACAGTTATGAGGTAGGGTAGTTCATCTGGAAACCATTTTAAGAACGCAGTTCTTTACTTTGCCATAGATAGACTATCCCAATCACATGCCAACATTTCTGGGAAAGATTCAGGCCCCGCTGTACTTATCTATACCCAGACATCTTTCCCTTGTTTTTGAAAGAAGCTTGTGGACCATGTTTTGACAATCGCATTTGGCCATCCCACTGGTCAAATATTCTGTTGACGGAAAAGTGCATAAGTTTACAACAGATTTGATGCGTTCTTTTTCACAATACAATACAAATGTGGATTCCTCAGTCTATTACTCGTTTTTCTATAAAAAAAGTTGGATCAGGCCATAGTACTTAAAGTTTCTTAATTTAACATGAAATTTTGTCCATTTTAGTACTATGAGTTTCTTAATTGGTTTCTTATTTTTTGAATGCATGAATTGTCAATGTGGTCGCTAACACTGCTGCAGATATGTTTCTTGATATTTAAGACATCATAAAGGAATAAACAGTGTTCTGTTATGTTGAAAACACAAATGGTTAGTTTCTCTTACTCAAGGATAAGGGTTCAACTATATTTACTCTAATATCCATGCTTTTGACTTTCGAAAGTTTCTTAGTACTTCTCAGACATAGTACTAGAGTTTCTTAAAATTTTGGCCATGTCAGTACCAGCGAGGGGCACTTCACTTATTGGAAAAAACGTACGAGATTTTTCAGAACAAAAGGATTTATACGGATTTTTTATGGATTTTTCTTGCAAGCAAAGGGATTTTGGCTATGGTGTACGAGATTTTTGGGAATGAAATGCCCGGAAATGCCCCTCGAGTACCAGTTCTTATAAACCAGTTTCTTATAAAAAAACGTGTATTACAGAGTTGATTACCACTATCAGTTAATCAAGGCTACTTTCCATTCATTTTGATTGTCATATGCAGGCTTGAGGCCCCTTGGTCTTTTTATCATAGCTACAGACCCAAATTGAAAATAAGTAACAAAGGAAATGTATTGTTGGGTGCTCTTTCGGGGCCCCTTACGGTCGAAGGCCCTTAGCTTTTTAACTAAGGTGCCCTAAACTGCATTACGCCACTGTCTTCCCCGCTATTTTTAGAGTTATCCTCTATCCAAAAACGAAAGCAGAAACCAAAAATGGAACAAAAGTCTTCTTGTTTACTACCTGTGCCTTCATGGACGTAGGGATGGTGTATCAAACCTCTGAATAAGCGTACGAGATCTTTCAGAAAATAGGATTTTTATGGATCTTTTTCTTGCAAACATAATGCTTTTTGCCAAAGGAGCATAAGTTTTGTAGAGTGACACGGTCCTTGTTCATAGGCAGTCCGAAAGGGGTCTATAGGAAGCATCTCAAATTTGGGGAGCACAACACTTCGAGGACACTTTTGGTGGGTGCTTTTTCCTTACGCAATAGGGGCGCATTTCCTAAAAATAAAAGGGTACTTCTTTGATTATTCCAAAGTCATGGGAGGGCACGTGCTCCCAGTGCCCCCGGTTCCTGCGTTTATGTACGAAGTTTTTCAAGCTTTCCTATTCGAGTGATATGATGTTGGGGAAGTAAAAATGACACAATGCCTGTCCAATAGTTGAGTTCCTCGTTGGCGGTTTTTTACGAAAAAGGGCATGATCATCATCTCTGTTGGTATTTTCCTAAAGAGCCTAGTTTTGAGAAAGGTCAAAAGAGTCTGGCCTTACGTTCTAGGCAAAATTTGGTATTTGCCGAAGGGACCCAGTTTCTTTTTAGAAAGCAGTGTACAGCCTCGCGTTTTAATGAAAAATCTGTATTTTCCAAAGAGCTCCAGGTTTTAGGAAAGTCAAAGGGTCTGACTCTATTTTTCAGACAAAACTTTATATTTTCTATAGTCTATAGCTTCGCGTTTTATTGAATAATCTGTATTTTCAAAAAGGCCATACTTTGAATTCTCAAGGGCCTTACTTTTATCCCACAAACTAGTATTATCGAAAAGTCCTATCTATTTTTGAGTTCCGGGGGGGGGGGCAAAGGGTACACTCTTACGTTCTTGCCAAGGGACCGAGTTTAAAGGCTACATCAAAGTTGTTATGGCAAAAAAAAGTTGTTGCTGAGCCCTTCTTGGAGTTTGAAAACTGTTTGACGTTTTGAAAACGTCTTTGCGCGGTTGCACGTCATCCAAAGTATCATATATTAAAGGAACTAGTAAAGGCTAGTAAGGAAATTGCACTAGAATGGAAGCAACTTTAAGAAACTCTAGCTAACACTAGTTCGGAATCACCAAATACAATGGCCCAAAATGATGTCCATCGATACGATGACCAAGTTGATACCAAAATAACTACACGTATTTTTTTATAAGAAACTGGTTTATAAGAAACTAGTACTACGATGGCCAAAATTTTAAGAAACTCTAGTACTATGTCTGAGAAGTACTAAGAAACTTTTCAAAGTTAAAGCATGGATATTATAGCAAATAGATTGTTGAACCTTTATTCTTGAGCAATATAATAATAATAATAATATGATATGATGAGGGATAAGGAGGCCATTGGCCTATCAAACCCTTTAGTGTTCGTTTTTAAGCGCATTCATAGTTGTACTTCTCGTTGCCGCAAAAATTGTCATATAATTTCTCGAATTCGATAACTGACTTCGCATTGACTATGGTTGCTGGCAAATTGTTCCATTCGTTTATTACTCTGTTTGAGAAATAGTTCTTCCTCAGGCTCGACGATGAAGCAAACTTGAAAAGCTTCAGATTGTGTCCTCTCGTAACTGAAGTACTTCGTTCAAAAAATACTTTACTATCAGTATCGATCATGCCGTGTAACATTTTGAAAGTTGTAATCATATCTCCACGTCTTCTTCTATAGCTTAGCGTTGGGAGATCGAGGAAAAGTAAGCGTTCCGTGTACGATTTGTTTTTGAGTTCCTTCACTAACTTTGTTGCTCGTCTTTGCACCGATTCTAATGTCTTAATTTGTTTTACTTTAAATGGATTCCAAACTGGCGCACAGTATTCAAGGATTGGCCTAACTAGGCTTTTGTAAAGGGCATTGAAGGTCTCTTTGTTGACGAATTTCATGGTTCTTTTAATAGACGCTAAAACACCGCTAGCTTTTTTGCGATTTCTGCGATGTGTTTGTCAAATTTGAATTTGTTGTCAGCTATAATTCCAAGGTCGCGAATTGATTCTACTGATTTAATCATCGTATCTGTTTGTGTTAAGTCATCTAGCACGTAATATTCATTTCTTTGATTGGAGCTACCCAAGTGAAGTACACTGCACTTATCGCTGTTAAATGGAAGCTGCCATGTTTTTGACCAATTTTTGAGTGATTCAATATCATTTTGAATATGCTGCGCTTGACAGTTAGAAGGAGAATATATTTTCGTATCGTCCGCAAAGATCTTGACTTGACAGTATTTTACGTTGTCAGGTAAATCGTTTATATACAGCAAGAATAATAGTGGACCAAGGACACTTCCCTGAGGTACTCCACTAGTCACTGTTGTCCACTCTGATTTGAAGCCGTTTAATACAACTCTCTGTTTCCTATCAGTTAAAAAGCTCTTGATCCAGTTGTATATGTTTCCTTCAATACCATACGACTTGATTTTGGTAAGAAGGCGTTTATGCGGTACAGAGTCAAATGCTTTGGCAAAGTCGAAATAAACTATGTCAACGGGAATGTTATCATCTAAAAGCGATGTCCATTCTTCGAAGACTTCTAATAGTTGTGACAAACACGATCGAAATTCTCTAAAACCATACTGATCCGGTGTAAATAAATTGTGTTCAAGTAGGTGATCAGTTAGCACATTTTTGATCAATCGTTCCATTATTCTGCAAACAACCGAAGTCAAACTTATTGGTCTATAGTTTTCTTTTTGATCTTTTTTGCCTTTCTTGTATATTGGAGTGACATGAGCAAGTTTCCAAGTATCAGGAATTAGTCCAGTTTGGAGACTTGCTCTAAACATAATAGACAATGGATTTGCAATTTGTGCAGCAATTTCACGTAAGACTTTCGGGTGCAGGCCATCGGGACCAGGCGACTTTGAGGGTTTCAACGATTGTAATGTTTCTAGTACCATTTGTTCTGTAATATCCATATCCATTAGCACTGAACCTGAGAATTGTTTATCGAGCAGTGGGACAGAAGTTTCATCTTCTTTCGTAAATATCGAACTAAAAAATTTATTGAGGATATCAACTTTTTCTTGCTCAGTTTCTGTGTAGGTCCCATTTGTCATTTTTAGATCCGGTACTTTAGTATTTGACTTGAGCTTGGAATGAGCATACCTCCAATACTTTTTGCTATTTGTTTTTAATTGTTCTGCAATCTTCTTTTCAAATGTTTGTACGTGTTTTCTCAACGTAGATTTAACTTTGTTGCTCTTTTTTTTGTATCTTTCGTAATCCTTTCCTTTCTTGGTTAGTAACCACCTTTTGTATGCGTTATGTTTCTTCTTGATTATTTTCATTATTTTGTCATTCATCCATAATGGAACTTTATTCTCATTGTTGATTTGATATTGGGGAATACACTCTTCCATTGTAGTGCAAATCTTAGATTCAATGAAAAGCATCATCAAATTCGCATCTAGACCTTGCAGTTCAACTTCCCAGTCAACTTCCTGTAACATCTTGCGCATCTTATCATAATCCCCACGATCATAAGAAAAATATTATCCAATCATTTGTGTTTTCGACAAAACAGAACTCTGTTTATTCCTTTATGATGTTTTAAATGTCAAAAATCATATCTGCCGCAGTGTTAGCGACCACATTGATAATTCTGCATTCAAAAAATATAAAACCAATTAAGAAACTTTTAGTACTAAAATGGACAAAATTTCATGTGAAATAAAGAAACTTTTAGCACTATGGCCTGATCCAAGTTTCTTATAAAAAACGTGTACTAGAGTCTCTTAAATTTTTTGGCTGTCATAGTATTGATTTCTTATCAACCAGTTTCTTATAAAAGAAAAAATGTGTACTAAGATGGCAGAAAGTTTAAGAAACTCTTGCAAACACATGTTCGGAATCATCCGTTCGATGGCAAAGATGATTTCAATGGACATGATGACAAAGTTGATACCCGAAACAACTAGCACAATAGTAAGATGGCAGAATATTTAAGAAACTCTTGCAAACACATGGTCAACAAGATTTAAGAAATGTTAAAGGCTAAGTCAAAGATGTTATGGTAAACATGTTGTTGCCGAGCACTCCTTATCCTTGAGAAAAATTATCCAAACCTAAAAATTACGTGCACTAACTCACATAGGAAGTTTCTTGTAGACAAGATGAGTAGATGAGTGGATGTTTGTCCCAGTTGAATGTCACTTGGGACTTGGGACTTGTGTCTTTCAAATATTCTTCATCCCATTTATGCCATCGTTATAACATAGTTATAATTAGCTTTCATTTTCACCTGGCATCTATTTTGGGATGGACTATGCACTAAGGCCCTGTTTATATGGGGAAAAATACATCACCTGCCAGACCCGGGGCTGACAAGCGAGGTAAATTTCAGTGACTGTTTACATGAGATTTTTCACCTCACCTGTCAGCCCCGGGGCTGACAGGTGAGGTGGAGTAAAGTCTCTCTTCCGTGAAATCAGAATGAACTGACCAATGAGAATCAACCAAAAATTTCATTTCACCTCACCATACCGGTGGTGTTTCGCTTATATGGAAAATTTCACCTCACCCAGGTGAGATTCCACCTCTGGTGAGGTGGGATTTCACTATACCGGTGGTGCTGCGTTCGTCATGTAAACGAGACCTGAAAATACAAAGGATTCTTTTGGAAGGTGGAATCTCACCTCTCAGCCCCGGGTCTGGCAGGTGAGATGTTTTTCCTCATATAAACAGGCCCTAAGAGACAATCGAATGAGTTGTTTACTTGTTTTTCAAAGTAGAAGCTAGCTCTTAAAGGAATGGATGATTTGACAGAGGATTGTCTCAAGGGAAGCAAACAGATGCGAAAATTGTAGAATCACGCCGTCCCATGCTTTGCTAACAGGAGGCTACCTAATTAGGAAACAAACAGCTGATTTCTTTATCAGCTCTAATTTGCATCAAGATTTCCCGCAGGGTTGGAATTACAACATCTCCATGCTTTGCAAAAGAAAGCGGTTACTTGTTGTTACATAAACAACTTCGTTTATTCCAGTGTCCGAGGTGACGAGAAAACTATGAAACTGGTAAAATTATCACATTTGCCATTGCTCTAAAAGGAATCGGCGACTTGTAGTAGCTACAATTGATTTGATTAATGACTGTCTCACAGGTGAAGAGGAAAATGTCAAAACTGTAAAATTATCATGGATTATTACACCTCAGATCTTTTCAAGGATGACACCATACCCCACCATCAGGAAATAAGTGACATCTGGTAAAACCGTTGATTCGATTGAAAATTGCCTCACGGGAATATAAAGTGTTTGAGAAACGGTAACATTATCACAAATGATCACACTTTATCCTCTTCCCCAGGGCTTTTGTCATATCAGAGACGAAGGCCCTGGTGACAAGTCCGTATCACACCTCCATTAAAGGCAAGCATGACGGTATAGCACACAAGAAGTTAGTGACAGCTGGCATAAACAATGGATTTGACTGAAAATACCCTCATAGGAATAGAGAGTTATTGAAAGCGGTAAAATGGTTGCACCCTTTTATGCTTCTCCTGATAAATTGCGTGTTTGCACAGAAAGTTCAGTACAGTGAGAATCGGAGCAAGACAAGCAAGACCACTTTCAAGCAGTCATCCATATTCTACGAAGCATGATTTCGAAAGCTGAGGAGCACTGTAAATCGTAAGTGTTTGCTCTTTATTTTCTACTTCAATGGTTCTTTTTCGGTCAAGCATAGCATCAAATTACTATCGGGAAATTTAAGGTTTTCTAGTCATTTCAGCCATCCTCCATTTTGGTTAATAATTATTTCGGCAAACCACGCTCATTTTGGCCAACCTTGAAATATGTCGGTTGGTCATTCGTTATGACAAAATAATGTCTCATTTCTACTGTTTCTTAATTGTTTGTTTGTTTGTTTTGTTTTCAATTTATTTTGAGTGGGCTTGTCAGGATTTCTAGCTACTGAAAGCTAATTTAGGCCCACTTTGCATGCCGCATCCAGGCATGGGACCCCTAGTTTAACGTCCCTTCCGAAGGACGACGAGGTGAGTTGTGAGGTCAGGCCTCTTAGGTCACCCACCCGGCGTCTGACCTCACTCTACCAAGCTTAACTTCAGTCACCTGACGAAGACTGTATAAGCCACTCGGCCATTCACCTCGCCGATTCAACTCAATTCAATTTGGTTTCAAGACTCGAGCTTTTCATAACGATAATCATGAAAAAGATACAACATTTTGTTTGGTTTTGGGGAAGGTGGCTCAACCTATTATCTGACAGGGCAGGGACGTGCCATTTTGCCTGAAAAATTATACCCATAATTCTGTAAATTCTTAAGAATTTCAAGAACACAATGCCGCAAATCGGATGAACATCTGGGCGAAAATTTCAGGAATGATGTAAAGTTTTTACTGTATTTCCCACACATCTGCAAAATCCTCTTTAGAAGAAGACCCATAATTCCACAAAAATTCTTAAAGGAATATAATTCCGTGAAATGTCTGAAGACTATAAAGATGATACCCATAACTCCATAAACGATGTGAAAGAGTACCCCAAGAAAAGATGGCATGTCCCCGTACCACAAAAGGTATAAAGATACCCTTCTGTGATTTTGGCTCAAATTCATGGAATCCAGTCTCAAAACATGAAAATACAATGTTCAGTCAAAATCTGCTTACCTTGACATGAATGTGAAGTTGTCCTCGATGTTTTTGCAGTTTGTTGTGATAATAAATGCATTTCTTTTATTAGGAACTAAGAATTTGGGCCAGTAATCAAAGTTTCTTAAAATCATTAGTACTCAGATTTTTAGCAGCGCTCTTTCCCTGAAAATGCCTAGCGTACGAAAGCTTAAGGATTGGAGTACCTTCGGCGTAGGTCTTACATGGAATGCGCCCCGGTCAGGGGAAGCAAATGCTTTCCCTTTCCGATAATTTTTATGCATAGACTTGACTGTCAAAATGTAAAATGACCTACATTATATAGTGTCGTATTTCTCTTTCAGTGCTATGAAGAGACAATTGTGGCAGGCACTAGCCCTGACGATCTTACTGTATGGATTTTATCTGGTATTCCTGGTGACCTCACCAGTCGATCCCCACGTCTTCGAGTAAGTTCGGCCGATTGAAGGTATTTGAATTTTGGAGGGGAGGATCAATGGTGTACTAGCAGCTAGATCTGTAATTTCTAAAATCCGCACTAAAATTTTTGCGAGGAGCAAATCATTTCTCAAATTAGCATACGTGACTCTCGTGATTTTAAAATTACATTATTCTTTGTCTGATGCGATCTTTTTTGTGATTTTAGTGAGTTTTAATTGATTTTTTAGTGATTTTGTGTGACCTCTCAGTAATTTCTCCATGATATGTGATTTTTGTAAGTGATTTTATGTGATTCCAAGGAAGAAGGTGTACGAAATTAATCAGTGATTTGCTCCTGATGGTTTTTAGACTTTTTATGAGTTTTCATACCCTGGGTACCAGACTCTCTCTAAAAGAAAATTGAGAGAGTCTGGTACCCAGGGTGGAGTTTTCAAAGAATCTTATCTAATATGAGACTTTGAGACTTGGGAAGATCTTGAAAGATGCTTAATAATTTAAGATACTTTTGAAATTTTCAAAGAACTGTTGAAAGACATTTTGAGATTTTTTACCATTTGTTGCGGCAGATTTCTAAGATTTTATGACATTATTGAAGGTTTCTCGAATCCTATCTGGATTTCTAAGATGTTATGACATTTTTGAAGGTTTCAAGGAATTCATCGGGATGTCTGACATTTGATGTCATTTTTTAAGGTTTTTAGGATTCCATCGTGATTTCTAAGATTTTATGACATTTTCCAAGATTTCTATGACTTTTAAACTTGGTTTCTTAATTTTTGAATGCAGAATTATCAACGTGGTCGCTAACACTGCGGCAGATATGTTTCTTGACATCTAAAACATCATATAGTTTTCTGTTATGTTGAAGAAACAAATGGTTAGTGAATATTGCTCAAGAATCAAGGTTCAGCAATCTGTTTGCTATAATATCCATGCTTTCAACTTTTAAAGGTTTCTTAGTACTTCTCAAACATAGTACTAGAGTTTCTTAAAATTTTGGCCATCTTAGTACCAGTTTCTTGTAAACATGTCAACTATGTTAGAAACCTGTTTCTTATAAAAAAACGTGTAACATATGGTTTTTCTGCAGTCCGCAAGTTAGCAAAGAAAGGGATGAAATAAATCTTCTTCAGCAACTGTCATAGAAAATCTTTCCTTCAGAAAATCTTTGCTGAAATAGTTTCTCTTTACACAGGACCAACTTTACAATTCCTGCATATGTTGGCTCTTTGAAACAAAATAAAAGGCTACAAACTGTAGAACGTATGTACAAAGGAAAAGTGCGTGGACCTGAGTCAACTATCAAAAATGATGAAGGTAACGGTTTTAAACTTTTGGAATACATGGTCTTTTCGTTAGAAACTAATGTCACCTGTGTAAGGGGTTAGTCGTATATCGATTTCGTCCCCGCTTAGCGTCATTTCGACGCTAACTTTCAGACCCCCCCCCCACCCTTAGCGTCGGTCCATTCAAAACTGACGAAGGGCTGAAAAGGGCCACAGTAGACCTTACGGGAAAGGCACGGGAAGTACAGGGCCTAAACTCTTCTGGCATATCCAACGAAGCTGCAGCGAACATTCTCCATCCGACGAAATCGCATGAAAATGTGCCCAGGTAAGAAAATGAAACATGAAATTATCGCAGTCCTCACAATATCACAGAAATACAGTATATCTTTTTGAAAATCGATGTAACCAATTTTTGTTCTTAGCGTCATTGATGCTGAAGGCTGTTGACCCCTCCTCCCCACCTATTAACGTTGAAATGACGCTAATCGAGGACAAAATCGATATATGACTGACCCCTTAAGGTGACATATATCACATTGTTATTCTGTGGAGGAGATTCTTTCCAGAAGAGCTTACGTAAATATTTCTTCTGCAGAAGCGAACCGCTGAGGCGATAAAACACAACTGTAGAGTCTAACCACTGGTACGCACGCAAAGCAGTACTTTTCGTCATTAATTGTGCCAATCAATGAAACTTCTTAAAAGCCAATGAAAACCTCCTGTGCAGTGGCAAGCATTCAGTTTTTCAGCTCCATGTTCTCAGCTATGTTCATCGAGTTTTGTTAAAGGTTATGACACATCTTTGCCAAGTTATGACACATTTTTAGTACTTTAGGAAGATTTTTTAAAAAGTAGTAGCTAGTGGAATGTTTGAAAAGGATTTATCATGGAGATTTCAAGGGATCTCCGATTTCTAAAGAACTTCCTGGGGATCTTCGGATTTTTTTGGATTTCCAGGTCAGGTGTACCAGATTTCCGAAGTGAAATGCCCCTCGTTTTGGACGGGTGGACCTAATAACAGACGATCTTCCCAAGTGAAGTGATTCATTCTTTTGCTTTGTTGAAAAAGTGCCTTGTGGAAATATGGTGGCCATGAATACACCTCGTGAAGATGGATGACCTTGAATGGGGATCGTATCGGGTCACCGAAAACCGTAAAACCACCAAAATATTTCAGAAAAACCGTAAAAGTGCCTCAAAATTAAGCTAAAACCATCACAACATTTTCTGAGCTCCTCCTCGGCTCCATGCTGCAGACGACTGCCGCTTTATCATTTTTATGACCCAAAAAAGGGAAAGCTAATTCCAATGCCTTAAATCCACGGGAAAAGATGAAAACTTCGTGAAGATATTAGGAAACTGTTGAGAAAAAAGGAACCGTAAAACCCTAATTTTTGCGGCCAAAAACCGTTTAACTGTTCCAAAAAACAGCAAGAAACCGCAAGCCGTCATCCCCTAAGACCTCCACCTTAAACGTTTGAATATCAGTATCAAAATATAAATGAGAGATATCTATTCCTATAGGCAATTATTACTCAAGTTTAGCAGATGGCAGGATCGTTGAACTCTATAAAAACGGATCTATTGATGAGATCATAAGAACTGGGAAAAAGAATGACCCACAGTATTGTGATGGTAAGTTGAATATTTTTGAAGATGAGTGACAATTTTCCGTTTTTTCTCCTCCGCAGAGGTTTGATTGATAAGATCAGTCTGGTTCCTTGATGTCATTTTCGACTGGGGAACTGGGCTCCACGGAAGCGGTTCAAAATAACGTCTGGACAAAAACCGTAACCACACACCGTAACTATGGCCCGGGCTTCTGTTGTCGTCGTGGCATGCTTTAGCGAAAGCAAGCATGCTTTAAATCTTGCCCACCAACAGAACGACGCTTAACTAGCCAGCGTGCAGTCTTTCTTTTGTAAAACTGAAAGAAGGTAAAGTTCTTTCACAGGGAAACCAGATTAAATATTAACCGTTGCATTTATTGTTTGATAATCTATATTATTTTTCATTAACTTTGTTATTTGGTAATTTCTTCAATTTTCTATGTAGCTCCATTTCTTATTCACTTTCCGTGACCTCTAATGTTCCACGCAGCTAACTTTACCGCGAGGGAGCGCACATTAGAGGTCACGGAAAGTGAATAAGAAATGGAGCTACGTAGCAAATTGAAGAAGTTATCAAATAACAAAGTTAATGAAAAATAATATAGATTATCAAACAATAAATGCAACTGTTAATATTTAATCTGGTTTCCCTGTGGTTCTTTCAATTTAAACAAAACAATTCAATTGCACGAAAGAAAGACTGCACGCAGGCTACGCTTAACCGGTTTTCCAAATAAGGAGTGAGAAGTTTGAGAACTTTCGTTGGTTTTTGTCCAGGCGTCAACAAATCGCTTCCCTGGCGCCCAGTACCCTCAAACGAACGCGGTCGAGCTGACGCAGGGAGCCAGGCTGTGATAAGATCAGTCTGGCTCCCTGACGTCATTTTCGACTGGAGAACTGGGCTCCACGGAAGCGGTCCAAAGTAACGTCTGGACAAAAACGGTAACCCCGCACCTTTTTTAAATCTTGCCCGCCAACAGAACGACGCTTGACTAGCCTGCATGCAGTCTTTCTTTTGTAAAATTGAAAGGAACACAAAACAATTCAATACACGAGAGAAGACTGCACGCAGGCTACGCCTAACCGGTTTTCCAAATAATGATTTAGAAGTTTCGCTGGTTTTGTCCAGGCGGTCAACAAATCGCTTCCCTGGCGCCCAGTACCCTCAAACGAACGCAGTCGAGTTGACGCAGGGAACCAGGCTGTGATAAGATCTTGCTCTTTTGCCGTGCGTGGCAAGTCCTCCCCGCATGCCCGTCCAAGGCCTATGGAGAGGAGAGTGCCATTCTCTTGTGATGATTCTCTCAATGTTCAGTAGGCCTTCCAAAACTGCCAAACTTACCCTTCTCAGGAGTCAACGAAACACGAATTCCGAGTCTGCCAAGTCTACCGTTTTCAGAATTGGTGCCAATCAAACACAACCTAAGAAACTTAATTTGAGAAACGTCGTTGACTAGAAACTCTGATCTCTAAGTTTGATACCTTCCTTGATTCGCTTTTCTTTTCTTGTAGCATCATTTGACAGTGAACCAGAATGCGGTAGGCCTCTTGGAATGCGACTCGATAATTCCAGTGAAAATCTGATCGTTTGTGATCCATATCATGGACTGCTTCGTGTTAACATTGCAAAGAAAACAAAAGAAACACTGGTAACACTCGAGGAAGGAATTGACGGACTGCCATTTCAATTCATGAATGATGTAGCCATTGGTGAGAATGATATGGTGTATTTTACAGACACATCCTGGAAATGGGACAGACGGAACAGTAGATATGAGATCTTGGAAGCAACTGGACGGGGGAGATTGGTTTCATTTAATCTACGCACAAAAGAAAAGAAATTATTAATGAGTGGTTTATTCCTGCCAAATGGCCTCGAAATCTCAAGCGATAAAGATTTTCTGCTGCTTACAGAATCGACGAAATCCAATGTTTTGAGGTAATTACTGGCCTTTTTTGTTCACGGTCTTTTGCACCAAGAGTTCCCACTGACATGAGAGGTTTTTATGCGGTTTATAAGAAACTAGTAGTACAAGGATAACTCTGTTCGAAAAAATATATATTCAAGAGCTTCATGGCAAAATTGTTGCTAAAGCTTTATTGAATGATATTCGTTATGATTTCGTGTTCTCAACCAAATTTAACTCTTGTTCTTGCTAGATATTTTGCTGTTTATTCTATCAATAAATAGATTCACTGTTTTGGTAGGAACTGCATCATGATTCGTGCATCCAGAAAAAAGGAAACAAATTTATTAGTTGATAATCTCTCTGATTTCTCAAAGATTTTTTAAATCTTTTATGAGATTTTCAAAGATTTGCAACAGTTCGCAAGACCTTTCGTGATTTCTAGATTCTTGTGATTGTAAAATTTTTGAAGATTTGATTTAAGAATTCTCAATAAACCTTTTTGAGAACCTGCAACCTATATATTGTACTCTGTATCATTTGATCGAATACAGTAAGGCAGGGCTTTAACACATTCTCACTGTTGCCTTCTAGGTACAATTTGAAAGGACCACATGCTGGCGAACACACAATCTTTGCAGAAAATCTACCTGGCTACCCAGCAAACATACGATCATCTCCCACAGGCGGATATTGGGTTGGATTAATTGCAGTTCGAAAACGACCATTTTCATTCTTGGATGTTGCTGGACCTTATCCATTCCTGAGAGCTTTTCTTGCAAAAGTAAGAGGTTTTTCTTTACATGTTGCTCAAAAAGCCATTGTTACCCGGGTTACATTGCGAACTACAATTTTAGGCTGTATGAAAATCAAAGTTGGCCTCAAAGAGAAAAGTTTACTTTTGCTTAAAGGGGCAGGGTCACGTAACCTTATACAAACCTGTTACCTTTTAAAATCTATATTGTTGCTCACACGTGGCCATTGTATTCTGCACAGATTTTGGTGGATGGGGTGAATCCACACTAAAGTTGCTTCTAAAAATCCACCAATATCTCTGCACTCGTACAACATATGAGTGTTTCGTTTGTTTTTTCTACGAAGTACAAGAGACCATCTTCGAAATAACACTTTCATTTTGAGAAAAATAGAAAGAGGAAAATCACTGTGATATGGCCTATCAAAAATGCTGCAAAATCGTCGTTTCGAAAGAAGTTTGTTTACATTACGTGACCCTGCCCCTTTAACTGCCCAGTCAGTTTCTATTCTATACTATGGACCCTGATTGCAGGCTACGACTTTGGTAAGTCCATCATTTAGGCTAAATTTGATCTTTAAACTCTCTGAAATTGTAGCGCGCCCGCAAAGGGCCCTGGGTACCATTGACTCTTGAAATACAACAATTTATAAGAATTCTTTTGTTGAGATACTTGAAAATGCAGCACTGCTCCATAACCTCAAGATTTACGCGAAAAGGCTGGTGTACGATTAGACTTAAGACAATGAGTCCGTTGTATCCCTGCGGAAACCTTGCTGAACAGGGACTCATAATGAAAAAATGAAAAAATTAGGGTCATGGTTAGAGTTAGGAACAATGTGTTTCCTGTGCTGTTCTATTGCCTTTTGCGGTAATTGACATCATTCTAAGGGAAGCAGATCACAGCAATTTACACCCACATTTATTTTTTCGTCGATTTACAGACTAGGAACCTATGCTTACAATGACCTAATTTTAAACTTGCACGTGCATCTCTCTTGAGTTTAGCTATTCATATCCAACTATATCCAACTTTCTTATTTCATAGGTAATATCACTGGATACCATGACAAAGCTCATCCCTAAATATGGCATGATACTGAGGCTAGATGAAAATGGTAGCATCAAGGAAAGTCTGCATGATCCATCTGGAAAGATTATTGATGAGGTAATTGATGTGTTTGAAGACAAAGACGAGAATGCCCTTCTTCTTGGCTCATATAAACATGAATTTTTGGGTAGATTGCCGTTAACAAATGTGTAAGCAGCAGAAAACGAGGGGCGTATCACCCTGCAAAAATCTCGTACACCTTTGGCAAAAATCCTTTCGTTTTCAATAAAATGATTGGAAAAGCCCCTAAAAATCCAGTTGTTTAAAAAAACATTCTGTACGTCTTTTTTGGAGGAGTGACACGCCCCTCAAAAAGGTCGTCAGACTCGCATTCGTACAAACAGGGCGCATTCCAGCTATGAATTATGTTGGCTTGATTTTAGGAAAACTGGCTCCTCAGTCCGTCTGACCGCTCCCAATACACGGTAGTTCCTGGACACGCTATTCCCGCTTTATGGAAACTTGGAATCAAACAGTTTGATTTGGGGATCTGGGATACACGTACTTTTTCATACAAAATTGCTCTTAAAGAAACTCAGACTCTTAGATCATTAAAAAGTTAAGAACCTATCGCATGTTTTGCTTTATTTTCGCTTTGTTACTCGGGAAGTGCTGGAATGATTTCCAAAGACTGGAAGGGCTTCAAGAAAATATGACCGCGTCGTAATGATCTATAGAACGATTCATGGTTTCTGTTCGGACATCTCAGGAGGGTGATTTATCCCCGGACGTGACATACTTAACTATCCAACAAGAAATCAGTTAGATCAAGACATCCCAAGGCAGAACCTTGAATTCTCTAGAAAGAAACGTGGAACGAAACCCATTTCATAAATAACTATTTCACAAATTAAATCATGCCGAATCATGCCATCAGGGAACGCCGGAAAGGTAATTCGGTCTGCAACGCAGGCTACCGGACAGCGGGGCAAGCGCTCCTCCTGCCCTTCTAGAAGAAGGCCAAGGGGGCAAGAGTGCCCTTTTAACGTAACAATATATTTGCTTAACAACGTTCAATTCGATATTATGAAAACCATGAATCTGACCCTTAAGTTGAATAATCATCGCAACTTGCATTGGTCATACCCAAATATGCAAAAGAGAACATCATTACATCAATAAGAATATTCTTGATAGCATTTTCAACGAATTGGGAGGACCCTAGATACACCCAATTTTCATGGGCTTCCCTCGCCTATGGTCTGGAGTGCCCTTGCGTTCCCCTTCGACCCCCTTGCCCTACCATCGCTCCGGCGTCCATGTTTTTATCGGTAACAGTTATTCACTTTGCGGTCATTTTGCTTTTAGTTTATTAGAAATAGCGTATCTGGTTTAATGTTGATTTAGATGACAACTCTCTTCCATATAAAAAGGATTTTTTAGCGAATGCACGTCACTGAGCGCAAATTTGCCAACAAAGTCCATTTTATGTAGAGACTTTTAAAGACCCATTGCTAACCATGATCCTTTGTGCGCTGATTGAAATACAAGACAAAGTGAACTTAGGCCAAAAATGACTTTCAGATAACACGAAAGTCGCCACAAAGGATCATGGTTAGCAATGGGTCTTTTAGCATATACTCATTTTTATAGGAAACTTAACTTTGAATTTTGTAGCGCGATTTTTTAAGTTTGGTTTAACCTGTGACTCTTGAACACAGGCTAGTTTGGTTCTTATTTTCACTGTAGAAGTTTCTTGGAGAGTTTCTAAATTAAGAAGATCCCAGTTCACAGTTCATTGCAATTCATTGAGGATCACTAAAATAGCTGTTTTTCTCCTTTCTGTTTGATAAAAAGGAATAAACAAAAAGGAGCATACTGGCCTCCCTGTGGTGGAACTTATGACTAAAAAGACTTGTTTTTCGCGGCTTCTCCAGTTGGTTGACACAGCATTACTTCTAGTTTCTTTGTACTTCTTATGAAAAATGAGTTTAGTCAGCTGATAGTCGATTTATTTCTTGTAAATAGGAAGCTCTGTAAGTTATTTTATCACTTGTAAGTATGAAGCTTGCTGTTTGAAGCATCCATAGAAAAAAGACCTAATCGGCGAAGATGTGCCTTAGCCATTTGAAGTCATATGACCATACCCTTGGGAAGTAAAAGCATTGTCCTACGTTTTGCACTCACTAAACCACTTTACATTGGACGAAAAATGTTACAGGAATCAAAGGATGTTTTATGAAGTGATTGATCATATGGCTTGAAATGGCTGTAAACAAACCTTCGCCGATTTTGTTTATTACTCTAAACGAGGGGCAAATCACTCCAAAATAGTGTACGAGATTCTGAGATTTTCAAAATCCCCCAGATTTTCCAAAAATATTTGAGGGATCTTAAAGATTTATTGGTATTTCCACGACTTTTCAGATTCTTAGACTTTCAGATTTTTAAAGATTTCTGATCTTTGAAGACGTTTTAGCATTTTCGAGAACTTACGAGATTTGTGAGATTGCCAAAGAATTTTCGAAAGATTTCTTTGCGAATACGTATAATGTTTTTGCGTAAAATCTAGATTTTATTTTAAAATATTTTAAAAGAGATTTTAAAATATTTTAAAAGAGATTTTAAAATATTTTCAGGATTTTCTAAGATTCTGTTAAGGTTTTGAAGATTTTCGAGATTTTTAAATTTTTGGCATAGGTGTACGAGATTCTTGGAAAGATCTGCCCCGCAGTTTTAAACGTTTTACAACATGTAATTAGAGCTTAGATCGAAAGCGCCTAAACAACCATTTAATTTCTATTGATCTCTTTCTGTTCTCATGCATTTGAGTTTTTTTTATTTATCTCCTATCACGGGCCTAAGGACGATTTTTCTGTTGCCGCCTCTTTAATAAAATAAGGCTAATGCGTCGCTTACCATATAAAAAAATCGTTGAGCATGTGAATCTTCCATATAAAACAGTTCGAAGCCAATTCCAACACTGCACTGGAGGCAGCCGTCTTGTTGTCACGAAGGAGAATGCTGTCACATGCCAGAAAAAGATGGCGGCCTCCAGTAAAGTTGCTTTGCTTCGAAGTGGCTTTGAATTGCTTTGTATCAAGGAGCACAGAGGAGAAGAAGCAAAGAAAAACACCATAGCGTTAGGGTTAGGGTTGATAGGGTTGATAGGTAAGGAAACCATTAGCATTTTTCATTGAAGAACGAAGAGATCTTCCATAAACCCTTGCTTTCGAGTGATTGGAGGCCGCTTATATTCCACTCGTATTGCAAAGCACACGTTCCCAATCTTGCCAATTTCTCTGCACTTATCTAAGTTGCTGTCATTATATTATTCGGACTTCTGAAATTTTCCATATATTCAAACTTTAATTTTAAGAATTCAAAGAAAAATGTTAACGAAACATATAACCATTGCAGTATCTAAACTAGTCAAGATAACGTGCACTAATTTTCAAGAAAACTAACCCATAGTTTATAGATGTCTACAATATGTTGGCTTTCTTGGCTGACGATTTAGAAATTCGATGACCTCACGTCGCCAATTTAGTTGAAATGAGGTGCAAAAATATCTGCAAAAAAATTTCCGAAAATTTTAAAGGTAGAACTATAGATGAATAGCTGAGGATTCTTTTAAGCTATCAAATCATAGAAATAGCAAACAGAATTTTTTTACACAAATTCAAAGACTTGAAACCTATGCTTTACTGTGAGCGGGCTTAGCTTGGCGACAAGTGTTGAGCCACATACCCTGGCTATGGTACCCAGGGTCGGAGCTACAGGGTAACCAGTCCTCTCCGTTCTGTTTCCGTTTGCGTTTATTGCTTTTTATCTTTTGGACGCTGGGTATCTGTTGGAACTCTGGGCAGGTGGAATGGTACGTGCGCGGTGACATGCGAAGGAGGGAAAATGTGGAGGAGAAAAGAAAAGACAGAGAACAAAGTTCTTTCCTTTTTCTTCGTATTTTCCTTCCTTCGCATTTTAATACGCCTGTGCAATTCCACCACCACAGTGCCGCAAAAGCTACACAGCGTCCAAGAGATAAAAAGCAATAGGAGAGGCACGCAGTTACCTGGTTCCCATCGAAGATGGGCGAAGATGCCGGAGAAGAAAAATAATGACAACATACAACAAGTTTTCTAAATCTCGAAACATTAGTTTCACAGTTTTAAAATGTTCGCTGGATAAAACTGATTGTATCATCGTTAATGTTTTCAAGTGTTGATCAAAGTGTCGTGATGAAAATTAATTGCATTACGTCAAATGTGTCGGGTTATGATGATGATGATGATTATGATGATTATAATAATACATCATATACCGGGTAGGTAAAAAAAATTTACCTTAAGGGAAGAAAATCGCGTTTTTGGCGCTTTTGACCGAATTTTGTGTAGGTTATTCCTCAAAATCTTCAAAGGAAGCGGTCATTTTTAATCCTGGGTACCAGTTTGAGTCTTTCCTCGTTCGTGGAGTTTTGAAACTGCGCACAGGCTATGGTCGCTTGGGGAAATTCTAAAATTTGCGTTTCCCTAACTCGCGAAAAGCTTCCTCCCGATTCTCTCTTCGGGCGTATTCTTTTGGGCATCTTCTGAAAACGGTAGAGTTTATAGAAGATAAAATCCTATTCTCTTGGTAACTGAAATTTTTCCATGGGAAGAGTGGGAAGCCCACCATTTCCAGAAGACTTCGCAGACTTCAGATGCCCAAAAGAATACGCCCTTAAAGTAACAACTTTGGGACGGTGTGGAATAAAAAGTGCACCGCCGATAGCCGATAGTCAAAACTTGAATCGTTGATCTTTCAGTCAAAGGCTAACTTAGAAGTTAAGTACACTAGTACACAATACAAATGGCGACGATTATTGGCCTAACTTGCGGATATTAACCAATTTATGAAAGATGGCGGCATAAAGACTTTGAAAGAACTCACGACTGGTGTTCAGCAGTTGTACTGGTGTTCAGCAGTTGGTAAGGTTGCTTTTTAACAAGAACTTTATCAGCACCGGACTTATCTTTTAAATTTATAGAGTCACACCGAAACTTTTTGACACTGTTTAGTAATGGAAAATGTTTGGCCTTTATTTTGAGAGTGAACTATGTTATTCACTTGCTTTGAGATCTTGCTAAGTAAATTGGCAGCCCTTTCAACGAACCTAAATGAACTTTATATTTCCGGCATTGAAATATAAGAAACACATAAGAAACTATTGGTAGCAAAATGCACCAAAAAGTCAAGAAACTGCCTACCAGCCCCAAACTTTTCTTCGTACAAAAAATTAAATGTTTCAGCTTTGAACATCGGCCACACATTTTCCATTCCACATCTCGCTTAAATGTAAACTCTTACCCGGTAGTAGAAGAAAAGAATTTACTAGTAAACTCATGATCTGCCTAAGCTACAATGAGCTCTTGAACGAGCTTAGGAAAGTGGAAATGGTTGCAAAATCAACTGAAAATACATCTGTAATTGCAACTGGTAAGCCACCGTGGAAGCGGGCGATAGGAAAGTAAGAATTTTAAACCAGTACTCAAAACGGTTATCTCAGTAATTTTTGCGCTACACGGGCGTGCCATTTTTAGGGGTACTTTTCAAACGTTATGGAACTATGGGTATTATTTTCAGACATTCCGTGGAATCATGGGTAACCTTGCTAGAAATTTGAGGGATCACATAACTACCGCTCAGGAGAAAATTTTACTTAAGTATAGGCATTTTTTGGAACTCATAATCGAGATTTCATTTGACTTACGGAATCATGGCTCTAAAATTCTTACAAAATTTGTGGGATTAAGGGTAACACCCTTTCGGAGCAAAATGGCACGAAGACAGGCCAAGGTAACCTTCCCCCTCTTGAGCCAGCCCCGAGAGTTTCTTGAAACATGGGATTCTACGCAGTGGCGTCGCTAGGATTTTTATTGGTTTATTGGAATGGCAAAACGGGATGGGGTCTGGGGCGGAGCCCAAGAAAATATTTCTTGGACCACTCCCTCTACTTTGGCTATAAATGTGACCAACGCTCCTATTATAGATTGACACAAGGATAAATGAGTCTAGGTAACCGTACCCTGGGTGCCAGAGCCTCACTAACTAATAGCGGAAAGGGAGGGAGGAGTGTTTTATTTTTGTCCCCATCTTATTATCAAGGCTCTGGTACCCAGGGTAAGGTAACCGGCGACCGAGCGTCCAACCTAGATTTATGACGACGAGTTCCTTGAATCCCTGCGGTTATACTTGCTCAGGAGGGACTCATATCGAAACAGTGAAAACCTTGGTCCTATTTTCTTCAACCATCAATGGAATTATGATGGAATCACGGCTTCGAATCTCAATCCCATGGGGAGTGTTTTCAATTCTTCAATCGAATCGAAAATTCTATCACATTCACATCGTAACAATAGTAATTCACAAATCTCGCAATCTGATGGGTACTGTAGGAATCGCAAAGTTTGGGCCTATATAAGGCCAGGTTTTTCAGAGTGATATTATGAGGCCCTGTTGACTGAAGTACCATCAAGTCCAAAGAGAATTCGTCATCAGTCTACGTCTAACCCTGGGATCCCCAAAAATTTCCGCGACCAATTTAATACCCGCCACTCTGCAATTGAATTGTTCAAGGGCTATCAGGTACTCTCTAAATACTCATTTATAAATACTCAGAGTTTCTTAAAATCTTCCGATGATTTTGATAACCGTTGGGCAAATTGCTAGCAAAATTGATCAATGATTTCAGCTTACGACCATTTTAGAAAACTAAATTTTGATATCGAAGTTGATGAATGGTATTAGGGGCCTATTAGCTACACGAGTACAAATATTTTTCGTAAGAAACTGCTTATACGAAACTCGATGCTCAGATCGCCAAAACATTAAGAAACTCTAGTACCAGGGAAATATAACTTAAGAAACTATTCGCTTTGATAAAAGAAATCCTTTACACTTTTCTACTCTATTTTCACTTGTTTCCTGTATCATATTACTCGGAGGGTACTTGATTGATGTCTGATCATTGGAGAGAAGAGAGGCTTCAAAAAGCATTTATTTTGAAACGTTCATGAGGGCACAGTACGATGGGTACAAAACTCTCTCCATGTTTTCTTTTAGAGAAAGTCTGGTACCCATGGTAGAGGGCACAGGTACATATTTTTATGAGAAACTTGGATAAGCCCCTAGTACTAAAAGTTCCCTAACGTCACACAAAAAATTTAGGTTTTAGTATTAAAAGTTTCTTGATTTATTTTGTATCTTTTGGATGCATGCAGTTTTCTTCCAGTGCCACATATTTTTTGCTTGACAAACAGCACAATTTTTAATAAGGAAGAGTTCTTTTGGACTCAGAACGTAAAACCACAATGGATACCACTCACAAATAAAGGCTCACATCAATTTTCCCATGATTCTCTTTCATTTGACTTTCTAATGTTTCTTACCACTTCTCTAATACAGTACTAGAGTTTCTAAAATTGTTTCCTGTCTTAGTACTAGTTTCTCATAAACCAGTTTGATTTGGCTTTCTAATGTTTCTTACCACTTCTCTAATACAGTACTAGAGTTTCTTAAATTGTTTTCTGTCTTAGTACTAGTTTCTCATAAACCAGATTGATTTGGCTTTCTAATGTTTCTTACCACTTCTCTAATACAGTACTAGAGTTTCTTAAATTGTTTCCTGTCTTAGTACTAGTTTCTCATAAACCAGTTTGATTTGGCTTTCTAATGTTTCTTAGCACTTTTCTAATAAGAGTACTGGAGTTTCTTAAATCGTTTCCTGTCTTAGTACTAGTTTCTCATAAACCAGCTTGATTTGGCTTTCTAATGTTTCTTAGCACTTCTCTAAAAGAGTATTAGAGTTTCTTAAATTGTTTCCTGTCTTAATACTAGTTTCTTATAAACCAGTTTCTCATAAAAGAAAAAGCGTGCAGTGGACATGAAAATTGTTATGAAACCTTTAAGAAACTCTGAGTACTCAAAATCTGATCATTTTAAGAAACTTCCAATACTGATCAAAATTGGTGAAGGTGAAGGTGAAGTTGCGTTTTTCAGCGCCAAGCGCTGGGATCGCAGAAATAGAGCAGACCTAATCGAGTCCGCGACCCCTTGTCATGACGCTCAAGTGGTGGGGCTCTACCGGGACTCGAACCCACTCCGCCTGACTATTCTGGCTGCAATGTCAGAGGATTACACAACGGCGCCACAACACCCTCAAATTCTTAGTTTCGTATAAAAAATACGTGTATTATAGGTTTAGAATAAACAGGCTTTATAAAACGTATAAACATCTGTTTACAAACCTTGTTCTAGTAAACGAAAAACTTAAAACTGTTGACTTCGTTGATCACTATCATAGAAAACAAGGCATTGCGTGCCTGCGCAACAGCCCTGATGAAATGTTATATGACAGCAATGGTGCTTATGTTCACGTGAAGACTTTGGTGGAACCAACTCTTAGGTAACTTCAATCACTCAAGATCTGACGATTTTAACCAAATTTCAGTACAGACTCAAATTCTTACTTTCTTTACCCTACCTTGCCCAGATGTTCCGATCGCCGTCCCATACGTGGCGGAGAAGGGCTCAGTAATACTTGCACGATTCATTAATACAAATGTACTAAAAGTTTAATCATACCTGCCAATTAATTGTGTTAAATTTCTCTTGAATCCTCTATCAGTTACACAAACTCCCATCTCTACATCTCTGTTTTCGTTAAGCCAAAGATGTGTTGTGTTGTTGCAGTTGTATTCAATACCATGTCTGGCCTAACGAAAACAGAGACGTAGAGATGGCACTCTGTGTCACTGACAGAGGATTCAAGAGAAATGTAACACACTTAATTGGCAGGTATGATTGAATTTTAGTACATTTAAATATATTACTGAATCGTGGAAGCATTACTGAACTATTCTCCGCCGCCTGTGGCCGTCCCGATGATATTGGCTTTGTAAAGTAGCTTGCCGCTACACAGCACTACAAATGATTCAAATAACTACGAAGAGCTTAATCTGACTTATTACATGGCTAAATTCAATAACAAACTCGCAAAAAATACAACTAACAACCAGGGAACTGGTAATAACGTTCAGAATTATGTCCAATTAACCTTAGAATTCTATCAAGGTAAGTCAAAAAATTGTTGCACGTTTGAAAGCCTGAAGTTCTTTCTCAAACAATTTGTCGGATTCTTAAAGCAGATGGAAACTTTTGACTGATATATGAAACTAGGCCCTGTTTACACCATACCGTTTTTAGTTCATATCGGAATGGGGATGGCAATCCGATATGACAATTTTTTCTGCTGCTTACACGGAATCGCTTTAATTTCGTATCGGATTGGGGCCCTGTTTACACGAAACTGTTTCGCCTTGCATTACAATGGTTTCACTGTATTCTTTTAGCGTCTACTGGACAGAGCAGAAACTGCGCACGCATGCGCAAAGTCTCAAACTTTGAATACCCTCAGCTCCCTGCAACAGATCCCAAAATTCAGCAACACTTGATATTTGGTTCCTTGGACCTTCAACGCTTGATTTGTGCCTTCAAATGCTTATCTATTCAAACACTTCCTTACACACTTTAATAAAAAAAAACACTTCCTTATCTCAGATTGCTCGATGATGTAACTTTACGCAGTTTCTGCTCTGTCCGTCTACTGCGGATCCTGCTTAGCGCTTTTAATGAATACGAGGCTCACAGAGTTGATAATGAGGCTGCGTATTGAGTTGACATCGGATTCGACCGTTTACACGATTTCAGACTGGTTTCATGCCATTTTCAAAGCGTTTTCATTTGAAGCGTATGACGCGTAGTGAATCAGATTGGCGCGTTTTCGTGTAAACAGGAGGCCAATCCGATATGAAATTAAAACGGTCTCATGAAAACAGAAGGAAAATCGAGCGGCTAGATTCGTTTCGAAGAGCAGTTTTGATACCCCTTATATAGATTTGAAACAAAGTTTAAATTGACCTACTGTAAGCGACATCATTAGAAGCGAAACCGCAACTACAGTGTACAAATCGCTAAACGGTCTCGTCCCAGAGTACCTTTCCAGCTTGTTTGAAAAAAAGTCGACTCGAAATATCAGGGAAATGAGAAATACCGAAACTGATCTTTCGATACATTTAGGAAAAACTAACAATAGGCAAAGGGCTATATCTTGTCGTGGATCAAAGCTAGACTGATTACATGTCGTAGTTGCGCTCCTTGATAAACTGATAATTGCTATAACTACGACTCATGATCAAGCAATTCGAAAAATCGGCCAGTTGAGGCGAATTGAGGCTAGCCTCGTAATGATAATTCCGGTTCCGCGGAATACACATAATGCAGGTGTTCATGGTCGGTAAATTAGCAAGCATGTCTTTGATCTGTGTTGCTGTTCTTTCCTTGCTAGATAACTCTCTAGGGCTCCCGTCTCTTGATGGCATTCTTTCATGCATTCATTATGGGCTCGGAAAACAGAATCATTTTGTGGAATCGACTTTTCGTATAGCATAGGTCGCAACGCTGATCCTCTCTCGACCAATCAGATCACAAGTAGAAGGTCCTGCGATCTGATTGGTCGCGCCATTTTTGCGGCGATTTTGGCTGGATTTTCAGTTAGTTTGATTATCAGGCCCAGATGAAGCGCAGTGGCGGCATCCAATTCAATGAACGAAGCGGAAACTGGGACTGAGGTAGTTAGTCTAGATAAAAGCTTTGCAATAACCTTGAACTTGATGTGAAACAGGCATAAACTCTTGCCGCTTTTAGGAGAAGGATCAATCGTTGTAATCTGAAAATGTTTATGCCCCGGCCCCCTGAAGAGCAGTTCTCATGAACTGATGGGGCTATCGTGCAAAAATAAATAAAATGAGAATGAAATGAGACAATCTGATATGAAGTAAAACCGTTATTGTATAACGGGGCCTTAGATACGAAAATTTAGTTTTTCGAAATCGCTCGTCCCGCTCTGAAACTGCAGACGATTCTATAAAAGTACCTCTTCTTAGGCCTATAGTTTAACACTCGTCTCTTTGCAGAGTCGAACTTGATATATATAAATTAAATTCGATATGAAACGATTTCTTATAAAGTTGCTACGTTCGCTAAATAGGTATTACCAGTTTATAGGAGTCAGATAAATGGCTTGGGTCCCAAACTCTGGGATCAATAGGCATTTGACCGTTCAAACATTTTTCTGACTAAGCCAGTTTGTTCCACATGTAAGACTATATTACTTCCCTAATTATCGCTTCACGAATACTATGACTAAATTTCTACAGAATTAAATGTTGTAAACTGAATTCTTTATACAAACGCGCAAGGTTGTGAAGGACAACGAAATCCGCCACACACGGAGCTTTGGGTTTACCCTTCTTCTTTCGTTGTAAGCACATAACTTCTCTGAGAAACCTCCCTTCATCCACACCAAGCGAGAATTAGCCGTACTGGTTTCAGAGCAACTTTGCGGCTATGCTTGTTTTGAATTAGTGGTTGAGAGAATTTTTTTTGTCTACATTCGCTAATCGCTTTGAATTGAGGCTAGAGCCAAAGCGATTGGTGTTCCTGTATTACGAAATCGGCCTTTGTTGATCTACTATAGCTTTATGATCATCATAGTCATAGGAGTCCTTGAGACAAGAACTTAATCCGGAATGCAGGAAGAATACTACTTCCATAAGAATACAAGTCAGCTTGTTTTTTAGAAAAGTATGCTCCTGTTTGCGAAGTTTTACTGTATCAACAATATTTTTGCCTTCAAAGCCTTTTTGCGTTTATGAATAGAAGTAAATTAGCAAACAATAAAAAGATCATAAATTCATAACCAGTCGAGGAAAATCAATGACCAAACAAGCAATACTCAGTTTTTAAAGGTCTGCAAGATGGTAGCAATTAAAATTCTGTAGTTTTTGATAAGGACAGATTTTGTAAGACAATAGCACCTGTTTCTTGATTTGGCACCTCAATTCAAAGCGATTAGAGACTGCAGATAAAGGAAACTCTCTCAACCAATAAATCAAAACAAATAAGGCCGCAATGTTGCCCCGAAGCCAGTAAGACAAACTCTCGACTTGTGCAAGAGAAATGTTGTTATAAAGTTATGTGCTTATAACGGAAGAAGACGGGGAAACGTAACGTACTGTCCTGCGGATTTTGTTTATCTAATTTCAGGAGCTGCGTGGTAAGTGTTTCATTTTGGCCATAAATACGCAAGAACTATAATACCTTCTGCTCGGTTCCTGAATCAAGTGAACGAAATCCACCAGACAGAACTTTAGATTTACCCTTCTCGTATGGCTATATGCATATGAATTCCCTTAAAAACCACCTTTCATTTAAGTGAGAGTCTGCCCTGCTGGTTTCGGGCAACTTCCGGTAGCGTTTGTTTTGATTTACCGGTTGAGAGCATTTCTTTTGCCTGTAGTCATTAATCGCTTTGAATCGAGGTGTGAGTTAAAGCGACTAATGCTATTGTATCACAAATCTGCCCTTGTTACAGCTTTTACGGTTTACAATTTGGATGACATTACTACTTCAAAATTACCAGTAGTATAACGCTGTAATTCTAAACATAATGTTGATAACGAAAAATGCTCTCTCTGTCTCAGATTGTTGCAGTTTCCTTTCGTCAATTCAAAAGCAGGGCAATGACATTTTATACGATTGATTTGAAAAATTTACCAAGATTCGACATCTCTGTTATAAGAAATGATTTGTTCTTTTAACACAGTCACAGGAGGGGCAAAATGCCTTTGAAAGGTAAATCATTGTTCAAAATTTCAAGTAATCACCTTTTACAAGGTTTAAATCTACAGACCTTGTGATCAAGGCACCAATTCTAATAACAAGCAAATATGAAAGGTACACTTACGTTCACTTTAACTGAGACAAAATCTCTTACCAGACAATCCATTCCAATTGTAAATCCCTCCCAAGATCTTCAACCGGATCCAAATCAATTCACTTCATTGCAGTCAATTTTTTTCAACCAACCAAGAAACTCTAAACGCTAGCTCAAAATCCTTCTTGTACTGCAACCTGGAATCTATCTTCTTTGTAATCCTGTGTCTGTCTCGTGCCAGGTATTGGCTAAGCTGAGCAAGTTAATTGATCCTTTGATCAAATGCATTATGGGACAATTAATGGCCATCAATCAAGCCTCGTTCTTATGAGACTATTTGCGAGGCTGTGGTGGTCTTTGGCTCCTCTTTTGGTCACTTAACAGTTGTTCCAAAGGAGACATGGCTCCATGGCCAATGCCATAGTTTGAGCTCCAAATGGACTGTTGGGTAGAGGAATTTTCATTAAATTTCTGAAAAACGGTGTCTTTTATAGATAAGATCACAAGTTATCAACAGTCTAAGGCGTTATCCCGAAAGGGGGGGGAGTTGTAACTACCATATATACAGGTACGGGATGTGCCATTTCTGGGATTCCCTTTCCAGGCAGAAAATAAACTTTACTGTGCCATTTTTGGTTAGATCACACATTTTCACAAAAATTTTGGGGTCTCGTTTCAGAAGAATAACTCTTACAATGCCACACTTGACCCACTTTCGTATACTTTGTTAGAATCTAAATTTTTTAAAGCTTTAGGGTTTATATTTTGAAAGACCGTGAATCTTGGGGTGTATTAACACATCTGGCGGGCTGTGGAATAAAATGTTTGTGGCCAATATTCAAAGTTAAAATGTTAATCAGTCAGTCAAAGGAAAGATGACACAATCTTGGCTGTTACAATTAATCATCTCTAGGACCCAAAAATTAGAAAAAGGTAAGCAAGGGGTTGTATGGGAACCAGAATTTCATGTTGCATTCTGGTCCATGATCTCTCGTTCCCGTACAAACTCCTTGCAGACATTTTTCCAACTTTTGGCTATTTAAGATGTGTGATTTTACCAAACAAAATTCTCTCATCTAAGTTAGCCTTTGACTGAAAGATTAACACTTCAAATTTGAATTTCGGTAACATACGTCTCCTTCCGCTGCCCGCCAAACGTGCTAACTTTTCTTCACTCACCAGGCATGCCATACCGGGTGAGTCAAAAAAAAGTCCGGCGCTTGAAACAATTCTTAGAATGAAGACGACGATGAGAAAAGACATTTTGTGGTGAAACTTTGACAATCCAGTTATATTAAAGAATTAAATTTGACAATCCAGTTGAAAATCCATGATAAAGAAAAGTTTGACAGTCCAGTTGGTTAGAATAATTAGTTATTTATTTATGACATATTCGGTACGTTTCGACTATGTCTGCTCCCTGAATATCATAGTAATGATATTGAAACTATCTTCTTTTGTTCCCGGTAAGCCCAATTAGGTTCAGTAATTTACCAGGTTTTAATTGGCCATTCCTTCCCGTTGAAATAGGAGATTTTTTGCAGAAAGCCCCTTCGAAAACCTGCAAAAACGAGTGAATTTCGTTTGTTCTCCTTCTTAGCAATAATTAATCTTGGATGTGTTCATGTATTTTGTCCTCTTGGGAGAATGGAATCCCCCTGAATAAGTCATTCATACTAGAGGGAAGACTTTTCAACCCGACAAGAAGGAAGCATGTGCTGAAGCGTGCTGAAAGTCATCCCTGTGAGGTAAACATATTATGGAAACTTGCCTGCAAATTTAGCTCTTGAGGGGAATCTTTTTTGAGAAAATCACTAACAGAATCTGAACGGAGTGACCGATTTTAGTCAGGAAAATTCTAAAAATAATTGAACAATTTTGTCATTCAATCAAATATTTCAAAATATCACTGCTTATATACTCAGGTAGCAGTAGCCTTTCAAACGCCGGGCGTTTTTTGACTCACCCGGCAAAATTTTATATCAACATTTCTAAGATTTGGAACCTATGCTGTAACAACATACCTGATTGCCCTGATTGCCCTGATTGCCTTGACTGACATTTCTTGCCATTCCTGGTGATCCAGGCGGTGTGGCATTCGCCTGATTTGCTAAATGCTGATGATTATTATGGTTCTGGTATTGAGATCTTGGTGTTTGTCCAATTGCACCAAACACTGCACCATTTGTGACAACTGGCTGAACAAAACCAGCGAAGTTGCCATGATGAGGTCCACCTTGATGAATAGCTATTGGGACAGGACCAACGAATGACAGGGGATGCTGGGTCATTGCGATAGGTGATGGGGTATTGTTGAATGCTTGGTGATTCATTCCTGCATGGGCAATTTGGGTGTCGCCTCTTGGGGGCATCACTAGTCGGCTAGGGGGTATGGTTTGCTGATTATTATAGAAGCTGGCAGGGGGTATGAGTTGGGGGTTGATGGGTAAACGAGAAAGCTGGTTCTGAACGGGATGATTCGGGACAGCACTCGTCATTGGGGACATTGGCCGAGGGCGATTAACAAGTTTTTGTTGTTGCTGTTGTTGTTGTTGCTGCTGTTGTTGTTGCTGTTGTCGTGGTTGGGTATGGCTAGCGGTCGCAGATGAAGGGAATACGCCGATGTTGACAGATCTTGATGAGGCTGGAAAAACATCGGTTGTTTTGGAGTTGGTTCCATCGTCAGGGAAGGAGACAGTTGGAGTATTGTTTTGTTGCTTCACTGCAAGTTTTTCAAAGAGCTCTGGATAGCCTTGATCTTCTGCAGGTGATTCTGTTATTGAAAAAGGCATATTTTAGCGTTTTAGCAACAGGCTGACAAAATGTTTCTCTTACTGGGAACGGCAAAAATTTCGTCAAAACTTGCTGCGAAAATCGTTTTGATTTTACATTGATTTATTTGCTTGTACAGTGCAGTTCCTGCAAGCCAAAGGCTAAATATAGTCAAGAAACACAAACATATTCATAAACAAACAACTTGAGGCTTTAAAGCAATACAACATAAAACAAATACTGGTATTGCATATACTGCAAAAGCTCTATCAAGCGCCCCTCTCTATTAAGCTCTTCTCTATGAAAAGCCCATCCCCTCCAAGTCAAAATTTGAAATAAGCCCCCTCTCTACCGAGTGGACGGTAAATTAATCCAGTTCCGTAACTTACCTTTGATAGGAGATCTATTGAATGGAACACTCCACGTGGAATCAAACAATGAGTAAGAAGGAACGGGACCCGCTACTTGTGGGATTTCCTTTATGCCTTGCTCTTCGGAGTCGGTTCTGAATAAGGATCTGCGAATGAAATAAAATTGACATAATAATAATGATAAACATTTAATAATGAATAATAAGAATGATAAGGTGATTTAACTTCTTAATGTCATACCACTTTATTTCAGTCATGGGTGGCCTAGATTTCTCCTACGACCCGTGGAAGGGTTGCCACATTGGCTTTTATCAAGCCAAATTTTACAATTCCAGTCTTTTTTCCAGCTGTCTGATTTGAAAAATTTGAGTTTGGCTTTCTTCCTAAATCTGGCTTATTTTGGGCTTTATTCCTTTGCTTATTTTTTCCTTCAAAAATTTCTCTTTGTGCGTCTGTTTTGTTATGATAAAGCACCATTTTGACAAATTTGGCCACCACTGGATGCCATACTTAGTTTAACGACACAGGTAGACATAAGAATTTGCTTTTTTGGGCATGTGTGACAAGGAGATCTAATGATGTCACACGCAAACGTTTTCAATTTTGGCTTATTTTCCAGCCATCTGGCTTTTTTGCAGCACTTTTTGGAATAAATTTAGAATTCAAATCTGGCAACCCTGACCCGAGCATATAGAGCTCAAATTTTTAATAAGGTGGGTAGCTTGAAAGGAAGTGTGGGTAATTTTCTGTAAATCTGCCGTGGCATTATTTTGATGTCTTGCTTTGTTTCAAAATGGCGGAAATGGTCAATGTTGAGGTTGTGACGTCATCAAATTTCTAAATCCTTATCAAGAAGAGCTGCAAATTATCTGCTTGCAACCATGTTGCCGACCTTGATAAACTATTGTTTTTTTGAAGACTGTGTCAATTTTCCTCTAGCAATTTAAGGGCGTATTCTTTTGGGCATCTTCTGAAAACGGCAGAGTTGGTAGAAGATAAACTCCCATTCTTTTGGTACCCTTCTACCGAAAACGGTAGACTTCGCAGACTTCAGATCGCTTTTCATAAAAGCCCATTCTTTTGGTCATTTTGTTTTCGGTAGACTTCCGAGAGATTTTTGACGTATTCATTTGGGCTCTTCTGAAAACGGTAGGGATGCGACGCTTCGGAAATCTTCTGCTCCTGAAGCTGGCAGACTTTTGGAAGACCCCAGATAGCATCATTTCGTGAATGAAAGTTTTCAAAAACATTCGAAAAAACAATGGTACTTCGCAGATTCTTTTCTCTTGGGATTGGCATAACAAAAGTACATTGCATTGCAATGGTTTCAATTCTCTGGGTCGAGCAACAACATTCGAATTCTCATTTTTTCACCATTCCGTTCCCATTCTTTGGCATTTTTCTCTGCGAAGTCTGCCAACCCTATGGTTTTCAGAATGCGTATTCTTTTGGCGTTTTTTCTCTGCGAAGTCTGCCAACTCTACCGTTTTCAGAATTCCCATTCTTTTGGTAACTGAAATTTTTCTCTGCCAAGCCTACCGTTTTCAAAAGACTTCGCAGACTTCCGTTGCCCAAAAGAATACGCCCTAAGACTTACGATTATCTTAATTTTTCAAAATTATTGATGAATTTTTATAAAAATGATCAAAATTCTGCCATTTTCAAAATAACCAAGATATCAAATGTATACCACGGCAGACATACAGCCAATTACCCAAAGTTTCTTTGAAGTCATTCAGGTCATGAAAAAAATTTCATACAATTTTGAACCCACCTTTTTAAAGATTTGAAAGATACGATCCCTATGCTCCCTGACCCGTAGTTTTAATAAAGAAAATGAAACGAAAGGCATTAACAAGTGCTCAAAGATGAGACGTTGAATTTCACTTACCGGGTCTCCCGGAATGGTGATTTGCTTCTGCCAGAATAACTTTTCTGCAAGAGAAGAAAAAATGATCACATCTAGCACAAATATTTGCGAAGGATGTATCACTCTTCTCAAAGGGCGCATGAGAGATTTTTTTAGATAACAGCATTGTTAGGGATTTTTTCGCATTTTTCTTGAAAACAAACTTTTTGCCAAATGTGTTACAGATTTTTACTACGCGCATATTAACTGGTTTTAAGTTGTGCAGGAAAAAATAAAGCCAAAGGTCTTAAAAATATAAACGGAACTTGCTAGGTCAGTGCATAAGACAGAGCATTGACTATGGACAGCGGGCTTTGAATTTACCTGTACAACGACAAAACCGGCTAGTTTGAGTTTTTTATTACCTGCAAGCTTCTAATTTTCACTCAAATTATTAGTAAAGCACATGCAGTTACTATTATGTCATTTGAGTTCATTGCAGATCTCACAGATATTATTATTATTAAGTTAGAACAAATTGTAATAGGTTTTGGTTGAAGGAGAATCGGGAATAGCAGGGGAATAAGAATGATGATGGTGATGATGATGATGATGAGTATGATGATGATTATGATGATGGTGATGATTATGATGATAATAATGATGATGACGATAATGATGAGGATGATGACGATGATGATGATGATGATGACGATGATGATGATGCTGATGATGATGACGACGATGATAATGTTTATGATGATGATGATGATGATAATGATGATGATGATGATGACGATGATGATGATGATGATGATGATGATGATGATGATGAAGATGATGATGATGATGATAATGATGACTATGATGATGGTGAACATCAGTACTTACCGCTTGAAGTTCGGGTAGCGTATCAAACAATTTCCTCACAGCAAGATCAAAATCTTTTTCACTCATCTTAAATTCTTCCAAAGCAGTTTTTTCATCGTTGGGTGCTTCCTATGATGAGGGAAAAGATCTGTTCTAGAGACACAGCACTAAAACGGTTCGAATTCAAAATCTGATAATTTTCCAGGTAGCAGAAAATTTTACATTAAAACAAAATAATGCTGCTTTACAGGAGTAGGGGAAACAAAAGAAAATAAAACCGATAAAAACTTTGATAAAACGTAGAAGTAATTCAAATGATTATTTAGAATCCATAAATATCACAAATTTTAAGTAAAATGTGTCTGTAATAGTTTAACGTATTGCTTGGAAGAGTCAGTTTTTCTAAGATCGATTGGTAGCTTGTTCTACAGTTTTGCATCTATACAAAGGAACGACTTCCTCGCAAGATCTGTTTTGTCCTTGGAAGGCTCATCAAACATTCGCTGTTCCTTGTTTGTGTTTTGTGCTGCTGTGATTCATACTTCTTACTGTCAAAATTGGAGCTGCTAATATCCACAAAAAACACCTGCTGCAACAATAAATCTCTACGATTACGTTGTGGACGAGATGTCGCTCGTGAATCCAAATTTAATCAGCCAGGCTTATGGCAGGCAGGCTTACGTAAGTAGGCTTATGTTTTCGCAGGAGCAGGAACAAAGCTGGAGTTATATGCTACAGGCCTATTTTTCACAACAGAAGAGTTACAATTCTTGCTTCAGAGCTGAATAATGGCCCCCCTTTGTGGGCTGTAAAAGGGAGCGACTAAAATTCTTAGTCTAAAGGTGGGGGCCATGGAAACTGAACAAAGCTGATCTTAGCAATCTGAAACACAAACTTCTTCCTCTTATGATCTTTTTGTGAAGTTTTTGTTTCTCCTCAAATTATCATCAGTATTTTCATAAATCTTTATGTGCCACTTAATGATAATAATAATAGTAATATGATAATAATAATAGTGAAAGTGACTGAAACCGTAAGCACTTGGACTGAAAAACCCATGCACGGACAGTTCCAGAGAGATGTTGAAGAAAGGACTGATCAAGAGAAAAGGTGGTTATGGTTGGCAAAGAGTGATTTAAAACCGGAAACGGAAGCATTGATCTGTGCTGCTCAAGAGCAAGCACTTAGAACTAACTATATCACGCATAGAGTTGATCATACAGCTGACAGTGATAGATGTAGGGTTTGTGGCGACAAGGGAGAGACTGTATGACATTCAAAGAGATGACAAATGGTATGACCACAAATCTGAAGGTGTCATAGAGAATGAACGTGCAAAAATTCACTGCGACCATCACATAGAGCATAGGAAACCTGACATCGTCTTGATAGAGAAAGAAAGCAAACTATGTCGGATCATAGATATTGCATGTCCAGCTGACAATAAGGTGTGCGATACAGAAGGAATGAAGAAGGATAGATATGACAGATTCGCATTTGAGATAAAGCAGTTGTGGTCAATAAAAAAGTGACTGTCATACCAAGAATAGATGGTGCTTTGGGAACAGTTAGTAAAGACCTTGAGAACTATATTGAATAACTAGGGATTACAATACGATTGGAACACTTGCAGAAGACAGCACTTCTTGGAACTGCTCGAATACTTTGGAAGGTGCTTGAAGAATAAAGATGTTACCTGAGTCTACTGGCAGTAAACAGCTAACACCATAATGTTACATCTCCAGCTGAAGTAGAAACAAGTTGAGCAAAGGGAAGAACATAATAATAGTAATAATAATAACAATAATAATAAAAATAATAATAATAATAATAATAATAATAATAATAATAATAATAATAATAATAATAATAATAATAATAATAATAATAATAATAATAATAATAATAATATATCAATATCTATACAGGTTTGCTTGGTCAGCTGATAACAGCTGGTGTAAATCAAGGACCTGTGTCCAACGAAAAGTAGTTTAAAAAAGAAATTATTATTTACAATATAAAGGTTCCTTAAAAATTAAAATCAAAGACATTACATCTCTTATTGAATCTAACAAATGAGTTCTCATTTTTCAGTACAGGCGGCAATCTGTTGTATATTTTTACACCTGGATAGCTAAATGCTTTTCGAGCGGTTTCTGTTCTTATGCGAGGCACCACGAGATTTGATTTGTTACCTCGGGTGTCCTTTCGATGGTCTTTCATTTCATTTCATTCATTTTATAATACTTATACACGTAAAAAGTTTCAGTTATAAATACTGTTTTTCAAACTGACGTGTTAAAAACAAATTAATAGATATAATATTACAAAAGAGTAGCCCTAATACAATCATTTGATAAAATAGAAAAGAAAACGAGACGTAGGAAATCATTAGCTCTGGCTCAGTGCATCGACCTCGTTTTTTGATAGCCGTTTGAAGGCACAGAGGGAGGTTGCCACTTTAGCTTCCCTACTCAACCTGTTCCAAAGTCTGGCCCCTCGATACGAGAATGACTTCTGACCAGCGCTAGTTCTTAAAAGTGGCAATTTTAGATCTGTATCAGTTGACCGTAGTACACGACCGTTGCTTTCTGAACATCTTGCGAACAGATTTCGCATGTATTCGGGTGCAAGCTCATTCAGAGAATTATAAATCATTGCTGCTGTTTCTTTGTGAATAAGATTGGAAATCGTTGGCCAACCTAGACTCTGGATAAGTGGGGCCGCTGATGCATCATATCCACTATTCATAACTATTCTCGCAGCCCGATTTTGTATCTTTAGCAAGCTGTCAATTTTACGCTTACTGCAATTACCCCATACGGAGCAACAGTAACTCAAATGGGGCTCAACCAAGCCTCGGTCCAGTCTTATAAAATGTTTCTGTAACATCCTTGGCGCAAGACCGTTTAAACACTTGAAAACTTCAAAACTTCTCTACCTTGGAAGCATTTTCATGTTCTTTTATACGTCACTTGTCTTCAAAAAATATGATTTGTTACTCAGGAATAAATCATCAGTTTTGATGCAGGTGAGAGCATGAAAAATTTTCCTTACAAAATGAGGGATCCTTGAAAATCCTCATGGCGAGATGGAGCGGTTATCAATGAAAACATCTTCTAGCTCCCTATCCAGCATTAATAAATGACTGATTCTTCACAGTTGGGTTGCGTATTTTCTAAAATACGCTGTACACCTATGAGATCTCATCTTTTAACTCAGGTTTCTCCTCTAAACAAGACCTTTTTCAATATCTTTGCTTTGACATTCAGTGGGAGGTAATTTTCAAGAAGTAGATAAATTATACTAACCTGCAGGTACACAAATCTAGCCTCGCCTCCACTTTCTCCTTTCGCTATGAACCTGAAAGAGAGATAGAAATAGGTCATAATCAGCAAGGCAAATTCTGTAATAAAGAGGATGCAGTTCTGTTGAGACCAATCATTTTTTCCATCAATATCATAAAAATTATAACACAAAAGATTGTTACATTCTACTGTGCCATCCGAAACAGGAAAAGACACTAGGTCATCTGCTTGGTGCCTACTTTGGATGACACTTACAATTTAGTCCTGTAACAAAAAAATACGATTTAATGTAGTTTTGTACCAACATCATTACCCGACTGATGTTTCAAAAATGAGGCAATACAGAGTCCCGCTACTTCTATTGGTTCATCATATATTTCCCGCGGGTTTCCCGTAGCCTTGTATAAGACGAGGCAAAGATACATTTTGTCGCCACAGCAACTGCTTTACTCTGGTATTAGGCTCTGGTACCCAGGGTACAACTGCTTTAGGCCTGTGAGATTTACAGTGAACTCAAACGACATGGCTGTAACAAAATGTGTTGATTAAATGATGCGAGTCAAGATTAGAAGCTGTCGGGTAATAAAACTCATACTCACCGGTTTTGTCATTGTATAGGAAAATATAAAGCCCTCGGTCTTAATGCACAGACCTCGCAAGCTCGATCTGTACTTTTAAGACCTCAGGCTTTATATTTTCCTGCACAACACAAAACCGGTTAGTATGCGTACAATACAAAAAGAAATCGATTTGACAAGCTGAAGTGTAGATTCCACATCTACAATGCAGCTGACTAAGGCCCTGTTTATATGAGGGAAAACACCTCACCTGCCAGACCCGGGGCTGAGAGGTGAGATTCCACCTTCCGATAGAATCCTTTGCATTTTCATTTCGCGTTTACATGACGAACGCAACACCACCGGTATAGTGAAGTCCAACCTCACCAGAGGTGGAATCTCACCTGGGTGAGGTGAAATTTTTCCATATAAACGAAACACCACCGGTATGGCGAGGTGAAATGAAATTTTTGGTTGATTCTCATTGGTCAGTTCAATCTGATTTCACGGAAGACGGAAGAGAGACCTTATTCCACCTCACCTCTCAGCCCTGCGGCTGACAGGTGAGGTGAAAAATCTCATGTAAACAATCACTGAAATTTACCTCGCCTGTCAGCCCCGGGTCTGGCAGGTGGGGTGTTTTCCCCACATAAACAGGGCCTAAGATGTTCCCTTTTCCTGTTTATTTTGATTTGATTGACAGCACCCAGAGGTATGGAATCTGTTCTTCAGAAATAGAAATTGTTTCCTATTTTTGGAGACCTGCATCTTTTGTTTCACAAAATTTGTCCTTGCTGCCTTGGTCTAAAGGAAAAAATGCGATAGGCCAATAAAAACAAAAAATGGCATGATTTGTTATGGTAAATATGAATTTTCAGATTAAATGTAAAATCTATGTATGTAAAATTTGCCATCACTAAATTAAAGTTTAAAGATAATTATCTAATAAAATAAACGAAAAAGTCTAATTACAATGTTTACAGAGATTAAGATGTAAAAGCTAAAAATCTATTTAAAACACCCCCAGTTTAAAATGGCAAGGATAGCATTAAAAGGTCAGTGTGACTTTGTTTCCATAATGGTCCCTGAGGTGTCTTTGAAAGAAAAGAATGTTCGACGAAAAGAAAAAAATATATATATTATCTCGAAAGGTAAGAGAAATGCTGCATTTTCAAGATTGTTGATAGACTGTTCTTTTACAGCTTTTAGGATCCAAATAAAATATAAAGGGACTAATTTCCTGAGTATAGAGGTCTTTAAAGAATTTGCCCTTGATCTTATGCTTGAAGCTGTTGACATTCTTGGCAGATTTTAGGTCTGAGTTCAGAGAGTTCCAGACTTTAGGTCCCAGGTAGGAGAGACCATTTTGTCCTTTGTTACTCTTTCGAAAAGGTTTATCATGTTTGTTTTTAGATCTTCGAGTGACCCGACTAAAATTTCTCAAAGAAGCAATAATCTCCGCCTTCCTGGATAGATCCCGCTTAGCCACGTAAGGTTGGATTGATAGAGGCTATTGGATTCAAAACTTGAGATTTATTCCTTGGCTCTCTTGATTGAGTATCCAGTGGACAAAACAGAACTTAACATGTTTAAAGGTTTGCTATGGAGAGAATAATTCACGTATTTTAGAAACCCGCATAAAAGAACCTACTTTTATAAGAAACTAAAGGCTGAAATCTAATGTTTCAAAGCCCTGGAATAAGAACCTTGCAGAGGCTGACATTGGAGGAAGTTCAGGTTATTGTTGTTGTTGCTTTTGTAGTTGTATATCTATTTTACATCGATGTAATAAACTAGTCTACTATATACAATTTAATGTACAAGGAAACTAATCAAAATCGATGAATATATGTAATTAATTAAAATAAAGAATTATCAATTTTTTTATACAATATTTACAATAAATTGATATGCATAGCAGTTGGACGTGGGACCATCCCATTGAGTTATCAAGCTTTTAAAAGTGTTGAGGTTATCCGCCGATTTTAGCTCCTCTGGTAAGCGGTTCCAAATCTGTGGTCCTAAGAGCCTGAGACTATCTGTGCCGAAAGCAACCTGATTTGGCCTATAATGAGTAAGATTATTAGGATTTCGCGATGAATAGTTAGAGGTTTTAATTTGAAAAATATCTTTCATGAAGGATGGATTGAGATCATTCAGACTTTTAAAAATTTCCAAAGAAAGAGATCAGGCTTCATGTCTTCAGAATTCCTCAGAACTTTCGAGAATTCTTGACATTCTGGTTGGAATGGATCGGAGCAAAAGACTATCAGATTTTTAACAATAATTCTAACCTAAAATGTTCCCAAGAATTCTCAAGGAATTCTCGAAAAGTCTTCAGATTTCTTGTGCTGAAAACGGTACTTATGTGTGAAAGACAAGTACTGTATATATAAAGAACCATTTTGGAGGCTGGAATTTAGAAAAACAGCCACGTAATCAAGGACCTATTCAGGCTGTCCAAGAAAACCCAAAGTTCTTTTATGCGGGTTTCTACTGTACTGATCTCAATCAAAATTTGATTCATATCCTAAAGAATTAAGTATTCTGTGTGCTTTTTCTTCCACTTCTCTGAGCAATTTAATTATAAATAAATTAAATCTCTGAAAACCATTAATTTGTAACTGTATGAAGAAGGATCGGTCATCTCACTTAGAGCAACGTGCATAGACATGTCATTTCTTCAAGGCTTAAATAGTGATTCTGCAAAGGAATTTGATCATTCTTAATTCTCGAGGGGAATGTATTGTGTTTTAGAGAGGAGGCGTGTTAATCTTGATCAAGGATTTAGGCCTCGAAATATCCCATTCTGACAGACTCGCGAAAGTTAATTCTAAAAATTTCGTATTTTTTTCCAACTTGCGAAAGTTTCTGCTCTTCAAGCATAAAACCCGAGCAGCTGCATCACTGATCATAAATCATTTATGAATTAAAAACATGGCAGGAAAATTACTGTTTGAGATCATCAGATTATCTTTCACGAAAAAAACATATTATTGGCATTCGTCTATGACGGACTTTAGGGCAAATTTGCCATGAAGGTAGCTCTGCTCTCCGCCCTTGTGAACAATGAGTTGCCGTTTTGCTAAACCACACTCCTCACAAAACAGTTAATTTCTCCAATATCATTTGGCCTATCGAAAAGAAAGGATTCTGTTCTGCACAGTCTTGGCAATCAAAAAAAGATTCAAGTCGTATCATTCCTATGGCGCTCACTTCTGAGAAGCTCTTTCAAAACTTGTTGTTGATTTCAGAAAAGTGGATTTATCTCGAAACTACTCTAAAATATTCTGGCTTTCTTTCGCTCTACTTTTAGCTATTTCACTGATCTACAACTTTGCCACTGGGTCAAAGCTAAGTTAGATCTCCTGCAGTTACATTTCACATTTCTGTTAATTTTTTTACAGCAAAGGGCAGAAACCTAAGACAACAGACCACTCTATTATGCACGAATGAAAAGCTCGAAATCAAAATAACTTCTAGAAATGTTTCCATTGGCAAAAAGAACGAACGTGATCTGTTCGGTTATGGTACACTCAAGTCTCAACAGACATTCCTGATGTGCTTGTGAAAGCATAATTTTTATCTAATGATCCAAAAATTCTGAATTCATCAACAGTTTCACACCATTGCTTTGCATGCCTTTGAGACTTCAAAGAGCATTCACAAAATGTGAGAGGAGTCTTTTTTATCATTTGATTAAGTGTTTTAGGCTATTTTCAGGCATCTCGTAACCACGAAATCTTTGAAGCTTTGAGCTTACCTATATTTCTACAGGGTGTCTCAAAAAATTGTTCGACGTTTGATTAAAAACTAAAAAGTAACGATACACTGAACGGACACTTGGTCAAGTGACCCTTTCCCTGAGATATTGAATCAAGTTTTGAGACAAGAATCTTGCAAATACGTTAAAATTCATGAAGTTAGAAGCCTTTGAAGTTCATGCTTTTACGAAAACTGAAACTAGAGGCCTCGAAATGGAATTTTTGGTGAAAGTCCAATGGGTCATCGTTTCTGTTATTTCTAGATTGTTTCAGGAGGAACCAAATTGGATTTGAACAGGTTTTCAATAACCCTACTTTCAAGCATGTGGATGCTTTTGAGGACACAGATTCAGTCTCCCGTTGATTATGTTTTGAACCACTGTTTTTGGACATATGCAATATTAAGCTAATTTTGACAATGGTCGCAAGGATTAAAATACTTCAGAAGTCCTATTTGGTTTGCTCTGATATCAACGAGAGGTATGACATTAGACAAGCTTCTTTTACCTTGGTCTTCGAGGTTTTTGCACTCAAGTAATCTGGGGTTTCTGGTTTCATCTATCGCATACTTCTGATCTTTGAAAGCTCACAACTCAGTGACTTTTCAACCGATTTGCAAGATTCTGGTCTCTAAAATTATTTGATTATCTTGGGGACAAGGTTATCTTCCCATGAGTCTGTTCATGTTATCGTTATTTTTCAATGTTTAGTCAAACGTCGAGCATTTCTTTACTTTGAGACACCCTGTAAGGCTCATAAAAACACGAGAAAAATAACAGAAATAATTCAGTCTCTTGTTTATCAAGAAGAAATCGATTCATTCCAATCCATCAAGTAGTCTTACTCAAGCCTGGTTCACAATAGGTAGTTTGGGTGGTTGAGGTCGTGTAGTAAGACCAACAGCCAAATGACTCCAGGTCTAATTTTTTGTCTCTTGAGTTTATTTGCACGAACTTAACGACCCAAATGACCTCGTGTGAACTACGCTTTAATGATGCGAATTTTTTCAAAAGTGGGAACCTTTCAGACTTGAGAAAAAGAAGTTGTACCTCGAGGCAGGCTCCTGTTGACAAATCCAGTTGATGAACGAGATGATTCTGTAAGCTCGAAGACTCGTCGTATTTTGGTCAATGTCGTTTGCTTGCCGAAAGTCGAGTCGTCTGTGGAAAATTACATAATTTCAGCATTCTCATCAAAAATTAATTTGCTTGGTTTCGTAAAACTAAACCTGGTTATTACCGGCGCGGCAGCATATTAGGTACGAGTTCATTATTTGAAGTCTAGCTGACAGTAACGCAGAGCTGCAAAAAGTATCGGAACCTGGCAACTAGGTTCCCAGAAAATTTTCAGCTTTACCAGAAAATTTTTTTAATAAAGTTTTCTCACACAAGGAAAAGATGATTCTTTCACAATTTCTGTGAAAAAGAGAAATTTCTTTGACTCTTCTATTCTGCTGATCATAATCCTCCATGAAATAGGTGGCCTCCCAAACATCAATATATCCACGAATTCTTAAGAATTTTCAAGAATTCTTCACTCAAGTAAGTGAGGTGAATTCGTGAAAGATACTTTTGATGCTCCGGTTTGGCTGGAATATCCATTGGACCTCTTCAGCGCATAATGGCCAGCAAAGACATTTTTTTACATAACACAATGTGACTTCAAAGAAAATTTTCCACATTTCCCAGGTTCCTATAAAGGAAAATATTCCAGGCCCGTCGGAAGCGGGGGGCTGGGGGGGGGCCTTCAGCGCCCCCAATAATTTGCTGAAGTTTGCTGATTTTGAAGGTGAAAAGGTTGTAAAAGCCAAGATCGTAAGAATAAAGATTCAAATTTGTATATATTCGAGGAAGCTACCAGAATCTATCAAAAATGCAATATCTTTTGATGTCATACAAGTCAAAAATTCAAAATTTTCATGGAAAGACTCTCATTAGTCGTGATCTTTTGCTTCCATCAATAGCACATTCTCCAAAAATGGGGCGTTTTCCAACGATCTAAAGGGCGTGGTCATGAAAAACTTTCCAGGGGACAAGCCGCCGGACCCCCATTTTAGCTTGCTTCGCTCGCTTCTCGTTTCAGCCCCCCAATATGAATTTCGTTCCGACGGGCCTGCATTCTTTGCACCTCTGCAGCAGCATGAATAATGTCATCTTGCTTCTAAAGATCAATTACTTCTTTCGAAAACCTAATCAATGCATTTGCGTACCCTTCATTTTTAAGCGGGTTAACGGATGTTGTTTGTTTTTAGACAAGAGTATTAACCCTTTGAAAAATGTAACAAAGTTTAAAATACAGCTTAAACTTTGTTTCGTCCAACTTAACTCGTCAAGGTGGATCTTCACTTAAGGTGGCTCACTACTGAAAATTTCAAAATTACGAAACATTGAAAGGTGGTTGTCTACGAAGTAAAAACAAGTTCAAGACACAACAAAAAACAATAAGTTAAGGTGGCTCGCTACTGTTATAAATTTAAACTGCTACACACAGGGTGTCCTATCGCTCATGGTCTTCCTTTACTACTATCCTTCTACTAATCTTACTTCACTTGATAACGGGCTCAGTTCGAAATGTCGTAATTAAAAAAACTCTGCTCAAGGTACGCTCACTATCATTCCTGAGTGTTAAAGGGGCAGGGTCACGTAATGTAAACAAACTTCTTTCGAAACGACGATTTTGCAGTATTTTTGATAGGCCATATCACAGTGACTTTCCATTTTCTATTTTTCTCAAAATGAAAGTGTTATTTGGAAGATGGACTCTTGTACTTCGTAGAGAAACGAACGAAACACTCGTATATTGTACGATTGTAGAGATATTGGTGGATTTTTAGAAGTAACTTTCGTGTGGAGTCACCCCATCAACCAAAATCTGTGCAGAACACAATGGCCACGTGTGAGCAACAATGTAGATTCTAGAGATAACATGTTTGTTGACGGTTACGCGACTCTGCCCCTTTAATATTACAATCTATATCGTATGATACTACAATAAGATGGTTTGATAAGGACCCTTGTAAAGCAGTCCAACGTAAAGCAGACTGATAGGGTTACTGTGTAAAAATAAGACAAAATGAAGTGAAAGTGAAATTCAAAATACGATCAAAGAAAAATCAACATGATTATTTACCTGTGCACTCTTCGGAGCGGGAAGAACCCTCGAACTTCGCGATCTTCTGGTAGAGGGGAAACTGCAAAATAGAATTATCTTCATGGCCATTTTTTCCAATTTAAACACATTAAAATGTACAAAATGGCTAATTTAGGGCAGTAAAAGCTTTGGACACATGGAACGTTCCCAAATCTTACTGTAAAAAGAGTCATTGTTTCATGATATAAATCGTCCCAAAAGACGTTTGTGGAATTATCTTCTTGCATGCTGCATCCAGGTATTGCATTCAGGTATAGGACCTCTAATTTAACTTAACGTCCCTTCCGTTATTCAAGAGTATAGGAGCGATACCACAGGAAGCCCAGGCAGTTAATTGAACAATAACAAGTTTACAATATTAAAATCGTTGTGAGATTTTGTTTCCAAGATCTTTCAGTAGATCCCGTGGCTTGTACGATAAGTTCAAATTTGGTAATGTTGTTTTGGTCACCATTCTCTTTACGACACATGCAACAACTTAATTCCAAACCTAAGCATCGTTACCTCAATCTTAAAATCGATCCATCTTAAAATCGTTAATTGTATAATACCTTTGTGTGTTATATGTTGCACCTCTCCACAACTGTGTTGTGTTCATTGACTTCTGCATCGCACTGCATAATTGTTCGAATGCGAGAGTTGGATACGATGTAGCTTGCAGGTATTCTTATTTAGTTTACGAAGTTAACTAAGTTAGAATACATGCAAGTTACATCGTATCGAACTCTCGCATTCGAAAAATTATGCAGTGCGATGCAAAAGTCAATGAAACACAACGCAGCTGTGGAGAGGTACAACAAATAACACACAAAGGTATTATAAAATCAACGATTTTAAGATTTTAAGGTTGTAAACTTATTATTGTTCACTTAAGTTAACTGCCTGGGCTTCCTGTGGCTATACATATCCATGGACCATGATTTTACTATCCGATTATTTGTAAGCAAAATTGTCGATTGCAATATTGTTCGATTCGATACGAGGCCTGAATGCAATATTGCGTCATAGGTAACAAGAAACAGTGGCAGCAATAGAATATCGGGTGAGCCAGAAAAAAGTTCCCACTGTTGAAAATTCATTGCACAAAGAGTACTTCACAGATTTGAATGACTCAAATTTTAGTTAAAAGCCAAATGATCGAAGATTTTTTGTGATTTTTCTCGTTGTCTCCCAAGCACTAGAAAAATGGTTAAGTTGAACTTTACAAATTTTCATTGTTGCAAAATGACTGAAAAATGGTGTAAAATATTGATCAAATCATAAAGGACTCCTCGCACAGATCAATAAAGAAAATGTGATTGTTCATGGGTGAGAGCTATCCCCTGCACATTTATTGCCATGGGACTGAAAATCTTTAGTATTTGTTTGAAACTTGATCTCGTATAAGTCTTGAACAAGAATACCATGAAAACAGATGGTGAAATGCCAAACATTCTAGGTAGGTACTATTTTGTTGCTTTCGCTAAGCATTACCTGATTTACTGTGATGTTTTCAAATCAATGCGTTTCATTTGAAAAGATACAAGTGTTTGTGTTTCTGCCTAGGCTCTTACCGAAACGAGGCAGACAACATCATTTCAAAATAATTGCGTCTGATTATGAGTTGTAGTTAAGAGCATCCGGCAGCCTTTCAATAGCGATAACTACGATCATATAATCAGTCTACTCGATGAAAAATGGATTATGTATCGATTAATCGAAGGTCGATGAACAGGCCTAACAGGAGCCATTTCAGCCTGTTACAGAATATCAAGGACTTTATGTGGGTTTTAACTGTAAGAAACAAGAATGAAAATAATTCCTACCTGTGGCAGATGTTATAGAGCCAGCTCGTTTCAATAATTCGTTACCAAGAGAAGCAAGACTTCCGTACAGCCTATGGGAGGAAAAAAAAAGGTTCAATTACTCGAGTTGCTTTCGATTTATTTGCACCTGTCAAGAGTTGCATTATACTTGCTTGGTATAGTAAGTGTTTACTGTACATTATTTAGGAGCTTGGCCATCCTTCCACCCTTTTGTGAGTTAATTTGAGGCACCTTATTGCTTTTCTCCACTCGAGTTTGAATTTAGGTCTGTTGATCGGTTGGGCCTAAACTGAGCTACTTGAAAGACGAGGGGAAATACAGTAAAACCCCGGAAACAAGAACATAGCAAAATAAGAACCTGCAGACTTATTTTGTGGAGAAAGGCACCAAAAGATAAGAATCAAAAACACATTGATTAATTTCAATGTTCTTATGAAATGGTACACTTGATTAAGAAATTTCATGATATCAGTGTAAAGAAACTCCGAACTGTTGATAACTGAGCACCTCTATCAGTTTCAGGGATATGCCGATTGTTTTGTGAAGCTGTATGATATAAATTGCTTTGTTAACAACAAAATATCATACCCTCGAATACAGTAAAACCCCGCAAACAAGAACATGCTTTCCAAAAACAGACTAGCTAGTTTCTCATAAATGAGGTACTTATGAAATTTTCAGGATGTGTTCCTTATTGCAAGGACACTTGTGACTATGATGAATATATAGCTACAGTATACCATGCGTTAAATAAAATTAAGGGCATAATAACTGCATTTAACAATTAGAGAGCATTGTTGTTGAAAAGTCTGTTTATATCATACGGCTTGATAAAACAATTTGCATATCCCTGAAAACTGTTAGAGGTCTTCAGCTATCAATAGTTGGGAGTTTGTTAACACTGATATGATGAAATTTCTTAATTAAGTGTACCATCTCATAAGAACATTGAAGTAAATCAGTTTGTTTTTGGTTCTTATCTTTGGGTGACTTTTTCCACAAATCAGTCTGCAGGTTCTTATTTTGCTATGTTCTTGTTTGCGGGGTTTTACTGTATTTCAATGCAGTCATCCCACTATCAAGTGTATTTAACACATATTGTATAGCTATTATTCGTCATAGTCATAAGTGTCCATGTGATAAGAACCACACCAAGAAAATGTCATAAGTACCTCATTTGTAAGAACTTAGTCAGTCTGTTTTTTAGAAAAGTATGTTCTTGTTTGCGGGGTTTTACTTTACCTGCAATAAAGGGCCTCAAAATACACTCTCCAATGGGTGAAAGAATAACCAGATGGCTAAATAATCCAGAGAAAACAGTTACCGGTCCAAATCACTTTCGTGTGACTCTTGAAAGGTGCAAATAAATTGAAAACAACTCAAATTTATATCATTTGACAGCCATGATAAAGTCTGCATGCTTTTATGTTAGCAAATAAATTTGTAGCGAAGCCGTAGCAGAAGAATTTTACAATGCTTTGCATCAGTTACTTCTTTCAAGGACACTTATTTTTCTCCAATCAAGTTTCACTTGAACTGAGATATGGGATCGTCTCCAAATTATCGTATAGCTTTTATACGAATTGATACAAATTCAATCGTATGCGTGAAAGGTGTTATACGATTTAATTCGTCTTGCCGCACAAGAGATAAGAATTGTATACAAATTGTTTGATTTTCATAAGAAGTATGATACGAATTTGATAGGAATTTGATACGAATTGTGTTTAGGAATTACTTATACAAATTTTATACGAATATTTGGAGACGATCCCTAAGTATCTGAATCTGCTCATTCTGAGAAATCCTACTGACCAAGTAAAAATATCCTAATAAGAATTCCTGCAAAGAACCTTTTTTTGCTTACCACACCGTCAATTTGTTTTAAGCAAACAGTTATTAACCAAGTAAAAATATCCTAATAAGAATTCCTGCAAAGAACCTTTTTTTGCTTACCACACCGTCAATTTGTTTTAAGCAAACAGTTATTAATCAAGTAAAAATATCCGAACAAGAATTCCTGCAAAGAACCTTTTTTTGCTTACCACACCGTCAATTTGTTTTAAGCAAACAGTTATTAACCAAGTAAAAATATCCTAATAAGAATTCCTGCAAAGAACCTTTTTTTGCTTACCACACCGTCAATTTGTTTTAAGCAAACAGTTATTAATCAAGTAAAAATATCCGAACAAGAATTCCTGCAAAGAACCTTTTTTTGCTTACCACACCGTCAATTTGTTTTAAGCAAACAGTTATTAATCAAGTAAAAATATCCTAATAAGAATTCCTGCAAAGAACCTTTTTTTTGCTTACTACACCGTCAATTTGTTTTAAGCAAACAGTTATTAATCAAGTAAAAATATCCTAATAAGAATTCCTGCAAAGAACCTTTATTTGCTTACCACACCGTCAATTTGTTTTAAGCAAACAGTTATTAACCAAGTAAAAATATCCTAATAAGAATTCCTGCAAAGAACCTTTTTTCGCTTACCACACCGTCAATTTGTTTTAAGCAAACAGTTATTAATCAAGTAAAAATATCCTGATAAGAATTCCTGCAAAGAACCTTTATTTGCTTACCACACCGTCAATTTGTTTTAAGCAAACAGTTATTAACCAAGTAAAAATATCCTAATAAGAATTCCTGCAAAGAACCTTTTTTTGCTTACCACACCGTCAATTTGTTTTAAGCAAACAGTTATTAATCAAGTAAAAATATTCTAATAAGAATTCCTGCAAAGAACCTTTTTTTGCTTACCACACCGTCAATTTGTTTTAAGCAAACAGTTATTAATCAAGTAAAAATATCCTAATAAGAATTCCTGCAAAGAACCTTTATTTGCTTACCACACCGTCAATTTGTTTTAAGCAAACAGTTATTAACCAAGTAAAAATATCCTAGCAAGAATTCCTGCAAAGAACCTTTTTTTGCTTACTACACCGTAATTTGTTTTAAGCAAACAGTTATTAACCAAGTAAAAATATCCTAACAAGAATTCCTGCAAAGAACCTTATTTTGCTTACCACACCGTCAATTTGTTTTAAGCAAACAGTTATTAACCAAGTAAAAATATCCTAACAAGAATTCCTGCAAAGAACCTTTTTTTGCTTACTACACCGTCAATTTGTTTCAAGCAAACAGTTATTAACCAAGTAAAATATCTTAACAAGAATTCCTGCAAAGAACCTTTTTTTGCTTACCACACCGTCAATTTGTTTTAAGCAAACAGTTATTAACCAAGTAAAAATATCCTAATAAGAATTCCTGCAAAGAACCTTTTTTTGCTTACCACACCGTCAATTTGTTTTAAGCAAACAGTTATTAACCAAGTAAAAATATCCGAACAAGAATTCCTGCAAAGAACCTTTTTTTGCTTACCACACCGTCAATTTGTTTTAAGCAAACAGTTATTAACCAAGTACAAATATCCTAAGAAGAATTCCTGCAAAGAACCTTTTTTTGCTTACCACACCGTCAATTTGTTTTAAGCAAACAGTTATTAACCACGTACAAATATCCTAAGAAGAATTCCTGCAAAGAACCTTTTTTTGCTTACCACACCGTCAATTTGTTTTAAGCAAACAGTTATTAATCAAGTAAAAATATCCGAACAAGAATTCCTGCAAAGAACCTTTTTTTGCTTACCACACCGTCAATTTGTTTTAAGCAAACAGTTATTAATCAAGTAAAAATATCCTAATAAGAATTCCTGCAAAGAACCTTTTTTTTGCTTACTACACCGTCAATTTGTCTTAAGCAAACAGTTATTAATCAAGTAAAAATATCCTAATCAAGATTTCTTGTCAAGAATTTTCTGCTCACCACATGGACAAGTATAAATGTGCTTATTTCAAGAGATTTAGCTCTTGAAACTAGTACTTCCTCTCACAATTTGAGAATCAGGAATTTGCTGTGAGTGCAATAAATCAACAATCATTTGTCATATTGACTCATACAAGGTCTCAAACTCTAAGTTGAAGCCTGTGTTAATGAACTGTGTAAAAAACGGACTACTTGAAGTCATCACACCTAAACAGCAGCCGTTACATTTTTATGGGGATACCCTGTCCTCTGTTGGTGAAGATGATGTGGCGAAGAGGTGTAATCCTTGGACTTTCAGCCAAAACAGTACAGTAGACAGCGTTCAATCCAAAAGGAAGAGCCCCACAAGTTGAGCATCACGGCAAGGGGTCGCAGACTTAGTTGGGTCCTCTCTACTTCTCCAATTACAGTACTTGGCCCTAAAAACTGCAACTTAGGCTACGTTGACACTGCTCCGTTTTCATTTCTATCCGTTTTTGTCGATGAAGACGCTGCCCGTTCACATTGCTCTGTTTTCAAATAAATACGCTATGAAAACGATAGGCGTTCACATTGCTCCAACAAAACGGTGTTGTTAATCCCCTTTTCAAAACAAAGCATTTTGTTCATAGCTGTCAACAAGGCGCCAATTGCGACTTTGAATGTCATTGTAATCAAAAGTCTATTAACAAAGGAAAGTGCAGCATTTTCAAATGTCTCCGTTTTCGGCGTTCACACTGAAAACGGATCGTTTTCAAAACGCACCGTTTTCAAATTTATGCGTTTTCATCAGCATTCCCGAAAAGCCCGGTTTTCACAGCGGAGCAATGTGAACGCAAGGCAAAAACGGGGAAGTTTTATTCCGTTTTCATATGAAGGGGGGGCGGTGTGGACGGGGCCTTAACCTTCACTATCACCTGTACTTACAACATAAGTTAACTCCAAGAAATGGTTACTCACTCTTTATTTCGATCATATGATTTTTCCAGGAAAATCGAAGATCCAGAGCACAAAATCCAATCAGAAAAGATTTTAATGCTGGGCAGGTGCTTATCATTTTCAGCCTCGTTCGTAGAACTGACAGCAAGCGTTACCAATGCTCGATAGAAGGATGCACTAAATGACGTAATTAGGTTCCAGACCTCCATTTCGTCTTCCGCGATGCATTCTTCTTGCTCGTCTTCTTCTTTCGGTTTGTTTTTGTACAATGTGAATATATTGATCAGTGTCATACTTAACAGTTGGTCGCCAGTGAATTCTTTATTTAAGGACTGTGAAAGAGAGAATCATTACGTCAAAAAAAATAGCCTTACTCCACAAAGACCCTAAAAATTCGCTGATCTCATCTTATTGAGAGTCGCTTCGGTGAGGACGTTTTTCATTCAGTCACTAGGAGCTGTAATATTCTAGCCTGGTGTTTGGTATCGATAAGAAACCATTTGGGCAAATCAACAATGTCCTGCACCGGAAAAGTTGAGTAAACAAAAATTCCTTTGCGAAAAATGCTGTGTAAAATACAGCTGCATTTTGCTTGAGCTCTAAACCACTATTGGTACAAACAGAATGCAAAAAATATGCTTTCTGATTCGAGGTAGTGCTGATGACGATCGTCATAATTGTTTTCACGGGAAAAGAGCCCGGCTCAATAAAAATATAGGATCTTTCAGGTGAATTGCGACAGCTGCATTGAGGGTAAAGTTTTCTTGTGATCCGATTAGTTGCGGTAATGTGAAAAATTGTGCATATGCTCACAACTGGTAAATTTTTCTTCGGTCACCCGGCCACATAATGAACGGTCCCTTACTTTATTTTCTGTTAGCTGCAAAAATTTCTGGCAAAGCAAAGCTAACTTAGGTCTACTGTGTATCCTGCATCTGGGCATAGAGCTCCTAGTATATAATCCTTCGCGAAGAGCGGTTTTGTTTCAATAAAGCTGCAGTCGGACAAAAATACCAATCAACAAATTATTCTTCTGTTTCAATAAGAAAATAGGATTTGAACAGCCATCCTCTCATTGGCTAGTTCTTCTTCCAACTTCACATTTTACTTCCCAGCCGCGGCACAAGTAAAGAGTATTTGATGTTATATTTGCCAATATGATGGACTTGCCCCAAGCCTCGCTCTTGATCAACAAACAAACAGGAAGAAAAGGAAGAAGGAAAAGGAAGGGAAAGGGGAAGGAGATCGAGACTAGTGAACAACGTGCTGGGAAAACGAGACTCCACTGTCTGATCTGCGCATCGGTCAAGATCTTGACCGGCGGCATTCTCTCATGTCCGCGGGAGAGCCAATCAAACTTGAGCAAATGAATGCCAAGCTTCGTTTTCGGAAAGCGTAGCTTACAAGTTTCACTCTCCTTCTCTTTTCTTCTTCCTCTTCCCCTTTCTTCCCCCTCCCGTTTGTTAATTGGTCAAGAGCGAGACTTGCGGCAAGTCCATCAACATCATTGCTTTGCTACCCAAGGAGCAGGGCATACTCAAATGAAGATTGTTTTCCTTTACTCGTTCATTTTCATTCTAAATCATTTATACACAAAATCCCTTCCGCTTACTTACTTATTAATTATATCATATACAAAAAGAAAAATACTGAGGGCGAATTGCTGATCTTCCAGGGCGTCGTGTTTTAATTGGCTTTCAGCTCATCAAATACAGTAGAAACTCACATAAAAGAACTTATTTTTATAAGAACCTTGACGCTGAAATTCAATTTTTTAAACTCCCTAAATAAGAACCTCTCAGAGGTTGGCACTGGGGGAGGTTCTTATATAACAGATATCTTGTCTTCCGAAATCCTCAGAAATTTAAAAAATTCTTGACATTCTGATCAAAACTCTTCGATAGTTTAAAAGCCTATGAGATTTTCACAATGATTCTAACCTTAACTTCTATTCCCACGAAACTCTCAAAAAGTCTTTAGATTTCTTGTGCTGAAAACAATATTGATAAGTGCAAGGTGAGTGCTGTATATAAGAATCTCTTTAAAAACCTTGAAGGCTGGAATTTAGAATACAAGCCATGTAATTAAGAACCTATTCAAGCTGCCAAAGAAAAACCTAGGTTCTTTTATGCGGTTTGTACTGTATGTTCTTAGTTGTTTTTGAATTGGCACAAGGTAGTAATCTCCCTGATACTTACTGGGATTTCATTTCAGCTGACTAGGAAAATCCTTTTTTGGCATATTACAGATTATACCTCGGAATCTGAAGATCTCTACTGAATCGCTTGTTGTAGCTGAAGTACTGAGATCTTCATTGGGATTTGTTCCAGAGATTTTCTGGGCAGAACCTGTTCGTGATCTTATAGGCCATAACTGCACGATCAAACATGACAAGTTGCTCAGTGCGATGAAAATATTATGTGACAATTCGTCTTTAATCCTGGACGTTTCGATTACAAAGATAAAATACTGACCTTAAAATCTGCTATGAGTCTATCATGGAGTGAAGCCAATTTATCAATATCTATGAGAAGGTGATATAATTTATTTCAAAGCTGAAATCATCATAGAAAATGCTATTTATCTAGATGGATAGGCCTTGCTTCAGATGCATTTTGCTTTTTGCAGCCAAGTTTTCATTCACAATGATTGTCGTCGCTTGCCTCATCCCAAGTTTTCATTGCTTATAATTTTGTACGATTGCATTCTTCAAAAACATCTTGCGAAACACATAACTTCCTTGCCAGCACGATTTACAATCAAGGATTTGACGATCCGTGGAAACCAAATTAAAACAATTTTTTCAAAATCTCATTTCGTGTTCAAGTTATCCACAAATTCTAAATACCAGCTGATGACGTCACATTGATTGCGAAGTACAGGGGCAAAACCGTAAAAGCTCTATTAAGCCCCCCTCTCTATTAAGACTCATCTCTAATAAGCCCCTCCCCTCTGAGCCGAAATTTCAAGTAAGCCCCCCTCTCTATTAAGCCCCCCACTTATATCAAGTTCCAGAAATCACGAACAGTTTTCCATTTATATAGCTAAACAAGCATGTATGTTCGTTTCGAAACTTTTTGGGATGAAGAATGTGTCGAATCTATGCATTATACTGGTAAAATTGTATGTTGAATTCGCAAAATATGGGTTAAAGGCAGTCTGTCACGTATTTGATTGGGTGATAATGACAATACAAAGAATAGGAAATTTTAATGGCTGATGATCCTCTGACTTTCTACGGCCGTAGAAAGTCAAGAAGATTAGCCCTTCTTTATTTCAAATACACAGAATCACAAAGAAATCCGTTGTGTTGAGCTCTGATTGTAGCGGCCAATCAGATACGTGACAGACTGCCTTTAAAAGAACCCAAAAGCTATCATTGATGTTCTTGTCATTTGATCTTTCGAATAAGCCCTCCTCTTGAATAAGCCCTCCTCTCTAATAAGCCCCCCTCTCTAATAAGCCCACCTCTCTAATAAGCCTCCCTCTCTAATAAGCCCCCCTCTCTGATAAGCCCCCCTCTCTAATAAGCCCACCTCTCTAATAAGCCCCCCTCTCTAATAAGCCCCCCTCTCTAATAAGCCCACCTCTCTAATAAGCCCCCCTCTCTAATAAGCCCCCTCTCTAATAAGCCCCCTCTCTAATAAGCCCCCCTCTCTACTAAGCCCCCCTCTCTAATAAGCCCACCTCTTGAGTGTCGAAAATTAAATAAGCCCGCCCGGGGGCTTAAAAGATCTTTTACGGTACATAGAAATTAGACTCGATTACATGTCGTAGTTTCGCTTTTTGCTTGAACAGATATCGCTACAACTACGACTCATTCCCATACGCTTGCAGAAACGGGAAGGTTTCGTACTGATTCTATTTGAAACCTTTCCGCTGCTCCACAAAAAGTTTGATTGAGCAGTGTTGGAGCCTCGATCACTATTGTGTACATTCGAACATTCTACAAAATGTATCAATCTGTTGCTCGCTTCGCATTTCTTTTTTAGAATGTAGGTGTGCGCCTAGATCATCTGCTCCTTTTTCCTCACAACCACTGGGTCTAAAATGCCTTAAAAATCAATTTTCTAGAACTGCTGTATCATCAAATTAGGTATCAGTACCTCCGCAAAGGATCATTCTTGCCACAAAAGCAAAAACCGCCTTGCTCTAAGCCATATACTGATCGGTAGGCGACGGGGCGACAGAATCCTGTCGCCGATTGACATTTTTTGCCGTTTTTACAGCTCTATGTCCATAAGGCCGTCAGTGCAGCGATAACAACAACAACAATTCAACTCAATGAAATGAGCGTAACTTGAGGGTCCTTATGATAGTGAGGCTATATAGAAATATAGCTGTTTCTGATTTTTGAAAGGCTGCACTTGCAAGAAACATTTCAACTGAGCTAGATAAATGTAATGAAACTCGTCTCCTGGATTAAATGATGTTTAGAAAGGCATGTTGATTGATAAAAGTTGTTTATCAAGACTTCTCTTTGGAAACATAGTCAACCTTCCATACTTTACTTTCTTTACCTCTTGGAAACAAAATGACGTCATCAGACAATCATATAAAATGGTAGATAATTCCAAAATGAAACAAGATATCAATTCATTTCAAACAGAAGATTCTACCATTCACCAGTGCACTTATCTGCATAAGTACAAATGTTCGCTTCAGATCACCTTCAAATAGTACTGTGAATGAACTGCTGGAACTAATGCTCTGGATGATAAGGGCATGAGTGGGTAGATACAGCAGTGACGTTTCAGCGAGTCAAATCAAATTAAAAGTATGAAACAAAAACTTACTGAGCATGATGTGAATGAACTGCTGGAACTAATGCTCTGGATGATAAGGGCATGAGTGGGTAGATACAGCAGTGACGTTTCAGCGAGTCAAATCAAATTAAAAGTATGAAACAAAAACTTACTGAGCATGATGTGAATGAACTGCTGGAACTAATGCTCTGGATGATAAGGGCATGAGTGGGTAGATACAGCAGTGACGTTTCAGCGAGTCAAATCAAATTAAAAGTATGAAACAAAAAACTTACTGAGCATGAGGTAAATGGATCCATGATACTGCAAGAAGAGTGCAGTGAACTCATCTATTGTAGAGCAACTTGTCTTCGTCAATATGCTTGAATGAAGAATAAATGAATTTATAATAATCTTGAGATAAATACGCATACAACACTTGAGTATCTAATAAATCGCCTGCACGCTGATTCGATCGACTTTTTTCAGCAAAATTTCTCCTCAAGTCGAGTCTGCACATAAGTAGGCTCGAACGGGCGTTCAAAAGACCTGGAAGAGTTGATCGTTTTAGGCTACTTCCTGTTGTTCTGAAAGACTAAGTCTTAAATAATTTAAATTTACCAAGGAACTATTACTTTGAAAATTACCCAAAATATACGAAAAATATTTCAGTCTACTAGCTGTTAGAAATATCCTTTTCCATGATGGTAGCAGAACTGCTTTTGTCGCGATGATTTTTTTAAAACAGAGAGACATTGGAGCAAAGTATCTGAAAAGTTTGGAATGAAATCCCTACTACCATCAAGGAGCTATCTACTTTGCAACAATTTAAAAAACACCTCAAAATATATTTGAGGAGCTGAATTCAACCCAAACACGACTCCCTGGAAGATCAGCCCAACCCTGGAGTTATGAATATTCATGTATAATTCTTTTGTATGATTGCCCCGCACCGAAGGGGGCATATGTAGAACACCGTGCGTATTAGGGAACAAAAGGTGCTGAGGGCTCAAAATCTCGAGAAATTTCAGCCGGTTTGCCATCAGAAAGCAAGTCCGAAAAACCAGTTGTTCTTGAATTTTAAAATACATTGCTCAACTGGCCAATCATGCTTCAGTTAATACAATCATAGCTCTGGAAACTGGTCAGACCAGTTTCTAAAGGAAGTTTGAGGAGGTATTGTCTCTTTGATTCGAGGAGTTATTGTCTCTTCGATTCAAGAAATGAAGGCTGTCATGTCTTCCCAACTGAAATCACACAACAGAAATCTCTAAGAAATTAGCTGATAAGAAAACTCTTTGTACTTCGTTGCCACTGACGTCACACTATCTTGCGATGAAAATAGGTTGTTTTGGTTCGCGATCTTAAACACGGAACGGGGAACGGGCAATGAAACCGCAATCAGCTCGGGGAATCAATCCAGGGAAGCTTTTTGGATAGTTTTCGCTTGCAAAAGAAAGAGTGGAAAAGTGGAAGCAGAGAGGGAGGGCAAGGGGCACTATAGTATTTACTATTCTCACTGGGGCGTGCTCGCGATTTCGTCAAACAAATTACGTAAAAAATTTACAAAGATAAAAAGCGCTCCCTTGGGGCTAGTGCCAATCCCCTGCGTGCCAGAGAGCATAAAACCATTTTGCAAAACGTGCTGTTTGTCATTCTGAAGAAACAACAGACGGCGTAAGACCGAAAATCTTTCGTACTACAAACAAACGTCTCTCGCTGCCACTGACAGCAGAATGGCACAAGTGCCAGCAGAAATAAACGCTGCTGAGGCAGCTTTAGACAACTTGCAAAGGGAAGTACAGCCAGTGGATCAGCAAGGGGCAGTCCAAAATGAACCCGCCGAGGCTGTCGCCCAAGTCAACGCGGTAAGAAATAGTTTTCGTTTTTCTGGCGTTTTTCTGCCTTCGGTGCTGCGGTCGTTCATTTCCACGTGTATTTTGGGGTCCTCTTCGTTCTCTTGCTATTTCTTAATATTCTCTTCCAGGGAAATTGCTCCACCTTTTTTTTTTTTTTGTCAGTTTGTTTAGCAGTTTCGTCTTCTACTGCTAGAGTTTGTTGTGCCACTCGCTTAGCAATTTTCGTCCTTTGCTGCGAGAGTTTGTAAATGTGAATCGGTACAGCGGTTTTTGCTGCAGAATTCCTTAGGATATTGCATAAAACTTTTGTCGCTCGTTCAGCAGTTTCGTCTTTTGCTGCGAGAATTTGTTTATGTAATCCGTTCAGCGGGTTTTGCTGTGGAATTTTTTCTTAGGATAGATATTGCGTAAAATTTTTGTCGCTCGTTCAGCAGTTTTGTCTTTTGCTGCGAGGATTTGTTGACGTGAATCCGTTCAGCAGTTTTTTTTTTTGCTGCGAGAATTTGTTGACATGAATCCGTTCAGCGGTTTTTGCTGCGGAATTTTCTTAGGATATTGTTTAAAACTTTTGCCGCTCGTTCAGCAGTTTCCTCTTTTGCTGCGAGAATTTGTTGATATGAATCCGTTCAGCAGGTTTTGCTGCGGAGTTTCTTAGGATATTGCTTAAAACTTTTGCCGCACGTTCAGCATCTTCGTCTTTTGCTGCGAGAATTTGTTGACATGAATCCGTTCAGCGGTTTTTGCTGCGGAATTTTCTCAGGATATTGTTTAAAGCTTTTGTCGCTCGTTCAGCAGTTTCGTCTTTTGCTGCGAGAATTTGTTGACGTGAATCCGTTCAGCGGCTTTTGCTGAGGAATTTTCTTAGGATATTGCTTAAACTTTTGTCGCTTGTTCACAGCAGTTTCCTCTTTTGCTGCGACAATTTGTTGATGTAATCTGTTCAGCGGTTATTTGCTGCGGAGTTTGCTTAGGATATTGCTTAAATTTTTGTCGCTCGTTCAGCAGTTTCGTTTTTGCTGCGAGAATTTGTTGAGGTAATCCGTCCAGCGGTTATTTGCTGCGGAGTTTCTTAGGATATTGCTTAAACTTTTGTCGCTCGTTCAGCAGTTTCGTCTTTTGCTGCGACAATTTGTTGATGTAATCCGTTCAGCGGTTATTTGCTGCGGAGTTTTCTTAGGATATTGCTTAAATTTTTGTCGCTCGTTCAGCAGTTTCGTTTTTTGCTGCGAGAATTTGTTGAGGTAATCCGTTCAGCGGTTATTTGCTGCGGAGTTTCTTAGGATATTGCTTAAACTTTTGTCGCTCGTTCAGCAGTTTCGTCTTTTGCTGCGACAATTTGTTGATGTAATCCGTTCAGCGGTTATTTGCTGCGGAGTTTTCTTAGGATATTGCTTAAATTTTTTTTTTTGTCGCTCGTTCAGCAGTTTCGTTTTTGCTGCGAGAATTTGTTGAGGTAATCCGTTCAGCGGTTATTTGCTGCGGAGTTTCTTAGGATATTGCTTAAACTTTTGTCGCTCGTTTACAGCAGTTTCCTCTTTTGCTGCGAGAATTTGTTGAGGTAATCCGTTCAGCGGTTATTTGCTGCGGAGTTTCTTAGGATATTGCTTAAATTTTTGTCGCTCTTTCAACAGTTTCATCCTTGCTGCGAGAATTTGTTGATGTAATCCGTTCAGCGGTTATTTGCTGCGGAGTTTTCTTAGGATATTGCTTAAATTTTTGTCGCTCGTTCAGCAGTTTCGTTTTTGCTGCGAGAATTTGTTGAGGTAATCCGTTCAGCGGTTATTTGCTGCGGAATTTCTTAGGATATTGCTTAAATTTTTGTCGCTCGTTCAGCAGTCTAGTCTTTTGCTGCGAGAATTTGTTGATTTAATCCGTTCAGCGGTTATTTGCTGCGGAATTTCTTAGGATATTGCTTAAATTTTTTGTCGCTCGTTCAGCAGTCTAGTCTTTTGCTGCGAGAATTTGTTGATGTAATCCGTTCAGCGGTTATGTGCTGCGGAATTTCTTAGGATATTGCTTAAATTTTTGTCGCTCGTTCAGCAGTCTAGTCTTTTGCTGCGAGAATTTGTTTATGTGAATCCGTTCAGCGGTTATTTGCTGCGGAATTTCTTAGGGTATTGCTTATTTTTGTCGCTCTTCCAGCAGTTTCGTCTTTTGCTGCGAGAATATGTTGATGTGAATCCGTTCAGCGGTTATTTGCTGCGGAATTTCTTAGGATAGTGCTTAAATGTTTGTCGCTCGTTCAGCAGTCTAGTCTTTTGCTGCGAGAATTTTGCGGTTCCTTGTCCAATTTTTGACGGTAATTTGATTCTTTCCTTTTAGAATGGAAACATTGATGATTTATTGAATAGAGTTAAAGCTTTAGAGGGCAAGCAAAAGCCATCAGTATCTACGCTCAAGAAAGGAATTATTCAGTACTGCTTTCGTCAAATGGAAGACTTTGATAAATATAAGGTGTTAGACATGGTGGAGCAGTTAAAGAATGTCGCTGTTGATCTCAAAGACAAAAAGGCTGACTATCTTAGGAGCGTGTACTCCACTTTACAAGAAAGAGTGTCCAAACCGAAGGAACAATTCAAAAACTATATTCTTACATTGATTGGTGATAAAGATTACGAGAAGATGATAGAATCAGTAAACAAAATTGACAAGTCATTTAATGAGAAGCAAGCCCCTAAATATGCAGCCCCTTCAACCTTGCCTGTTCCTAGCTATGTGTTTCCACCATCCCCGTCTCGTCTTAGGTTTGCGGGTTTCAGTCATCCAGGAGTCCAAACATCCCAAGCTCCGCCACCACCCCCACCACTCTTCCCCAATCATCCTAGAAGATTTAGTCCTTACCATAATCTTAGAGGAGCCAGGCATCTTACTTGTTTTTTCTGTGGACAAAGGGGCCACATCAGCCATTACTGCTACCACAAGAGAACAGTGGAACAACAGCGAAAGTGATTCAGACTTGAACGGTATCAAACAGTTGTGTAACATACAAATAGTAGTTAGAGTTGTGTTAATTATATTGAAGTTATATTCTGTTATTTGTTAAGCCGCAATTATGAAAGCTTAAGAGAGAAAAGAGTTTACTGTTTCACAATCTGAGCTTGCGTAGTTTGTTTTGTCTTGCCTCATCTTACTTTTCTGGTTTGAGTGAATGAGTGAATATGCAGGGTTTGTTAGTTTCTCCGTTTTACTTTAACCGCTGTATCCGTTTCCAGTTTCTTAACCCTGAAAGGGTTAAGGCCTGCTTTGACCTATAGCCATTCAATTGTATTCCTTTCTCAGAAAGTTTCTTCTCTTTATTTCCTCCCATCCAGGGGTTCAACTAAGAGCCTTTACTCGGCTTATGGCTGGGTTCTGGATGTTCTCGGAGCTGGAAGCCTCCCATCTGCTTTTCAACGCTCTTTAATCCTTTTCTTTTTCAGTCGGCTGTATTTCAAACTGCAGTGGAAAATATCACACGTGGATTAAAAACGCGATTTATGAAAGATATCGAATGGTGCACTCTTGATGGAAGACCCTCCAGCGAGAGCATCCAGGAACCCTTGTCTACAATTGATCTGGTAAAAGATGGCAAAATGAAAGCCTCTGCAAACAATGTGATTTTCAGAAATCCTGACTGTTTTGTCGCAGGTGAACTCCATCATCATTTCGATGCATGGGATACAATATTAGATGGTTATTATAAGAAAGATGAAATTTTGAGGTACATTTCCGAAGGTGTTTCGATCTTTCCATTCTTCAGATATTTCAAAGGTGATTTTAAAGGCAACCATTTTAACTCCCCAACTCCACCAAGGATGATTTTTGAGAACAGTAAAATCTGTCATCAATACCAAGATTTCATCTCGGAGACAATTTTAGAGAGGATTTGCAATGGATCTATTTCTGTCTGGGGAAAGGAAGGTACATGTGAACCACCGCATCTAGTCATGCCTTTAACTATTGAGACGTCTAAGCCCCGTATGTGCCATGACGAAAGATTTTTAAACCTGTGGATGGACACTCCCCATTTTGCCCTTGACACCATCACAGACATCCCGCGTTATGTAGAGCATGAGCATTTTCAATCGAAGCTGGATGATAAGAGTGGCTACGACCATGTACGGCTAACTCAAGAAAGCAGGAAATATTTCGGGTTTTATTGGCAAGGATGGTACTTTGTTTACAACACACTTCCTTTCGGTTGGAGTCCGAGTGCATACATCTATCAAACTATTGGTCTTGGTGCAACAAATTTTATTCGTTCTAAGGGTGTTCCTTTATTACAATACATCGATGATCGTCATATTGGTCAGCTTTACCCTCATGATGTTTGCTCATTTCGTTCCTGGTCTAACTTCGATCTCGCAAATGCTGGGGTATTTATTACTGCTCTCGTTTTAGTCTCTTGTGGGTACTTCATTGGCATCAAGAAATCCGTTCTCTCCCCAACAAAAGAAATAAGTTTTCTTGGTTTCATTGTTGACTCCTCAAAACAGGCCTTCCGTCTATCCGAGGATAAAAGACGTAAGTTTGCAAGGCTAAGGGATCAGTTGCTGCAGTCAAGATCCGTGTCAGTCAAATCGTTGCAACGTTTCACTGGGAAGGTAATCTCTTTCACCTTAGCTGTTCCAGCTGCCAGGCTTTACACAAGGGAGGTAAACAGCTCTATCAGTAAGGGCTTAAAGAGTTCTAAGCCAGTCCCCATGACTAGAAACTTGAGAGAGGAATTGGAGCATTGGAAGTTCCTTGATTCTTGGAACGGTTTTTTGCCTTGGCGGGATGAGAGGCATTGTATAGTAAAAATTGTCTCCGATGCGTCAAATTATGGTTGGGGTGGGATAATAAACCTGCCAAGTGGTACAATTGAAACAAAGGATTATTGGGACCCTGAAGACTTGGAAAGCACCACCATAGCAGTGAAAGAGGCAAAGGCTTTGGCAAAGACTCTGACAGTTTTTGGCAAGGAAATATGCAATAAAAGAGTGGATGCCCTTGTCGACAATCAGAATGTTGTAGATTTCTGGAACAACATGGGTGGCAGGAATATCGCTCTTACAAACGAGATAAAAGGCCTTTTTGAGCTAACCACACGGTTAAACATAGCCCTCCATGTATCCTATCTCCCGACCGAACTAAATTCAGCAGACTCACCATCCCGACACACCTCTGATACTGACTGTGCTACTTCCTGCTCAGCTTGGAGAACTATTGAAAGAGCCTTCGGACCCCACACATTCGATCTAATGGCAATTCCCAGCAATGTGAAGGAAGGGAAAGATGGAAAACCACTGAACTTCTTCTCACCGTATCCTTGTGCTGGGTCAAGTGGAGTTAACGTATTTGCACAAATCCTGACTCCCGCAGAGAATTATTACGCTTTCCCTCCATTTGTATTAATTGGTCCACTTATCAGATTTCTCAAATCCCAAAACACACAAGTAACACTGGTAGTACCCGACATTGCACCAAGAAAGTATTGGTGGCCCATTGTAAATTCGCTTTCAATTGCTAAAATTAAAATTGGTTGCAAAAGTGAAAGAGATGTGCTGCAGTTCCCGCCAAAGCCAAAGCTAAACTGGCACACGCGCCCTCTCCAATGGGACCTTTACGCTTTTCGATTACTTTTCTCGTCTTGACTGTTTCAGAGTCTTCCTGAAGTTCCAAGAATATGGAAAAGAGCCGTAAGTTGTGAAGAATGTCACCATCCAAATGATTACGATTTCAACTATTGCCAAAAATGTGGTTACAGAAGAACCCCTGTCTCATCACTGGCGCAACCTTTGCTGGTTGAAATAGATTCCAAAAGAATAAGTGACAGAATGGCTCACCTGCAACACTACCGCTCTGAAAAACCCTATCAACGTCAAAAGAGTGCCATGCAAAAACAGCTGGAATCTTTCTTGTGGTCTAGCCCAAACAAGAAAACTTTGAGTTCCGCAAGCCCAAATGACATAGTATCGTTCCTGATCTGGAGAGATAAGTTTGGCAAAACTAAAGTGCATAGAAATTCGTGCCAATCGAAAAATGAGCCTGGGGGAAGTATCTTGTCATGCTCATGTCCTAAAGTTCTGGCGGCGGGAACGATTGATAATAATATTGGTAAATTAAGAGCTCTCTTCAAAGAGCACGGCAGAGGCGGGACGTGGAATGACGATCTGAACGTTGGCAATCCCGCTGCTCACCGATCTGTCAAGGAATATCATTCCCTTGTTCAAGAAGAACAGACGATCGCTAGATGTTTCCCTTCTCAAGCAGTTCCTCTTTTTCTGGACAAGCTCAAAATCCTATGCTCTCACTTGCGAAATCTCATTGTTACTCCAGAAATGAAATCTACAACAAGATATATCCTAGCACGTGATCTTGCATTCTTTTCTATGGACTTCTTCTCGGGAGACAGAGGCACAGATCTTGGTAGAGTCAAGGCAATGGATGTATTGACGTTACACCTAGAAAGTGGCATCTTGGTCAACCAGGTGTTTGGAAAAACTCTTAGAGGTAACGGAGCCAGAGTTTTTGGGCTGAAACCAATCCAAGGAGCCCCATACTGTCCCATTATGAATCTGAAATACTATAAATATCTTTCAGAAAAAATGGCAGTCAATTTGAAAGAAGGCTATTTGTTCCGTGTAACTGATCAACATGGACATATAACAGATTCCCCATTTATTGGTTCAGCGGTCTCCAACAGGCTGAAGAAATATCTTTGTGATTTGAAGATACACAATGGAGAATCAATGCATAGTTTCCGCAGCGGGTGCTCCATAACGCTCTCTTCCCTTGGAGTTTCCTATGCCGAGGTTGCAGCACATATGGGATGGAAAAGTTGTGACATGGCTGCATATTATTGCCAGTTCGAAAAGGTGATGGCACATGACGGAACAAGCTCAAGACTTTCTCAAGCTGCGGGTCAAAGCTCTGTATCTAATACCTCAGTAGCAGAGCGTCTTGGACAAGACTTCAGAGACAGAAATAACCTTACTGGCTGCGTAAAGTTCTTTGATTGACTTTAGTAAATGCTTGTTTTAGCATTTCTGAGTATTGGAGAGGAATCTGTTTTTGTCTTTTGTTTGTTCAATCTGCCTAATCTATGTAGGGGGGTCAACGAATTACGGAACAGCGAAGCCTCCGCAGCACTCTCCATGTCTTAATTAGTTTGGTGAAGAGAGAGTGAGCCACAGTGAGAATATAACACTATTCTCACTGGGGCGTGCTCGCGATTTCGTCAAACAAATTACGTAAAAAATTTACAAAGATAAAAAGCGCTCCCTTGGGGCTAGTGCCAATCCCCTGCGTGCCAGAGAGCATAAAACCATTTTGCAAAACGTGCTGTTTGTCATTCTGAAGAAACAACATACAGCTAAGACCAAAAATCGGCCCTACCCGCCTCCCTCAGTGGCAGCTCGCTCCACTCTCTTTGCCAAACAGCTGCACCTCCGCAGCACTCTCCATGTCTTAATTAGTTTGGTGAAGAGAGAGTGAGCCACAGTGAGAATATAACACTATTGCTAGTTATAAATTAAGTTTTTGCTGATAGGATTTTCATGTATAAATAAAGTATGATAAATACATAAATAGATAAATAAATGAATAAATAAATGAATGAATAAATAAATGAATAAATAAAGAAATGAATAAATAATTAAATAAATAAATGAATAAATAGTTAAATAAATGAATAAATGAATAAATAAATAAATGAATAAATAAGTAAATGAATAAATAAATGAATGAATAAATAAATAAATAAATGAATAAATAAATAAATGAATAAATAAATAAATGAATAAATGAATAAATGAATAAATAAATGAATAAACAATTGAATAAATAAATAAATAATGAATAAATAAATAAATGAATAAATAAATGAATGAATAAATAAATGAATAAATAAATAAATAAATGAATAAATAAATAAATGAATAAATAAATGAATAAATAAATGAATAAATAAATGAATAAATAAATAAATGAATGAATAAATGAATAAATAAATGAATAAATAAATAAATGAATAAATAAATGAATAAATAAATGAATAAATAAATAAATAAATAAATGAATAAATGAATAAATAAATAAATAAATGAATAAATAAATAAATGAATAAATAAATAAATGAATAAATAAATAAGTAAATGAATAAATAAATGAATAAATAAATGAATGAATAAATAAATGAATAAATAAATAAATAAATAAATGAATAAATAAATGAATAAATAAATAAATGAATAAATAAATGAATGAATAAATAAATAAATGAATAAATAAATAAATGAATAAATAGATAAATAAATAAATGAATAAATAAATAAATGAATAAATAAATAAATAAATGAATCAATAAATAAATAAATGAATCAATAAATAAATAAATCTTTTCAAGCCATTGAGTCAAGAGGGAAATGAATTTACCAGTTGCACAATATCTTTCAAAAACTGAATGTCTATGATTCCAATTTACATAACAATAGCAATAGCAATCTTTATTACCTGAATGAAGTTTCAAACACAAGGCAATACAGAATCCCGCCACTACTATCGGTTAATCACACAATTCCCGCGGGTTTCCTGTAGCCTTGTATGATAAGATGCAAGGACGCGTTTTTGGCGCCACAGCAACTGCTTTAGGCCTGTGAGATTTCCAAGCAACTCAAGCGATATGACAATAACAAGATGTGTTTAATTAAATGATGTAAGTCAAAATTTGAAGCTATCGGTGAAGGTCAAGGCGAAGTTGCGTTTTTCAGCGCCAAGCGCTGGGATCGCAGAAATAGAGCAGACCTAATCGAGTCCGCGACCCCTTGTCATGACGCTCAAGTGGTGGGGCTCTACCGGGACTTGAACCCACTCCGCCTGACTATTTTGACTGCAGTGTCAGAGGATTACATCAAGGCGCCACAACACATCTACATCTACATCTACATCTACCAGGTACTGTCTGCCTTCTACAGAGAAGATTCTGACAGGGTGACAGCCAGAGTGGATATTAAGCAAATACTTGGAAAAATTTGGGAAGTATGATTGGCACTATGATTCGGGTAAATCAGCCCGTTATGTTGAAGGAAGTGCCCATGAGCATCAACAGTGCATAATCAGTAAAATGTATCACATACTTTCCACCCTGGATGTCACAGCTAAAGAATAAATATATAAAATTGTTTATCGAATTTATAAGGAGTTTTCTAAAAAGAATTTTCATAAAAAGATGTCCTTATGAATTTAAATTTCTGGCATACGTGGCACACAACTATATTCAATGAGGCTCACTCTATCTCTAAAACAGTCAATACTTTGACTTGCGATTACATTTACCGGTAAGAGGTTCCATTCCCGTATTGTTCGTGGGAAGAATGCATATTTACGGTAGTTTCCAGATCCGTGTAAAGTGTGGAACGCTAGCTGGTGTGAGAATCGTGTGTGTCTTTGCTGAAGTCGTAGGCAGTCTGCAGGAATGGCTATTAAATTGTAATGAATCTTGTATAGCATGCAGAGTCTAGCATCTCTTCGTCTATATTGAAGGCTGCGCCAATTTAGTTTTTGAAGCATATCGGTTACACTGGAAGTGTTATAATAGCTGTTATGCACATACCTTGCAGCTCTGCGCTGTACTCTTTCTAGCTGATCGATGTTCTTTTTAGTATAGGGGTCCCATACGGTGGACGCATACTCAACAGTTGGTCTGACTAATTTTTTGTAGGCTTGTGATTTTAACTGCTGGTTATTCACTTGCAAGTTCCGTCTCAAGAATCCTAGGGTTCTGTTAGCTTTGCTTGTAATAGTGCTAATGTGTTCATCCCATGTGAGTTTGTTGTTAAAAGTCACCCCCAAATACTTTGCACTGGTGACATGTTCCAATTTGTGTCCGTGTAGAGTGTATTCAAACTTAATGGGACTTTTGCTGCGACTTATTGAGAGAACTTTGCATTTATCAGGATGAAACTCCATACTCCATCTTTGCTCCCAATGTGCAAGTACCTGAAGGTCATCTTGCAACTGCTTGGCATCCGCATTTGATTTCACTGTGAGGTATGATATGGTATCATCTGCAAATAATCTACAGGTCGAGTTGAGTCCATCTGGAATGTCATTTATATAGAGTAAGAACAAAGCTGGGCCAAGGACCGAGCCTTGGGGTACACCTGATTCCACGGGAACATAACTAGAACTTTCCCCTTCAACTACTACACATTGTTTACGATTGAAGAGAAAACCTCTTATCCAGCCATTGATTTTGCCTCTGATTCCATACTTTTTAAGCTTATAGCATAGCAGACTATGATCCACTTTGTCAAAGGCTTTTGAGAAATCCATTATTAGAATGTCTGTCTGACTATTGTTGTTGAGGTTTTTAGATACATCATCAGTGAATGAAAGGAGCTGTGATTCACAGGATCTTGATGAACGGAAACCATGTTGAAGAGAATACAGTATGTTGTTCTTGTCCGCATGGTCCATGATGCAACTTAGGACAATATGCTCCATGAGTTTGCTACTGATACACGTCAGGGAAACAGGTCGGTAGTTAGATGTTGTGTACCGTGTACCTTTTTTGAAAATTGGCGTAACATTTGCAGTTCTCCAGTCTTCGGGTACATCTTCTGTATCAAGTGATTTTTTGAATATTGCTGTTAGAGCTGGAGCAATTGTGGAAGCAGTCTCTTTCATAACTAATGGTTTAATATTATCTGGCCCTGGGGCTTTATGTGGCTTGAGATTTTGAAGCAGCTTGGTAACACCATTGACTGTAATGTCTAATTTTGATAAAACAGAGTATTTGCAATTATCCAAGTTATTGTTCATTATGATGTTCTCGGTACTTTGTTGAAGTGTAAGAGGCTTTTGCTTTGAAAACACGGACTGAAATTGAGTATTTAGTGCCTTCACCTTCAATACCAGGTAATAAAAGCTCGGTCTGTACTTTTAAGACCTCGGGCTTTATATTTTCCTGTACAATACAAAACCGGTTAGTATGCACATAAGAAAGTAAAAGATATTTGCATTAATATGAACATCAATACCTAAAATTTTGTCTCGTGCAAAACTGATTCAATGTCTTCTGCAAATTTGATACAGCAGCTGGAAATGGGTTTTGTACAAGTGCACTGCAAAGAATGACAAAGATAAAAACAATCATAAAACTGCATACGCAAAAAGGTATCGTCCTACAACTTGACAGCTGGACTTATTACGTTAAGTCCTAGTAGTCGCTACCACCCACCCAACCACCGCTCATACCAGTATGAGCGGGGTATGGGTGGATAGTAGCGATCACTAGGACTCAACGTAATAAGTCTACTTGACAGAATAGGGCTCGAATCCTTGGAGAACTTTGAAATCAAATGTGTAAAATGTTATTGCCCAATTCTTTCAAATGAATTATTCGAAGGGAACTTCAGGTTGTTCGCCGTAATTCCAGAGAGAGCATTTTTGATATTGTCATTATTTTCAAAGTTACAGCATTTTCAGAATTTCTCAGTATTTTCAGCATTTTCAAAGTTACAGAATTTCTGCTAGTATTTAAGTTGTGACGTCATCAAATTGCTAAATCGTAAACCATAAAGCTTGCCGCATTACTTGCTACCATCTTGTAGATCTTCTCAAAAACTCAGTATTTCTCGCTTTTACTGTTTGTGAAAATTGAAATTTGAAACTTAAATTTCTTGTATTGGTCATTCTGACGTTTCTCTATCAGTTTAGAATTTATGAAAATTTTACTGTTTGTCAAAGCTTCAGGCAATTCCTTTCGCACGACCATTCATAAAACTTAAAAATGCTGTTATTCCAAAAATAATGATGATATCACAAATGCTCTTTGTGGAAGTATAGCAAACGACCTTGAGTTCCTTTCGATCATTTCAGCTGAAAGAATTAGGCCCTGTTTATATGGGGAAAAACACCTCACCTGCCAGATCCGGGGCTGACAGGCGAGGTAAATTTCAGTCACTGTTTACATGAGATGTTTCACCTCACCTGTCAGCCCCGGGGCTGAGAGGCGAGGTGGAGTAAAGTCTCTCTTCCGTGAAATCAGAAAGAACTGACCAATGAGAATCTACGAAAAATTTCACTTCACCTCACCATACCGGTGGTATTTCGTTTATATGGAAAAATTTCACCTCACACAGGTGAGATTCCACCTCTGGTGAGGTGGGACTTCACTATACCGGTGGTGTTGCGTTCGTCATGTAAACGCGGTATGAAAATACAAAGGATTCTATTGGAAGGTGGAATCTCACCTTTCAGCCCCGGGTCTGGCAGGTGAAGTGATTTATCCCATATAAACAGGCCCTTAGTCAGTAACATTTTACACATTTGATTTCAACGTTTTCCAAAGATTCCAGCCCTAGGCTCAACTTGACTGCTTTTCATACGAATGATCAGCTGTTTCTCCCTCTTCTCTATTTTTTCAACTATTTCTGAATCGGTCTGCAAGGCCAACTTAAAATATGATACAAATAAAAGCAATACTGCCTGATTTCACAAAGTTTAATCCATCTTTTCAGGATAAGAGGTGCGAAAACGGAAGTCTTTTGTTGATTAAGATTTTGCATTTTTGACGCTAAATTCTCGTTCTGGGTACAAAAATTAGTAATGGGCTAGTCTAAATAATTATTGCATTGATATCTGTCCTCATTTCAAAATTATGGCAATTCTAGGAGCTTAAAGTTATGAAATTTTGACCGTGAAATCAAAGTTCAGACAAATTTTTGTCCAAACTTTGAATTCACGATCAAAGCCCTTATGAACTAAAATTCTTCGAATCTCCATGATTTCGAAATGGAGACAGATCTGAATGTAGAAATCTGACTGTCCATTAAACTTTGTACGCAGAACAAGATTTTAGCCTCAAAGTGCCAAATTTCAAACAACAAAAGACTTTGGCACTCGCACCTCTTATCTTGAAAAGGTGAATTTATGCTTGCTCATTCAATTTTGCGTATCAAAGATTCAAATTTAGCGTGATAGGGAACAGCCGATTTTTAGGTTTTTTCGAAACATTAAAAAAAGGATTTGTGGCAGCATTGCTCTCAAATCTCTCCAGTCGTTAAAAAAGGCGGGTGTAAAACTGCATAGAATTCTTTTCTGAATTAAATGACATGGAAGGAACTTAGGATACATTGGTGTAAATCTGTCGCGGAAAGTATTTGATATCTACACTATTTCAAAATGGCGGCATTTTCACAAACTCGTTCCCAGGGTGTTTTTACGCCATACGCTGATCACGCAGCCGAATGAATACCCTAGTACACTTCGATCAAATGAGCGCAGAAAATTAGTGCCTTAGCAGCCACTATGGATTTCACGGTTTGCTAGCCAACGCTAATCGACGGAACATGGCCGTTGCTCTAGCGCTAATTCTGCAGAAAGCAAATTGAGAAACTAAGACCAACACTTTGAGGACCCTTTTTCAAACCCTTTTGAAGGTACTTGAACAATAATCTGGGGTTGGCAAGTGTGTTTAATGTGAGAATAAGCTCGGTTTGTTTGGTGCAAAAATGGGCCTAAGTAGCAAATTCGAGAAACTTTTACCGCAGCTTCGAAAAGTAAATGAATCGCTATTCTCCTAAATTCAAATATAAGTAGTAAATTATGAAATGGGTAAAGAATGTGATTTCCCGTCGAATTTTGACATTCCGCGGCCGTTTACCTCGCGCAAAACGGAATTACCGCGCGAAAAGGAGTTACGGCCAATCACATCGTCGAGCAGCCTCTCGTAGCCCAGTGTAGACGTTGAGCAACGAACTCACTCTGGGGACGAGATTGGTCCCAGAAATTTAGCTTTGTGACTGAATATCAAAAAAATGAAGAATTACATCGAAGTGAAAATATTTCTATATTTTGGCAAATTCACGTCGCAATATCTCTTGATTGGAAAAAGATAGATGCATTTTGTCTTTTCTATTCAATAATGCACTCATTGGGCTTGTAGGATATCATAATAGATAATGTGGTTTCAAAAAATCATTTTTTGCGAAATGTCCTCATGCGTGCCCACTGTGAAGCTCGGTCGAGTGAGGTCAAACTCCGGATGGGTGACCTCGGAGGCCTGACCTCACAACTTCTGACCTCGTCATCCTTTGGAAGGGACATTAAACTATGGGTCCCAGGCCTGGATGCGGCATGCACAATGGGCCTAAATTAGCTTTCAATGGCTAGAAATCCTGACAGCCCACTCAAAACAAATTGAAACACACAAACAAACAAACAAACAAACAAACAAACAGGAAATATCAAAATTACCTTTTACAGTAATAGAAAACTGCTTTAAGTTGATCTCCTTTTACACTTTCGATGATTGCAAGTTGGTTATATGGCTGTCCTAAGAAAGACAGAATATAGACTAACAATGTGAAATGGCTTGATGACAGCATGACCTGACAACATATACACAGTATGTCAAGAGGCTGGGACACTTGTGGGGGATTAGTAGCAGTTACAATCGTTGTCGTTGTTGCTCTCTGAACAAAATCCACGACATAGAACTTTAGATTTACCATTCTTCTTTCGTGAAAGGACATAAGATTTCTTAAAAACACATTTCGCTTGCACAAGGCGAGAGTTTGCTCTACTGGTTTCGGGGCAACTTTTCCAGTCGTGTCTGTTTTGATTTACTGGTTGAGGGAATTTCCTTTTTCTGAAAATTCTGATCACTTTTACAAAATCTGCCCTTTTGACTATGAACGAAAATTCGATTCATTCAAAACTAGAGCTGTCCCATGAGAAAACTATTGAATGTGAAATGAAGAAAGTTAAATCAGCTTAGATAAAAATTCTAAACAAAAATTGGCCTACCATTTACAGCTACAATTGTCGAAGCAAGTTTGTAATATGATTCAGCTTGGTTCATGTCATTTCTATATCGAGCTGCAAGATAAAGAAGTTGTATGAATGAGATATGAAGCAACCAATATGATGTTTTCTGTCGTCGTCCTTGCCCTAAGATTTCCCATCAAGTTGCGTTTTACAAACGATGTTCCAATAACAAAGTTAGTCAGAAATGATATATATTTCATGACAATATCTAAAACGTACATAACAGTTGTGTAACATTTGCAAACAAAAAATGAGACAACACAAGGGTTTAGTTTTGCGAGTTAACGACTTGTATTTTGCTGTTTTCAACCGTTTTCAGTGGCAAAACTTGAAACATTGATAATCAGCTACCAATGAAAGAAAATAACGTGACACAAAGACAAAAGTCAAATAAAACTCGCAAGGCAAGGAGAAAGACAAAAAATATTTTCTCATATGAAGTCTCAATCATGTTAGGAATAAAATAGTGACATTCTAATGTTATAAGGGCCAAAAACATAATAAAATCTTGCATCTCAGAGTCATTATATTGAAGTTTTTCATCATCTTTTATGTCTACAATGGTACTTACTTTGCGTTTCATTCTGACATTATAACAAACTATGGGCAATAATGCACCGTGTTTATAGCTAAGGAATTAAAATTCATTACCTCGATATAACTGTTTTACTTCGTTGCTTTCTCTTCGGCTGAAGCTAACCAGTGCTAGGAATCAAATTCAAATGGCTCCTGCGCGTCTGAATAGTTAGTTCCTACACAGCATTCATCTTTGTTTCAAACTTCCTCTTACAAAAAATAAGAGGCAGTTTAAAATGAGGATGAACGCTGTGTGGGAGCAAACAGTTCAGACGCGCAGGAGCCATTTGAATTTGATCTCTAGCACTGGTTAGGCCTGGGCCAATGGGAAAACAACGACGAAAACTATGGTAATATCGAGGTAAAAACTTTAATTTCCAAGCCACAAACACCGTGCATTATTGTCCATGAGTGTTCAGGCAATCATCAGTGCTTTTTGCAGTATGCTTCAGAATCAAGCAGCACTAAAAAGAACTAAATCACCTAATCAAGGAAAAACCAAAACATCAGCAATCTCTGGAAAAATAATAAGATCTTTGATCTTCTTGCCATACAAAGAAACTTGAATATCAGCATCAAGATAAGATTTTGGTGAACTGTCAAACAGGAGTAGTTTTTTGGGACACCCGACAGCAAGTAAAAAGTAAATTGATCTACCGGGTGACTCAAAAAAAACTTCACGAGCTAGATCGCACATAATTTCTTTAAAGCAAATGTTATGAAGACGAGCAATGTATCAGTATGTAGCTGAAAGGCTCCGCTATCTTTGAGACGTTGATTGGTCAGTTTAAATATATGCGTTCGGTCTGAAAAAAGTTTCAAAAATATGCTAATTCATTCATTTTTCGGACTGTTCCCTCACTTTCCACTCAGTTCTTAGGAAAGTGTGAAAAAAATGAGTTCCAAATTTGCTTTTGAGGGTGAAATTAGAATGAAGAACAGAGATCGATCATTTTGTAAACAAAAAATTTTCTCAGACGACTGCTAATCCATCGTTATGTCAAGTTTTCACAAAATGTTGACTAGAAAATGATGATGATTATTTCACTCAAAATGAGGAATCCGGAATTCACAATTTTTTTGAATCTGGTTTTTAGATGCTAATAATTGCTTTAAGTGATCATGCAGCATCTCAAAAGATAGCTAAGCCTTTCAACAAAACTGTGATAGAAAGCACTTGACAATGGCTTTTGATTTCAGGGAGCCAGCTATGATCTATTTAGTATGCTTCAAAATCGTAAAGTTTTTTTGGGTCACCCGGTAGTTGAAAAAAGTACCTAAGTCACCAAGATGTACCAAACAATCTTGTGAAACGTAATAACAGGAACTGGCCTTTGGTTTTGGGCGTTGTATTGACTTGCATTCTAAAATAAATGTGAAGTTGTAAATCAATAAAAAGTACTTTCAATTTGCTACTGACACAAAGCATAGGCGATGGACCTTTACAAAACTTGAAATCACTCGTGTAAATATTATCGCCCTAGTCTTACAGCATGGAACAGTTCTGTAAGGGAACTGTCATTTTAAATGCTGAGTACAAGGGTGAAAGAAATTTTTATACAAAGAGCAACATTTGCTTGCCCCATTAACGAGGCTGAATGAAACTCGACACCCCATTTCAACATATAACAAGAAATTTTACACTCCACTATTGAGTTATTTAGCTTGGGGCAGCATACGGCTCAAATCGTTCAAATCTTTAAAAAGGTGGGTGTAAAATTGTATCACATTTTTCTTTGAATTCATGTGCTTGAAAGAAATTTTGGGTAATTTGCTGTAAATCTACCGTGGCATTTTTTTGATATATTGATTATTTTCAAAATGGCGGCATTTTGACTTATTTTGCAGAAATTCATCGAAAATTTTGAAGAAATTAAAATCATCGTAAATCTTAAATCAATCGAGAGAAATTGATACAATCTTCAAGATAACCATAGTTTATGAAGGTCTACAACATGGTTGCAAGCAGAAATCTGTTGCTCTTCTGGTTAAGGATTTAGAAATTTGATGACGTCACAGCCTCAAAATTAATAAATGCCACCATTTTGAAAGTAGTCAAGGTATCTAGAAATTGCAACGGCAAATTTATTGCGAATTACCTGAAGTTCCTTTAATTCAAAGAAAAATGTAATAGAATTTTACACCCACCTAATTAAAAGATTTGAGCTCTATGCTGCTTGGGGCATATTACAAACTGAGAAAAACAATCTAGACATAAAATAACTCAAATTGGAACAATTAGAAGAATCGTCGAAACATCGATTCATCATCACTTCTTACTTGCCTAATGAACATAGCAGAAACAGATGAAACTTAAGTTGTGAAAGAATACATAATCTTCAATTCAGTCTGAAACATATTCCAAAAATTTCACAGCTAATCCGATATTTTACAATTTTTTCCGAAATATTTGATACCTTTCGCTCGCCACAGATACCCTAATAAAACGAAGCGAAAAGATTTGGTACCCCTCCAAAAATTTTTCCACCCTTGTACCCAGCTTTAAAAATGACAGCTCCCTAATTCGTCATAGTCCTAGAGAGAGCATATTTTCAGAATCACGTCAATTCAAAACTTTCTGCTAATTATACAGTTGTTACGTCATCAAATTGCTAAATCGTAAGCCATAAAAGCTACGGATTTCTGCTTGCTGCCATCTTGTAGATCGTCAAAAACTGCATGTTTCTTGCATTGGTCATTTTGATTTTTCCTCAATCATTTAGAAAATTTATGGTGCTTTTAACATTCGTCAAAGCTTCCGATAGTTCCTTTCGTATATCCTATCATAAAACTTAAAAAAGCTGTAATTCTGAAGCAAATCATGATCTCAGAAATATTCTCTCTGGGATCATGGCACATTGCATAAAGGTCCCTTCAAAATATCCAATCGAGAGCGGGTAAATTTAAAGTTTTGCAAAGATACAACACCTGTGCTCTGGCGGGGGTTTGTTTTAAATAAAAGAATTGCAAAATCTTCGGGGAATTTTGCTTTAAAATGTTCATGAGGGGACATGTAGCAAACATAAAAGATATTTTTGAACTTTGAGGAAACTCGTAAGAAGCTGTGAGTACTAAAAATCTGAAAATTTTTAGAAATTTCAGCACTGGCTCTAACTCTTAGCTTCTTGTGGAAACACAAGAACGGTTGTTTAAGATTGAATTTCAATACTTTGAATAAACTTCCACAAAATTGGAAATTATGTTTGATGCAAACCTGGAAGAATCCCTAAATTGATGGCTTTCGTCCGAAATGGTAGATCAAGATCATGGCATTCACAAAATTCTTGCAGTAACTGTGAAAAAAGATATAAGAGGTAAGATTAAAATGAAACAGAAATCATAAATCCCGCTCAGCTCTTCTCCGCTCTGCGCTCCTTCGCATTTCCTCCCTCGCTTCACGCTCCCTCGCAGTAAAGTTAGCTGCGTGGCACATTAGAGGTCACGGAAAATGAATAAGAAATGGAGCTACATAGAAAATAGAAGAAAGTACCAAATAACAAAGTTAATGAAAAATAATATAGATTATCAAACAATAAATGCAACTGTTAATATTTAATCTGGTTTCCCTGTGCTAGTTTCTTATAAACCAGTTTCTTATATAAAAAACGTGTATAGTCCAAAAATGATTGGTATCGGTAGGTATTACCGATGCCGTGACCAGGATTCGAACCTGGGTTATTGCGGCCACAACGCAATGTACTAACCACTATACGATCACGGCGATGATTTTGGCGCGACACAGACAAGGACCTAATCTGGGACCTGCAGAAGTATGAGGCCGATGGATTCAAAATGGCGTCACAAATATGAAACAATTATTGCTCCAACCCAGACCTCAAATCAAACATGTTTGGAGGGAAAATATTCGTCATTTCTTGGTCTGCTAACTTTGAAAGAGGCTACATTTTAAACGGAACTAAACTGATGGTACATTACAGTTACACGTGTCTTTCTAAGAATTTGGTTTTTTAAGAAACTGATACTAAGGTGACCAAAATTTTAAGAAACTCTAGTACTATGTCTGAGAAGTACTAAGAAACTTTTAAAAGTTAAAGGCATGGATGTTATAGCAAATAGATCGTTGAACCTTTATTCTTGGGCAATATTCACTAACCATTTGTGTTTTCAACATAACAGAACACTGTTTATTCCTTTATGATGTTTTCAATGTTAAGAAACATATCTGCAGCAGTGTTAGCGACCACATTGACAATTCATGCATTCAAAAAAATAAGAAGCCAAATAAAAAACTCTTAGTACTATGGCCAGATCCTAGCTTCTTATAAAAACAAGTATCATTTGGCTTCAAAACAAGACAATCGCTTCGAAATTTTCATCTCGTTAGGTCAGAAAAACATTAATATAGACCCAGCTTTCAATTCCGGAAAACAGACACAGAAATGAAGAATTCTTTCCTACCAAACATGTTTGATTTGAAGTCTGGGTTGGAGAGTAAATCGTTTCTTTTTTTACGAGGCAAATGTGTGAAGGTCATTTTCAATGCCATTTTGAATCAATCGTCCTAATACGCACCCAAAGTATACACGTATCTTTCTTTGCAAGAAAGACCCTAACATATTTTTACTTTATTCAAACTTGTTTCCTGTAGTCCTATTATATTACTCGGGAGGTACTTGACTAATGTCCCCATGCTGGGAAGGGGAAAGCTTCAAACACATCATTTTGAAGTATCCACGACTGTTCGCGAGGGTAGAGGTACATGAAGATAGCTTATGGAACCTTCAAGAAACTCGTAAGCAACTCCAAGTACTCAAAATCTGATATTTTTTATGTTTTATTTTTTTATTTTCAGCACGGTCCTAAATTCCTAGCTTCCTAAAAAAGAATGCATGTATTTCGATCTTATTCTTTTATTTATATATATATATTCCATTAAATTTCATTACTTATTCCAAATCTTATTCTTAATTCAGAGTTTCCTGTAGCCCGTGCTTGCAACGCTGCAGAGTACAGCAACTTGTTTCCGCCTACTTCACGTGGCAGCTTTACCTCATTTCAACTAGTTGATTCAAATCTGCGACGGCCTTACTTATTATCCTAACCTCTACAAGTTTTTACTGACGTGAAGGAATTGCAGCTAAAGGGTAGTGTTTTAACGACATTCGATTTTTGCTGTGCTAGACAAAATGATAGTTTTTAGAAAATAATTACATAAAATGTGACAACTGTTTGCAGAGTCAAGACAGATGAGCTACCAAAAAATTACATACAAGTCAATATAATATTCGTCTTAATTCAAGTACTAAATTGCCGTCTTTACTTTTCAGGCACAGTTAATCCCTTAATCATTCTTCATAATTCAATGTTCTTGTGGACTAAACTGCCTTATGCCTTACTGCACACAGCGTTCAGCACACAACGTGAACAAGGGCAGATTTTGTAATACAATAGCATCAGTCACTTTGGTTCACACCTCAATTCAAAGCGATTAGCACATGCAGACAAAAGAAATTCTCTCAAGCAGAAAGCAAAACAAACGAAGCCACAAAGTTGCCCTGAAACCAGTACGGCAAACTCTCGTTTGGTGCAGGCGAAGGGAGGTTTTTAAGAGAAGGTATGTGCTTATAATGAAAGAAGAAGGGTAAATCTAAAGTTCTGTCTCGCGGATGTTTTTAATCTGATTCAGGAGCTGAGGAGTGACCGCGTACATCTGAGCAATATATATGCCAAAATTGGAATGCACTCTGTTCGGTTTCTTAATCAGATAAACAAAATCCGCGAGACAGAACTTTAGATTTACCCTTCTTCTTTCGTTATAAGCACATACCTTCTCTTAAAAACTTCCCTTCGCCTGCGCCAAACGAGAGTTTGCCGTACTGGTTTCAGGGCAACTTTGCGGCTTCGTTTGTTTCGAATTTCTGCTTGAGAGAATTTCTTTTGTCTGCTTTCGCTAATCGCTTTGAATTGAGGTGTGAACCAAAGCGACTGATGCTATTGTATTACAAAATCTGTTCTTGTTCACAAAGTATCTTTCTTCTTTAGCCACAGATCAACTTTGGACATTCATTTTGAAGTAGAAGTAGTCCACTTTGCAGCAATAGTCATGCTTAAAGCATTTCTTGCAGGAGAATAAAATAGAAAAGATCTTGAGTCTGGCCCAAAAATTATCGATATCATGCACCCATTTGAAATAAAAATTGCATTGTTCTCATCTTTTAAAGAGATTTTCAAATGAAGAACACAAAGGCAGGAGTGTATCACTAAAGAAAGGGCCTTGCTACACACTTCCAAAAATGATACAGTTTCCTGTTCGAGTTGATACATTATTAAGTTCACAAACTTTCGGCGGATAAAATTTCGGACGATAAATTTCGGCGAAAAAGTTTTCGGATACATTTCAGGCATTTGGTACAAATAAATTTGTGGACAAAATTTGGATCAGCCTTTAACCCATGAAAAAATTTAGAATGAGTGCTTGCGTGCTGATCGTAATTCACTCGGATCACCAGTTCGAGAGAAAAAGAAAAAACCAGTTTAAATCTCACCTGAAGGTAGAAACCAACTGAAGCATCAATAAAGAAACACAGTTTCGCTTGCAATTCAGCTTTGTCAGATCCCTGAAAATTGTGAAATGAATAAATTAACATAAAAACTAATCTCCATCATCCATATGAGCTTCCTTGCGAACAGGCAAACTTTTTGACACAGAAGCAAGATCAAGTTGACAACCTATCTTTAACAGCTGATCGCATGTACTGGATGAGTAACAGAAAAACGTACAGCGTTTGAAAAATGCTGCTACCTGAATAATTTAAAACTGTCTTGTTTTATCGCCAATAGGTTTTTATAAGGTTCAGTAATTTACCAAGTTTTAATCGGTCTTTGCTTCCCATGGAGATGGGAGATTTTCTGTAGAAAGCTCTTTCCAAACCAGCAAAAACGAGTAAATACAACGAGCAAAATTTCTTTGAATGTCATTCCTTGCAACAGACCATTGCACTAAAGATGGAGGCGAGGAATTTCTTTCCAAGATCCATTGCATTCGAAGTATAAGTCTTTAACGATTTCATAGGGACTGGACTCGACAACAGAATGCAATGCATCTTGGTAAAAATTTCCTCACCGCCATCTTTAGCGCAATCGCTCGTCTATTCATAACACTTATATACATGCATTGAATCATTTTGTCCTCTTGGGAGCATGCAGTCTCCCTGAATAAAGCATTCATACTAGGGGGATGACTTACTCGTCCTTCCAAAAAGACAGCACGTGCTAAAGCGTGTTCAAGTCATTATTATAAGTGAACATATCAGGAAAATTTTCCTACATTTATAAACATTTCTCGGAGGTACTTTCTCGAGTAACTCCCTTGTAAAATCTAAAACGATTTACCCATGTCAGCCAGGAAAAATTCTAAAAAAATTTAACTTGTTGGCTATTCAATCAGACATTGCAGCATATTATTGTTTCTACATTTAGAGAGCAGCAAATTTCCAAACGCTGGATTCTTATGTTTTTAGACTCACCGGTACAACTATAGGGTGAATAAAGGCAAATTTAGACCTTTCCAAGCAATTTGATAAGGTGTCTTAGGTCCTTTGCTGAAGCTTGGATTAAAGATTTAAACTGGCTAAGACATAAAGCTGATTAGATTTGAGACAGCAACAATTGTATATTGTATTCTGTTAATAGTCACGCAAGTGATTATCTCTCATACTTGTTTATCAGAAAACCTGATCACAATAATGTCAACCGAGGAAATGCAGAAACAGACTTGCCAGTATAGTATCATTCATGAAAACTAGTAATGGGCAGAAGGCGTTTCCATTTAATGGAGCGAAACCCTGGAATGACCTACGCCGCGAGGGAAAGCAAGTTCCCTCTTGATCTTCTCTTAAGAACAAGATAAAAAGTTGGTTGTAAATTGTATGACTGCAATTAGTTGTGAATAAATATTATTGTAATTAGTTTCCTTTTGAGTGCTATTAGATTTTTAATTTTCAAGATTTTGACACAACACGACGTCCTGCAAATCAACCATTCTGAATGATCGGGCAACTGTGCATACATCATTTTAAAGGGTTTGTGCAAGGCTATAAGCCTGCATTTGCACACACCAAAAAAATCTAAAAATAACCCATTGAAATTGATAGCTCACACGTGTTGTTAATAATCGATAGCTAAAGAAACAATGCTGTGTTTACGCATTTTCTTCGTTCTATTTATAGAGAAGCCTATTTACCATTGCACATTCCCTTTAAGATAACAGAAATTGAAAACTTTTTAGGGCATTTCCGCAACCATGAAACTTTCGTACAGGCTAATTTACATACATTTTCAGAGCTTCTAAAAACGCGACAAAAATCACAAGTATATAGTTTGTTTTTTCGGCCTTCAACTTGACTTTGAATCATTCAAATCCGTCAAGTACCCTTGGTGTCATGAAAATTCGAAAGTGGGAACCTTCTCTAGCTTACCTGGTTGTTATCAAGGTCCATGGAAAGAAAGAATGTTTCAAAATCTTACCCTCTTTTCCTTCAATCGCTGTCTCAAATAGTCAATGTGTCCTTTGAATGCATTGTTCCATCTGCGGAATAAAACACAGGATAAAATAAGAAGTAAAAAAAATATTGTAAAATACGTTGCAAAAGCAAATATCTCTCATTCTGCTGTAGGTGACCACACGGTCGAAAGAAGTCGGGAATTCAAATAAAATTGGTATAAACATTCCTGTTCGTCTTTCATTTTGTTCATCTTTAGGATAAAAATAAGATCTATCATTTTATAGAATTTTCATGTGCTGCTTTTATCGGGTGATTTAAAAAATTTCCGGCGTTTGAAAAAATCCAGCTCCCTGAATATCAAGGTAATGATATTGAAAACTGTCCTGCGTTATCCCCGATATGTCAAATTAGGTTCAGTAATTCCTTCCCGTCGAAACAGGGGATTTTCTGCAGAAAGTCCCTTTCGGAAACCTGCCAAAACGATTGAAAACACAAAGGAAGATTTCCCTTTGCTCTCCTTCCTACCAATAATGACTCTTGGATGTTTTCATGTATTTTGTTCTAATGGAAGAATGGAATCCCCTGAATAAGTTATTCACACCAGGAAGAAGACTTTTCAACCCACCAAAAGGAAAGCACGAGCTGAAGCGTGCTGAAAGTCATCGCTGTGAGGTAAACACATCAGGGATTCTTCCTTGTAATCTTAGCACGCTTTTTAAGGTTTCTCAACGGGATTCATTTTAAAAAATCGCATGCAGAATCTGAAAGGAGTGACCGATTTTAGACAGGAAAATTTCTAAATATAATTGAACATGTTAGCTATTTAATAAGGGATTGCAAAACATAATTGCTTAGATACTCAGGGAGCAGTAGCCTCCCAGACGCCGGGCCGCACTTTGACTAATCCGGTACTTTTAAAAGTATGGCAAATATACCTCCACTCTACAGTCCATTGTTACCCTATGGTCAGGGCATCAACTCTGCTGGGCAAGCTGATTGGCTAAAAGTGCTCGAATGTGACGTAATGATAGGGCATTATTATTCCGTAATGCCCGCTCATTACGTCACCACCTAGCTTTGAATTCGAAACACAGACGATGCTTCGGACTCGTCGAGCAACAGTTTCGAAAAGCAACAAATATTAACCCACAGCCTCTGTACAAAATCTCGCAAGCTCGGTTTTGTACTGGCGGCTTCGGGTTAATATTTTCTGATATCGCCCTCAGAAAAAATCATTATAGGCTTAATAAAAACTTGCATATAGTAATTTTCCTCGCGTAAGAGCATATAGTTTGAAGTATTCACTATTTACTCCGTTGTATAAGAAATTTTCTCATCCTATAATTTTTGTATCGCTCTTTATTTTAGAAAAACAATGCACGAATAAGAACTTGTCCAGCATCGTGTAAACGGGGCCTAAGACACAGCGCAATTCACTTACAATTCAAGTTCGACTTTTCTGTCAAGGGCATACTGAAGGTCTGAGAGGAGAATTGTCTTGTAGATGTCTTGTAGGCTAAGAGAGAAAGATATTAAAGAAAGCATCAGTAGGTTTAAAATTGCCTGATTTCTACAAATCCTTACTGTTGCATTGGAGGTCGATAAAACTAGCAAAAATAACTGTGCTGTAGCCTGCGCATTTAGTTACATAGCAACGTTGAAATTATATCTTTCATTCAGTTCATCCCTGTTCATCACTCTGTTTGGTGAAACGGATTTCCTCGGTTCACTTTGATTTCTTTTAATTTATTTTATCCATATAAAAATTACACTATATGCTACATCAACATTCTACTATACTTTCTAAATACTATATTACTATACAGCACTACAGGGACAGGACGACCATAAGGAGCAAGAGACAATTATTATTATAACCATTATTATTATTATCATTATAATAAACGGAACCACCATCAATAGATATCAGAGAAAAAATAAGAAGAAAACACAACTGTTAAAATTCAGACGTCCTAATTTTAACAGCTGTGTTTTCTTCTTAATATTATCATTATTATTTTTATGATTATTTGATTCTTTAAAGTTGGTATTAACACTAACTTATATACAATAGCTAATTCAAACCATCTATCTACAAAGGGAAGACTTACAATAATATAAAGAAAATAAATATATTTACATCGATGTACATGGTTACTGTTCACGGAAGGATTTCCAAAGATACAGACCTTTACACAAAATCGCAACATTCTACTGAAATACTGACTAAGTAGTTACTTATGCCATTCCCTAGTAATTATTCAACATTACTTGAAATTTTTGGGATTTGCTGCCATTTTGTTATCTTAAAACCAGTCAAGAGCTCCAGAGATATCATCCTCAAGTCTCATTGCCACTGACTCAATATCTTTGTCACATGCTTATCATCTGTAAAGCTGCAGACATGGAAGGACTTCATGGCAAAGATGAAGTCATTGACAAAGATATTGAAGAGAAGTAGGCCGAGAACTAGGCCCTGTGGAACTCCCGACAAGCAGAGTTGGCATTCACTGAATGTTGAACCTACTTTAACACAATGACTACCCAGTGGCCATCAACATAAACACATTCAAATACATAAAAATTATGTAAACTAAGATTAAACACTGACACATACTGGGATCTGTTTCACATTGGATGTTAGGCCAGCAGCGTGGGCGCATGATGCTGAACGATAGGAACCTAGGACGGGCGAACAACAACAACAGCAACTGCTGCCGCCAACCATCCCTCTCCAAAATCCCCTCCGTTCTTCAAATTGTACATATGCTGTCAGGTCAAGGTTGGTTCACAATATCATTGGTTAGAAATACTGTCGATTTGTGGATGAATATTTTCGTTGACTATTGTGTGCCTAACATCAAATGTGTAAGACATTTGATTTGTAAGACATTCACTTTGAGTGGGTCAACGACTACAAGAAGCTAGTCAAGCTGCAAACCTAACTGATCGCTATCACAATCAATTTGAAATTTTTGTTTTCAATTCAAAATGTCTTTTGATCAAGACATTATGTTCTCAAGCAGGACTGATTTACCTTAACAGTAATTTTTCAATGTAGCAAAAAGTTTCGGTCACTAAACATTTAAAAATACAACAAATTTCGGACACTAATACATTTTCCGACCTCTTTACTGTCGGAAAATGATATATGATGTCTGAAATATTTTGCGTTTATTGCATGACACAGCTAAATTAAAACAGACATAAAATTTTTCCCTTGAAAGAAAATAACAACAGGACAAACAAAAGGGCTTGACATGCTTGTAACCACAAGCAAAGACCCAGAAAAATTTCTAACGTTTACACAATACTTAGGAAATGTGAAAAACTTAATCTGAAATCCTTGCAAAGCAGTAGCTTTGGAAATTAAGATTTTGAAATTATAGCTATTACGGTCATGCCTATAAATTTGAATGAAACTGAGATTGAAAAGATTCTGACAAACATAGTGTATATAATGGGTGAGCCAAGTGAAAGTCTCCACTTTCAAACATTCATAACCAATTATGCTGGACCGATTTGAATGCTCAACTTCCAGTTGAAAGCCGAAGAACAAAACGATTTTGCGATATTTCTTGTGCTTTTTTGTCCACTGAAATAAAGGTAAATTCAACTTCACAAAAATTCCTCGGTTGTCAAATGCCTGAGAAGGGCCAAACAATCAATGAATTCACTACATAGACTATCATACAGTCACGGAGAGCATAGCTTTCAAATCTTTAAAAAGCTGGTTGTAAAATTCTATGACCCATTTCTTTGAAGTGAACGGCCTCGAAGGAACTTGAACTATTCTACTGTAAATCTGCCGTTGGACTTTTCTGAAATCTTCAATATTTTCAGAATTACAGCGTTTTTATTCTTTTTTACGAATTCAAGAAAATTTTCGTAAAAAACTTGAAACTACCGTAATTTCTAAACCTGCTGATGAGAGATCAAATAATTTTCAATAAAGCCATAGTTTATGAATGCCTACAATATGGTATCAAGCAAAACTCTTTCACTCTTCCGGTTTGTGATTTAGAAACTTTGATAATGCTATATCATAAAATGAGCTGAAATATAAAATAGGCTGTAATTTCGACAAATATTCAAGGTTTCTGACAAGTCCAATGGTAGAATCATAGAAAAATGGCTAAAATTTCTGTCAAGTCATTCAGTTGGATTCTAAACCCATCTTTGTACACCGATTTAAAGATTTGAAACCTATGCTGTCACGGAGCAGCATTTTTCAAAAGGGTGTGATCACTGTGTCATGTATGTATGTATGTATTGTATGTACCAGGTGACCCAAAAAAGCGACCCGAGGCGATCTGTTACTGAAAAAACAACTAAGAGGCCGATGAGTATTTTTCGCAATTTTTCAAGTATGGTAAATCTCTATAATTAAGGATTTCGAGTCAAATGGCAGGCTAGAAATCCTGGAAAAGTTGTCAAAAACAGGGGATCGATTTACAGCCATTACAGATCTTTAAAAACAATGACAAATGTGTTTTATTTCAGGCTCGGATAAGGCAACTCAATCGAAATTTTTCGGAGCAATTTGTTGTCCCTAGATACCTAAAATATTTTTGTCTCAAGGGAGAACGATTCTCCTGCTTTTTCTGTAAGGAATTCTTGAAGATTTCGATGTTCATGGAAGTTTAATTCCGTTGAAATTCCATGAGTTCACAAGGCACATTAATTCCAACCTACGGAATAGGAACTTTCTCTAGAAATCTGTTGCCTGTTCCCAGCCTAAAGTTGATCACGCTCCTCATTATTTTCAAGATCTGAAGTGGCTTTAAATCGATCCCCTGTTTTTGGCGACTTTTTCAGGTTTTCAAGCTTGCCACTTTCCTCGAAAGTGGCAATGTATGTATGTATGTACTCTATGTATGTATGGCATGTATAGTATGTATGTATAACATGTAGGCTTTTCATCACACACACTGATCACACCTGAAACTATTTGAGAACACAATGCATATTAGTTTACCTTTGGGGGTTGTAAAGAAAGATAGACTGGTGGATTGGGGGTGACCTTGGGTTAAGTAGGATTGGTACTATGTGATGAACCATAACATTTTGTTTCAAGCTTTTCATCTGACACAGTGATCACACACTGATGCATGTATGCATATTTTATTTTTAATCATTTAAGCAATTGAATGCTTACTTTTTACGAGTCACAAATTCTTCTGAGAAGTGATCTGTGGCTTCTGCATATTTTCCTAGGCAGAACAAAATAATTCTTTAAATATCTATCATACAAAATTGAACAAAAGAACACAGAAAAGGGAATTGGGATGGGCTGCCCAACTGAAATATCATTGTTTTTGTTTACAGACACTTCATGTGGGACTGCCCTACTACAACACAGGGTGTCCCAAAAACATTGTGCTCTGTTTACATGGCCACTGTGGAGGAGATGTACATTCAATCATCTCAGTTTTCACACATCTTCATAGGTCAGGCTTCAACTTAGAGTTTGAGACCTTGTTTGAGTCAATCTGATATGTGGTTGCTAATTTATGGCAGAGAAAAGGCAAAATTAGTGGTTGCTAAAAGACAGTACTTCTCCAGCAATATCAAAATAAAGTATAAGTTTTCAAATAAGGGTTCTGGAATGACATTGAAATTTTCACAACAATTTTTAAAAGGTAGAAAGTGTTCTTCTATGAACAGACACTGCTAAACCTTTCAAAGATTTAGCAAAACTTTTAATGCAATGCTTGAACGTTTTCTTTGAAAATCTACTGTATTTTGACACTTTTTTTTATCCATCATAAAACCTAACACAATTTTTTTTTTAGATACAACTAATGTACCATCCATAGCCAAAAAAGACACAAGGTCACCGAGTTCTGGCTATGAATAGTACTTACAATTCTCAACTACTTACATTTTCCAGAAAAAAAGGAAGAAAAATAAATAAAAAGGATACCAAACAAAATAGTGTCAACAAGCGTATCTCAAGATAGATGCCAGGAGTTTCTACGGAACTAAGGATAAGTAATTGAAAGATTAATTGTCAAAAATGATTCCTGCAGACTCCTCCAGCATCTGTCTTGAGACAGACATCTAAGAAAGAAAAGTAAAAACAAAAGTAAAAGCTGCTGCTGTTTAGGATAATCTATCCCTAATCAAACTGGCCCGTATCTTTGATGTAGGATATTGTAGACTCGAGAATAATGCTATTTTCTATCACACTGCAACGGGGGCTTCCATATAGAAGAATATTACACTGCGATCTATCATCGAGGCGAGTGAGATCGATTCCTGAGATGTCAGAGAGCTGGCCAAAGAGATCCAAACGAAAGGTGTAATACTGTGGGCAGTGCAGGAGGAAATGTTCGTTATCCTCAATGGCTAAACCACAATTACAGACTGGAGAAAGACAGTCAAAGGCATGTCTAAAACGATGCTCATTCAAGGCACTAAACTGAACACGGAGCCTAGTTAATAATTTTATACCTGGGATGTCAGATACGCGATATGTAGAATTTTTAACTGGTCGAATGATTGAGAGCAATTTCTTTTTAAACTGCGCGATTGTAGTAGCATTCCTGATCTCGCTGTCGAGTGAATTCCATTCGAACAGCGTGTTTCGAAAATAAGTATTGGAAAAACGAACTGTCCTTACCGATGGTTGCTCATAAGCATTTGGATTTCGCAAATTGTACGTTAATTGACGCTCTTGTGGTATTTCATTGAAGAGATATTCAGGCGATTTGTACCTTCTTAAACAAAAGAAATGAGTCAATCTACGGTACCATCTTCTGTGATATAAGGTCTCGCAACCCAGTTCCTCATAAAGCTTCTGCCTACTTGTACCTCTCCATGTTCCAGTCACAGCTAGAGCCGCTGAATATTGTACCTGCTCCAACTTTTTGGTGATTTCAAGATGCATTTCAGGGTCAAATCTATGGTAGATTATATCACCGTAATCTAAGTGTGGCCTTATGTAAAGCTTATAAACTTGATCTAGGACCTCCCTAGAAACATATTTGGAAAGATATTTTATCAACCCAATACCTCTACGTGCCTTCAGAATTACCTCTCTCATGTGACTTTGAAAATCAAGTTTATGATCCAAGATCATTCCGAGGTGTTTATGCTCCGAACTTGTTTTAACTTCTTCATTCCCTAATTTGAGAATGGGATTGTGTGGCTTAGTTCTTTTCCAAGAGAAGATAACTTCCTCTGTTTTATCAGCATTAAATAACATTTTCCATTGCCATGCCCACATTCGGATCTTTTCAAGGTCGTAGTTCATATCTAAACCTGTGTCGTGCTCGCTTTTTACAACGGAAAAGAGAGACGTGTCATAATTGCATAGAGAGTCGTAGTAAAATTTTCAACCTTGCTATTCGTCAACCTCGTCAATTTTGACACTGCTGGAGAACAACAGAAGTGCTGTTTTTAAATCAACCACATGAATATATACTTTGCATTTTCTCTGCCATGAATAAGCAACCACTTGTCAAATTGACTCATACAAGGTCTCAAACTCTAGGTTGCATATGACCTAAGCAACCGTGTAAAAACCAAGATGACTAAATCTATGGCTCCTCCACAGCTGCCAGATATACAGGGCAAAATTTTCTTAGGACACCCTGTGATGGATCTTTTAAAGCAAGATACCTCATGAGAATTCATGCATCACAGAACTAAAAGCTTCATTAGTCACAACCGTTCTTATTGAATATTTCTATTTCCTTGTACATCATCACGTCCTTCATATACCGGGTGAGTCAGAAAAAACATGGGGCGTTTGGCGGACTGTGACATCGCATTTAGTCACCCGATTATCGTGAACTAAAGTTTTGCGTGTAGCCAAGAGTCTAACTTAGATCATAAACCTTTCCCCACCTAAATCGGTCATTTCACGCATTTTTTAAAAAAGATTTTCTTCGTAAGAGCTTGTATGGGAGTTTCGCAAACCGATGAAATCTTTTGCCAAGCCCCTTCTGCATTTTATTTTGGCAAGAGTTACAGGTACATGTGGTATTATCAGGGGAGAATCAAATTGTTAGGGGATAGTATTTTCTCCCCCTTAGCATAACTTGTCCTGCGGGGAGAATATATTTGAAAGACATTAATAATGCGTACATCTTTGTCTTGCGAATAGGTCTCTTTCAAGCAGATCAGCGCTGTGTAAATCGCAATGGGAATTTTTGCCGACAACGCATTTCCTACAGCCTGGTCCAAAATAGGTCTTTTGAGTCGCTCCAGTTGTGCAGAAAGACCCAAAAGACAAAGGATTCAAACTCTGAGCCTCTGTCTTTTTGTTCTTCCGCATGATCTTAGCGACCTAAACGAGCTAGTGTAAACCAGGCTTAACTTTGTCAGTATCCCCAGATGATTCCACATGTACCTGCAACTCTGGCAAGGCTAAAATGCTGAAGAGGCTTGGTCAAAGATTCCATCAGGTTACAAGAATCCCATACAAGGTCTTACAAAGGAAATCTTTTTTAACAAATGCATTAAGAGACCGATTTCAATGGGGAAAGGTTTATGATCTAAGTTAAACTGTTTGCTGCTTGGAAAAATTTATTTCACGATGATCGAAAGACTCAATGCGACGCCACAGTCCGACAAACACCCCACGTTTTTTCTGACTCACCCAGTATATAAAGATGACTTTTCACATTTAAGATCATCATGATATTAAAATAACAAAATTGGGATGATGGAGATTTGAATGTTGATTACTTTTTGGGTGCTGAGCCAAATCTATGGTCGACATTTCACATGGAAAAATTGTCAAAAATTCCAAAAAATGAGATTGTTAATGGAAAATGAGCATACTTCACAAGTAGATCTATTAGCTATTCTGAAAACGAACGTGGATCGAGTGATATTTCATAACAATTTGTAGAATTTTCGAATGTGCACAATTGTGATCGAAGCTCTAACGCCTCTCTATCAAACCTCGCATATAAAATTGTATAAAAAATATCTCTCAATCCAGGCTCTTTTGTAGAATAGCTAAAAGGTCTATTGAAGATCTTTTACCAGAAAAGGTCTATTGAAGATCACTCTTACCAGCTATGTTGGCCTTTAAGCCCTCTGCTTGTCTAAGAAAAATGAAAACAAATATAAATCCAATCCATAAGAAAGGAATATTAGGTTTAACACGAAAAATCTCAGAAAAATCACAATCTAAACAACATATTCCTACTTAAAAGTTGGTCTCAAATAAAGCTTCCATTCCATATAGCTGTAACATGTTGTAAGGTTGCCTGGGGTAGCTTTCTTCTGCCTGCTAGCTTCCATCCTCCTTGCTTTGCAGGCAATTATTCTCTAATTGAAACATTTTTTTCTGGCCCACAAGCAGGTGTTTCAAGTACTGTTAGGCAACAAGGAGGCTACCATAAAGACCAGGAAAAGTTGAGCACATTCATCTTTATTCTGGCTGTAAAGGCAGTCTAATAACAGTAGCAGAATGAAAGATGGCAGATCACAGAAAGTAACCATAGGCACCTTACGGTTATATGAAAACAAGACTTAGGGTTGTTATAATTGTTGATTATTCAAGAGATTACACTACAGTATTGTGAATGGTGTGCAGCACTTTTTTCTAAATTTTTCCTCTTTTATTCCGTGAAATTACATATTTCAATCATCTAAGAAGAGTGAAATGACATCATTTCATATGACGTCACCTTCACACTGACCTGAACAAGGCTTCCAAATGTGTCAATATCATACCATTCACATTGCTGGTCTCCTTATCACGCCTCTGCATACTTGTACAAAATACAAAATGGTAAAGATATTTGGTCTAGCTTACAACGATTCATTAACAAATTTGGGAAAGTTACAAGAATCAAAACTTGGGAAGAACTCACGATTGGTGTTCAGCAGTTGGTAAAGCTACTTTTTAACAAAAATAATGATTTATATATGTGATAATACAAAATTACTCATCCCAAATAAATTTCAATTGTAGAAATTTGCAAGCCACATGACATCTCATTTGAGATGGAATTTACATAGGTACTTGAGAAAACTGAATGACATCCAAGATCTGTGAGCAAGGCTCTGTTTAAAGCAACACTTTCCCTTGCATACCTAAAAATTTGAACACTAGGCATTTGTCTTTATTCAGACTTGCATGCTAAAATCAACATCATTTTCATCAGAATCTTGCATATATTTGGAGACACTTGGGTACTCTGCATGAACTATGGTAAAACAGTGCCAGGACAAAAACTTGAAGTGGTCAAAGACCTAAGAGAAATATCTCTGAGATTTTCAAACTCTGACTTTTCATCCTGGCCATATGTGCAAAGTTGAAAACTTAAAGATATTCAACACTATACTATTCTTCTTGCACACTATTAGTGAAACAATGCATTAAACAATTTAAAGATGTTTCAAAAATAGGTCCAAATATCTCTGACTTAATATCTTACAGTGTGAATATGGGACAGATATTGAAATACAATAGCATCAGTTCCTTTGATTGATGCGTTGACCAATTCAAAGCAATTAGTGACTGCAGACAAAGGAAATTCTCTTGAACAGTAAATCAAAACAAACACAGCCGCAAATTTTGCCCAAAAACCAGTAGGGTGGACTCTCGACTTGTGCAAATGAAAGGTGGTTTTTAAAGGACAAGTCCAGGGTTGGTTAGACTTGCTACAAGTCTCTCTCGCGGAAAAAACCGGAGAAGGAAAAAAGCGAGAGAGACTTGTAATACTTGGCATGCTCATTAATATTCATGAGCTATCGAACCTTGCTTCCATTTTCAAATGCCAGGGTTGTTGTCAACTATTTCATCGATGCTTGAGTCGGCCATTGTCAAAGAACATCGCAGAGCCTGGCTCTGTTGTATCATTGTACTTTCTAAGCATATGATTGGATATTAGTTTTTTGTAAAAGGATGCCAACTGGACAGAATCCTGTCCAGCTAGTGACCTAGGCTGCCAAGTATTACAAGTCTCTCTCACTTTTATTCCTTCTCCCCCTTTTGCAGCGAGAGAGACTTGTAGCAAGTCCAAGGGTTGGTATACTTGTTGATTATTCAAGAGATTACACAGTTGTGAATGGTGTGTAGTACTTTTTTCAATTTTTTTCTTTTAATCTGGGTGACTACATATTTCAATCTGCTAAGAAGTGCAAAATGACATCACTTTCTATGATGTTACTTCACGTTGACCTGAATGAGGCTGCAAAATGAGTTGATATATCATACCATTCACATTGCTAGTCTCCATATCGCGCCTTCGTACACTAGTACAAAATACAAAATGGCGAGAATATTTGGCCCAACTTACGAACATTCATTGATCAATTTGTGAAAATTAGAGGCATCAAAACTTAGAAAGAACTCACAACTGGTGTTCAGCAGTTGGCAAGGTTGTTTTTTAACAATAATTTTATCAACCCCAGACTTTTCCCTTAAGTGAAGTTATGCATTTACAACAAAAGTAGAAGGGTAAATCTGAAGTTCTGTCTTGCCGATTTGTATTTGATTCAGAAGCCAAGCAGAAGGCATCATAATTCTCCAGTATTTCTTGTTTAAATGAAACAATTACCACACAGCTCCTGAATCATATAAACAGAATCTCTGAGACAGAAATTTAGATTTGCTCTTCTTCTTGTCTTATAAGTACATAACTTTTCTCAAAAATGACTTTCTCACTTGCACAAAGCAAGAATTTGCCATACTGGTTTCACGACAACTTTTGCGGCCATGCTTGTTTTTATTCACCCTTGGAGAGAATTCCCATTGTCTGCAGTCGCTAATTGCTTTGAAATGAGTTGTCAGTTAAAGCAATTGTTGCTATTGTTTTATATAATCTGTCCTTGTCTATAGGACCAACACAAAACGCACAGCTGAAAACTTGGAGATATCGGTTATAGGACAATGGACTAGTCCTCTTTTATCTATACTGTTTTCAGTGAGAAGTAAATGCTGTACTCATATATGAAGGACAATTTAAGTAATATGTTTCAAAAGTATGGGTTGCAAGGCACTTTCTCTGTTCTATCTATGAAATCCACTTACAGTAGCTCTGTTAGGATTTAAAGTGTCCTCAGAATTTCTTCAATGTGAGAGACAAATGTAGCAGTGTGGCACGCCTTTAGCCCCCATCAGGTGAGCTCATCCTGCACACTGTAAACATTTCTTTCAGTTAAATCTTTGCCTTAACCCACACTAGAAAACATGCATGTTGTGCCCAAGATCTCTGGCATGGAACAAAATTGAAAAAACAGTGGAACAAATAGAAAGAAACAACTGGCGAGGTTAAACCTCTGGGGTCATCGACAAATAACTTTTGTCGCAGTTAACGGAATTGGGGCCATTAACGGCTCAACCCCCCCTCCCCCCTTCTTAATGGACCACTAAGTTTATCACTAGGTTTTGCGGGTGTCCCTCAAGCTCTTGTTACCCGCAAGTATTTCGTTGCAAGAATCCTTAACTTGTAGGCTCTGTGTGTCTTTTTGCTATCTCTTTTTTTATGCTATGACCCCTGGGTAGACAAAATATTTTGCTCCTTGGGGTATCGTCTCCGTAGTAGGGTAGCGTTAGGTGTAGGTATAGTTAGTAATCCTCTATTGTAATAAAGCTCTTGTTACACATGCCTATTGTGTGTCTTGGGTTGGGACCTAAGCCTACCGCAACTTCTTCATGCAGATCGCAAACATCAAAATTAAGTAGTACACCACCAAAAAAATTACTGCCACAAGTTATTCCTCAAAACGAAATATTACTTACTTCAATTTTTGTCACCAAATGAAAATTTTTTAACCGATTTGAGCTGGACTCCCTCCCCCTAACGGCCCAAATTGTTTGCAGGAATAATTCCGTTAACTGTGACGAAAATTGTTTGTTGATGACCCCTTACAAAAATAAACTTACCATCTAAAGGCCTGACCAGGCTTGTACATTTCCCCTATGAAGACCTCCCCTAGGATTCCAAAGTCCTAAATTCCATGTCACAAAGAAATAAAACAACTGAAATGCGCACGCAGCGCATGGGACTTCCCCTTTGTTTTTGTCTCTGTCCTGAAACTCCAAAAACATGAACATTTAATCAACGCATATTCGGTAGTTTTCATTCACACTATTACCTCCATTGCCGGTGGAAAGAAAGGAAGTATGGTCTATCGTCGGCTTGTGTGGTGATGAATTGGCCGCACCATACTTAGCGCGACCGGGACCTGCCTTGCAGTTATAAATTAGGATGGGCCTAAGTTCATTTTGCTTGACACAGTCGACGTCTTAACTTGAAGCTCTATGCATTTCATTTCTGCATCAAATAATCATAGTCTTTGCATCAAACATTCATTTAACGAATTCTTTACCTGATGCCGATGATAAAGCTGATAGAATAAAGAGAATTCTGCTAAATATTTACCTGAAAAGTTGAGCACTTGCGGCACTTGTCACCGCTGCAGACACCATTTTGGATGCTAAAGCATCTCTCCCTCGGTGCCCTGTGGGTTTAGAAGATGAACTTCGGACGAGGGGGACTTAACCTCTTGACCTGCACAAACGGTTGCAGGGTTCGAGGTCAATCTCTTTGAACAACGTGACATGTGACAGATACAGCACTTCTGCACTTTGATCCATATTTTCTGCTAAGGCCAGTGCAGGCCAATTCTGATAATCACACAGATAATTGCAGCGTGCCCGCGAAGAACCCTGGGTGGCATTTGCTTCATAATGCAAAGTGCTTGCCGTCTGGTCTTATGATGACAATATGACAACAACTTCAAAATGTGACCAAAAGATTACCATCAAGTTCCTCTCTTTCACTGTAAGTGAACTCTCTTTCATTGTAAGTGAACTGTCAAGTTATTGCCCCCCCCCCTCACCCTGTCTTGACTTTTTTATGTGAAATAATCCACACGAAAGTGTTCCGGATGAGTAACTTTATGTCATCGCAAATTTCAACTGAAATCTAATTTGAAAGATACTGTAATCTTTGGTAAGTTACAAAAACAATAATGATGCCTACTGACGAGAAATTACAATACGATATAACTAAACATGGCTGACCGATAACATTCGTATTACAGAGAGGGTACAGGTGTTATCATGGTGTTAACTACCCCGTGGTCATTACGTAAAGATATCACTAGGCTTACAATTTACCAAGAGTAAAACAGAAAAAATGATTTCAATTGATTTTTATTCCACACGCATTTCTTATAAAGAACTAAAAATCCGAGCCATCAGTGAAGTTTTGAAAATATCAGATTTTGAGTATTTAGGTTTTGTTACCAGCCTCTTGCCTTCTTGATATTGATATTTGATATTTGAATCTTCTTAGGAGGGTAGCCCTTCGGCAGAAGCCGTTTTTCAAGGGGCCCTTCATTAAAAACTTACATTACAAATGCACACATTTGACACAGCCTCCATCGAAACCAGTTAAAGAGAGTAAATCTTAGGTATTTGATATAGGTAAGGGGGGAGGAGGGTTTAGAGAGAGAGGATGGCTCAGCGGCGGAGCTAGCAGCACTCAGGAAGTGAAGGGTTCTGAGGGCGTAGCGCCAGGAAAATTTTGCATGTCCACGCCCTTCAAACTCTCGGAAAATGTAGGCGACGCCCTTTTAGCGATTATATTTCATGAGCTCGTTTAACTACCTGACAAACAGCAGAGCTTGCCTGCCCCTCCTGAGAGACTAATTTTATTGCGTTCTTGTGTGAATCTCACGACCCATTTTTTGGAAAAGAGGGGGTCCGGATCCCTCAATCCCCTCTCGTGGCTTTGCCACTGGGGTGGCTTGCAGTTTTTAGAATTCTATCTTAGAAGGGAGGAATTTATCAGAGCAATAAGAGCTTCACAGAAAAAGAAACTGGTTTGTAAGAAGCTCGTAGTCTTAGAAGTAGTGACAAGCTTAGAAGTAGTGAAGTAGTTAGCGTCAAGGGTCTTATGGCTAATCTTTCGTTGAACCCATGCTCTTGAGTGGTGATATTGACAAACCTTCTTTTGTTTGAACGTAATAGGTCTCTATTTATTCCAACATGATGCTTTGAATGTCAAGAAATAAACCTGCAGCAGCATTAGAAACTTTGGATTTAAAAATATGAAATATAAAACATATCAAGAAACTTAAACTTCTACTAATGAATCGAATGCAAAATTTTTTATGCCGAATTACAAGACTTTTACTGCCTTTATTGCTATTGCATGATCAAAATTTGTTAGATAAAACTTACTAGAAAATTGCCAGATATTATCACCGATCCTGTCCTTGAGTGCTTACCTTTGCAAAGTCCCAATATCCAAGCACTTCTCATCGACAACTTACGATCAAAAACCACTCCCTGAAATTTGTGATATTGAAGCCCTAAAAACTGCAGGTGTGTGTTCGAAGCATCTTCGCAGAAATTTCTGCTCAAAAATTGCAGTGTCCCTATCCACCTTGAAACAGAGACGCAATGCAATCAATCAAAATGTGGCAGGAAAGCACTTCAAATTATTCTTGGCCCGATAGGACAGATGCAAAATTTTTCGAAGATATCGAAAAATCCAGACTCAAAATATACCGCAAAATGTATTTGAATTTGGAGGTGTTTTAGCATCGGAAATTGGAACCGGCAACTTAGGACCATCTGCCACTGCCTAGAGCACTCAACTTTTCGTTCAGTGTTGCTATGGTTTCCGTTCTTGTCATGAGATTGAGGGTGAAAACTTCGTCCCAATTTTCAATGTAAAAGTCCATGAGTCGTAGTTTGAGCGTCCACTCAATACACGTATTTCTATCGCTAACAAATTAAGAAACTCCAGTATTACACACCTCCCCTCCCCAGTAGCGACCCCGCCGGACCTTGTAAACACAGCGGGGAAATTACGAACACCATAGACGTAGGAACCGGGGGGCACTGGGGCACGTGCCCCCCCCAAGATTTTGCAACAAACAAAGAAGTGCCCTTCTTATTCTTAGAAAGTGCCCCCTTTTCTTAAGGAAAAGGTGCCCTCGAAGTGTCGTGCCCCCCAAGTTTGAGATGCTTCCTACGTCCCTGACGAGCACAAGCACTTTCAGCGGGGATCAGAAATATCATGACGGGGAAATGAAATTTTTAGGCTGTTATCTATTTTGGAACTGGCATAATGTTGACGGGGAAGCAAAATTTCAACGGGGAAACAACAAAAACAAGGCGGGGAAACTCTTTAAACTCACAACTTTGCGGTGAAACGAGTTTTCTTGGCGGGTCATCCTTCGACCTTGGCGGGGCAGTGTTTAAATGGGGTCGTTACTTGGGGGGGGGGTACACTATTGGGAAAATATGACTTAAGAAACTATTCATTTTGACGAACAAAATCCGTAGCATTGTTTTAATTTAGTTTCACTTGTTTCCTGTAACATATTACTTGGAGGTACTTGGTAATGTCTAAACATCGGACAAGCTTGGAAAAGAATTATTTCGAAATGTTCACGGGGAAACAGGAAGAAAACATGATGAATGTTATGGAACATTTAAGGGGCTCGACCAGTCAAAAAAGTTCAATTTTCTTGAAAAAATTTGTTTTTGGGATTTCACGTAATTAGTAAGCATTTTCATCAGAGATTTCGGCCAAGAAGTCCGTTTTCTTGTTCTGGATTCGCAAATTACTACAAAAACCAAAAGTTTGATAGGTAGTATGTATTTTTCAACAAAAATTGTTTGATTTGGTTTGAAATTTACATCCATGTTTCCCTGATATTTGCCATAATAATTCCAGGGCAAACCCTGAATGTTTGGTATGGTTTGAAAGCCCTATGTTTCTACTGTAAAATGCAAGCATTTATTTTACTGTATGAGCCACCTGTGCTCTGTAGTAGTTGCCAAAGCAACAGCATTATCAGGGAGCTGATTACGTAATCTTTTCTCGTCTTCAAATTTGATTGGTCCATTCGTCTCATTCTTCACTTTCATTGGCTATTAGTCAGCTGATGAGCATCGTGAAAGGAATCTGATTTCAACAGTCGTCGAGTTCACGTTCTTCTACGCTTTTGGTCGCTGTTATTCCTCTTGTGGTTTGACTTTTCTGATAAAACGTTCTCAAAATGGGAAGAACGAAATTTAGGAGTCGCAATGTTTTCCGTGCTGGGAAGAAGAAGTTGTCAAAGCGTCGCATTAAACAGGAAATCCTCGAGACGCCTGTTGATCGGCCTACCACCAGGCCAGAAGAAACACATCAACAAATAATTCAAGACCAGACTGTAGAAACAAAAAACTCTGCTAGTGCGAGAAAATTGTCATTATTTGGAGTAGAGGTGTTTGATTTTGATGCAGTTACAGCAGAATGTGATTCTCAGATGAACTCAGTCGACGATGATGAGTACATTTTCGTACAAGGAACACAGATTATGAAGCTGTTTTCAGACTTGCTTTGCCCCATGTGCAAACAGCCCAGTATTCAATTTACGCGAAAACCTGAAGATGATCTCGGTTTTGCTGCAAGGATGGCCATTGAATGCAGAAATTGTAAACGGTATAGCAGAGAAGAATACTCTTCACAAAGAATTGGAGAGCCAGGTAGCTTGAAAAATGCTCCATTTGATGTTATTGCTCGTGCTACTGTGGCTTTCCGTGGAGTGGGTTGTGGGCACTCAGCAATGAAGGAATGGTGTGGTGTCATGAATATGTCAGCTGTGCTCAGCAAAAATGCTTACACCAATACAAATAATAAATTAGAAGAGGCTGCATCAAAAACTTTTGAATCAGTTGCACAGAATACAAGAGAACTCTTAAAAGAAGCATATGCTGCAATAGGTGTAAATGAAGACAAAGATGGAATTCTAGATGTTGCTGTTTCTTTTGATGGAACCTGGCAAAAGCGGGGTCATACCTCTCACAATGGTGCTGCTTGTACTATAGATTTGTTGACTGGACTGCCAATTGACATTGAAGTCCTTTCTAACTATTGTGCTAAATGCTCCATTACTCCAGATGATGTCAAAAATCAGGAATGGCTTGAGAAGCATGCAAAAGTGTGTTCCAAAAATTTCAATGGGACCTCAGGGGCAATGGAGGTAGAAGCAGCTGAGCGTCTTTGGACAAGGTCAGTTGAGAAGCATAATGTTAGATACAGGACAATGCTTTCTGATGGAGACAGTAAAGCCTTTGATGCACTGGCTGCCTGGAATCTTTACGGTGATGAAAAGCCCATTGAAAAAGAGGATTGCATTAATCATGTTTCTAAGCGCATGGGAACAGCATTGAGAAACATGATTGCTGTTTCAAAAGCACAGAAAAACTCAATTGGTGGCAAAGGAAAACTAACACAAGCAAAAATAAAGAGAATTCAGAATTATTACGGCAAAGCTATCAAGGACCATTCACATGATGTGAAGCTATGTAGGAAAAGGATAATGGCAATTTTATTTCACCTTTCCAGCACAGATGATTGCCCAAAACATACCCACTGCCCTGAAGGGGCAAATTCTTGGTGCTTTTGGCAGCGTGCCAAAGCAAGTGGTGATGTGCCTGGTGCACACAAGGAGCATGATACTTTGACTCCAGAGATTGGATCAAGATTGGTCCCAATCTTTCAAAGACTTTCAGATGAGAAACTGCTCCAAAGATGTTCAAGAAAGAAAACTCAAAACCCAAATGAATCCCTACACCAACTCATATGGAAGATATGCCCAGAGTCTATATATGTGGGAAGAAGAACTTTGAAAACTGCTGTTGCTCTTGCTGCGTGCCAATTTTCAATGGGAGCAACTTTCAAAGTTCTTCTTCTCAATTTGTTGGGCATGGAAGCTGGGGAGAGTTTGAAAAGATTTGTAAAGGAAAAAGACTGTGAAAGAATAAAACTAGCAGAAAAGGCATCATCAGAAGCTGCCAAGAAGCATAGGAAGAAATTAAAATATGAACAAATAAAAGTTGACCAGAAAGCAAAAAAAGATGAGGGTAAAACATATGGTGCAGGACTGTTTTAACATATTAGATTTGGAGCCTTTGAACTGATCACCTTACCTATGTTTCTATTAATTATTACTATGGCCCTCAGCCATTTTACAAGCAGTCTACCTTACATAGCTCTACTAAAGTCGTAAATTGAAGTTGTCCAAATTTTAAAAGCATTTTTCTCACAATGAAAATTTTGAGAAAGAGCGATACTAAGTGCATGCAAATTTTTTTTATCCCTTATACTTTATTTGATGTTTATATATCAAAATGTTCCTGAATATCTGCAGAATGCAACTATGCTATTTGATTTTTAGTGAAGTAGATACACTACAATCAATCCTCCTTGAAAGTCCAGGCAGTACCAGCATAATTTCGATACCACATCAGAAACTTGCAAAAAAAATATATTTACTGAATATATGTGCAAACAAATAGCATAGTTGCACTCTCTCAATATTTAGGTACAATTTGAGATGTCACACCCTTAGTTTAGACTGATAACAAAAAAGTTTTGCATTTACTAAGAATAGGCTATTGTTTTCATGTTACCATGGCAACTAATTGTGGTAATTAAAATCTGGAAGCAAAATTGAGTTCAGAAAATAAAGTTACATAGGTCTGCAAATTTTGACATTTCTATGTCATAACTTCTTCGATTTATGAGAGTTCAGGCTCATTGACTGGTCGAGCCCCTTAAGAAATTCGTAAGAAGCACTCACTGATAATTTTAAGAAACTTTCAGTACTGGTCTTATAAATAATACATGTAGCGGTAACTACGAATATGTAATTAGTCTACTACTGAACACTGTTTATGACTATCAACGTGTGAGGAGTGATACAAAGACAACACATAACAAGAATCTACAAAATCTCATGATTGAAATCAACAAATCAATGAACTACCTCAATCCTGAGTAAATGTCGGATTTCTTTGTAAGGAAAGATGTTCCCTACGGGTTCCCTACAACCTGCGGACTAAGGAACTATGCAAGCTCCCCTCGGTCAGTTCTCAGGGCTACGGAATAAATTCCCTATCCTTTAGAGGGAGTCTATTGTGGAATGCTCTTAGTGATGACCTAAAATTGACAACTTCTCTCATGAAATTCAAAAAAGAAATACGTTGCTAGGATGGCAACAACTGCACGTGCTACATTTGCACTTAATTTAGGGTTTTTACATATTTTGCTATATCGTATACTATTTATTGCATATTGTATATTGCATATTGTAGATAGTTGGTGTTAATTAGTTATTGTTAACTACAAGTAAACCAACTATAAATAAGTTTTATGATTATGATTATCTGAAATTTAAAGGCAGTCCGTCACGCATTTGATTGGGTGATTTGGACAATACAAAGAATAGGAAATTTGAATGGCTGCTTATGCCCTGAATTTTTATGGCCGTAGAAAGTCAAGAAGATTAGCCTTCATTTGTTTCAAATACAAAGATTGACAAAGAAATCCGTTGTGCTGAGCTCTGAATTTGTCGCGGCTAATCAGAGACGTGACAGACTGCCTTTAGCTGTGACCGCAAAGGATCCTGGGTAACAATAGCTCTTTAACGTGCTTTGTCTGTGGTTGGTGTGAACCTGGGTGTGAACTTTACTGCACGCATGACTAGATGCCACACTTTAATATGAAAACAAAAGTTTGTTTACAAATAAGATTGTTGATGTCGATGTCCAATGCGTCTTGCAGAAGACTGTTTTTGTGGGTACACAGCACTGAAGCCATAAAAGAGTTCATTTGAAAATATCCTTTCTGTCCTTGCCCTTATTGTGAAAAAGTATATCTCTGACGTGTTTCTGATTCGTGTGTGAAATAAAAAATTTTACTGATTTAATTGCATCTAAACAGAAATAACTAGCTAGGAATATTACACAATAAAGAACAAATTATATGCAGTGGCAGGATAAAAAGCAACAGTAGGTATTTCAATTGGATTCTTAAAGGAGGGGCTCTGTCAGTAGGTGAACTAATCGAGGAGGGAGCAGTCCCTATTTTAGGCTACTTCGATTAATGTTAATCAAACACTCTAGGGTAATGCAAAGGGTCATGCATACAGACTGATTGCATATTTGCATATTCGACTGATTGCATTGTCGCTGTTGCTGGACTGATGGACGCTCAAACTACGACTCATGTTCCTACGCTTCCAGAAACGGACATGGCCTAAATCACCTGCAGTTTTTTCTCAAAACCAACCCCAACTTACAAGTGATATTATGCTTGTTTAGGCACGCAAAAGATCTCCTAAATTTGTTCGCTACTGCGAGATTTTGATCGTTGAGGCCGTTCAGTCGAACGCACTTTTGTTTGCCTTTGGCGGGAAGTTTAGATTGAAGAAAAATCAGCAAATCTGATCAAGTTATTCTTCATCTTCCATTCTGATTGATCGGGGAACAGATCTGTGCCCCGATCGAGATCTTTGTACAGTTGGGAAGAAAGGCCCTTACTGACGCGACAACGACCACATGAATTCAATTCAATAAGATGAACGTAAGTTGAAGGCATCTATGTAATGAGGCGGAGCCATGTAGAGGTTCAAGAGCAGAACATCCACTTGTTGGCTGAAGCAAAGAAGAACTCTTAATTTTTGAAGAAAATTTTGAACTGGTGTGGATGCTTTGATGTCACTTTTGGAATGGAGAAATTTCTTTGGACCAAGAAATAGATCGCATTGAAAACACTTTCTGGCCACTTGCTGGTTAGTAGTCTAGACCAAGACAGTCGACGACAACTTATTTGGATGGGCAAGTATCAGCTTGCATGCTAAGAAACAGCGTAATCGTTGGCATAAAAGAGGGAGTGTATTGAAGCCTAATGTTTACATTCGATACTTGAAAGAGTTGATATCTCCTGTAGAAGCAAAGAAACAAACATACCTCAAGCGATAGCAAAACAAAGAGAGTAATCGAATTAATCAACTGTGCATTCTATCTGACAGACTGCGGCTTGGTGTTTATTTGTTTACTCCAACTGTTTGAAAGTGACTTGAGATCTCCTAGCTGTGCTGGAGCAAATTCAAATTCAACGTTCGCCTGAGGAGTCGACAACGTTCTCCTGAGAAAATGTGCCGACGTTCTTCCGAAAAGAAGTTTATATTCTGATGACTTCAGATGTCTGAACTTGGACTGAGATCTTCGAAGTTAGTTGTGGCGTAATCAAGTTTCACGTTCTCCTGAGGAAAATTTGACAGCGTTCTTCCTGAAAAAGGCTGGCAACGTTTTCCTGAGACAAAGTCGATAACAGCTGAGAGGGCAGTAAACAAATCTTGCAAGATGAAATCAATAAAGAGGAAAGTTTCAAACATTAAAATGTCAAATCAATCAACACCGTTGCTCGAATCAGGAAAACACGAGAGTCAAGAAAATAGAAAAAAGTCATCGACAAGTAGACCAAGGTATTCTTCACAAGGATCTATTCCAGACGATACAAACGCGAATTACAGCGAATCACCGTCACCACGGCGAAAACGCTCACCGTATTCGACCGACTCTTCGATTTTTGAAACGGCATTTCAGCCTCCGCCAAAGCAAGAGCCTTCATGGGTGAAAGAAGCGAGGGAGCAGAGTGCGAAAGAACCGGTGTTAGATCACGAGGAATCAAGCTTCAAATTGTTTGAGGTATCAATCGATGATGCGTGGCATAGCACGATTTGGCAAAGTGCTCTGTTGCTTTTGGCATTTATTGTCCTGCCATCAGTCGTCTTTGCTCTCCTTGGAATCATATTCTTGCGCTGTGTCATCGCCCCAAACGTCGGCAAGAGATCTAAAAGTGGGAAGCGAAAGCTCAGAGTCGCACTTATCGCTTTAATCGCTGCAGTAATCTTCAGCATCTTCAAAGACAGCATAATCGCAATTTCAATCGTTTGCTCACTTTTCAACGTTGCGATTTCGTTTTACGAGATAATTTACGCCAACTTGCTGCTCTTTTCGCTCCTATTTTTTGTATTGTTGCCCCTCATCATATATGTGTACTCAGAGGCGCAGTTCAGTTACGGGAGCGAGATTGACGATACTAGTGGAAAACTGAAAATAATAAAAGCGCGAAAACTTGCCTCAGATTTCATGAAGGACCGTTTATACTCCTTGCATGAAGTAAGTAAGCCGAAAGAACAGGCTATCCTGCTTTGGACAAGCGCACCAAGATGGCTTTCTATCGTTATGACAGTGACTGCTTTCGTCATTTGTGTTATCAGGAGTTTCACTCCCTGGCTGTTCAGATTCAAAAACCCACACCAAAGCCTTGGTTTAGCGAATTTCACACAAAACAGCGACAACAACTCAAGTAATGTGATATCGTTTGTAAACATTACAACATCAGGGACTAACAAAACAATGGTAGATGATGTAGTTCTAGTGTTTTCAGCAGCCAATGCCCTCATAATGTCCATCTCCTTGTTCTTTGTATTCTTCGTGGCTGTGCAGTGGCACTTGTTGATGCTCAAAATGTGGAGGAGCTTCAAATCCTCCGCAGCATCCGGGAATGATTTGCTTGGAAACGGAAATGATGGAATAATTGCTTGGTGGCGAATCTATCAAACACTGCGATTCCATACATGGTCAAAGAGCAACCCTCCTGGAATTATCCGCCAGTTTCTTCACTGCTTTTTCATTGCAGCAGCCATTGCTGCATCCTGCTATCTGTTCTTAAATCAAGGATCATTCACGGGGGCTCGTAGGGTCACTGCTTGCCTTGCTGTGATTGACAACCTCTTATTGATCACTGGCCTCATGACCGATGTGATTTTGTCAGCACTCATTAGAGCATCGCAGAGGGCATTGATGGAAACTCTCAGCCTGGAGCGCTTGAACATGGCTCAGCAAGTCGGAAAATGCATTGGGAGTGGCGGAGGATCAAGCCCCGGGAAAGTGGAAGGAGAATATCAGGTGCATTTAAAGAGATTCAAAAACAGAAATCTGAGAGCGAGTTTTCAGTTGTTACAAGAAATGCATCTGGTATTGAAGGAAATGGATTCCAACACAATGAATCTTTTGTACACTCTACTGTGTCTAGTTGTGGTTGTTGCTGCCATCATTTCCAGCGCTAAAGCCTTAAACGGACTTTTTTAAAACTGTATAGCTGAGAGTCACCTTGCTTTTTAAAAGAGTGTGTTTGACTGGTAATACAACTCTTAACTACTACCGTAAAAGCTAAATCAAGCCTCCGAGGGGCTTGTTCAATTTCGGACACACCAGAAGGGGACTTATTAGAAAGGGGACTTATTCTCAGAATAATTTTACAAGGGTTAGGCCCGTCGGAACGAAGTTCATATTGGGGGGGGGCTGAAATGAGGTGCGAGTGAAGCGAGCAAAAACGGGATCCAGGGACTTGCCCGCGGGAAAATCCTTCATGACCATATGCCCTTTAGACCGTTGGAAAACGCCCCATTTTTGGAAAATGTGCTATTGATGGAAGCAAAGGATCACGACAAATGACAGTCTTTCCGTGAAAATTTTGAATTTTTGACTTGTATGACATCAAAGGATATTGCATATTTGAAAGATTGTGGTAGCTTCCTCAATTACATACTAGTTTGATTCTTCATTCCTACGACCTTGGCTTTTACAGGCTTTGTCACTTATTGGGGGAACTAGGGCTCTCCAGGCCCCCCGCTTCCGACGGGCCCGAGGATGGATATGACATCTTTTCAGTTCTTTTGCCCCATATTTTTCGGATTCAACATACAATTGAATGAGTCAGATACATAAATTCGACACTCCCAATCTCATAGTCAATCGAACCTAAGATGCAAGCTTGTCTAGGGAGATAATTGGAAAATCGTTGGTAATACACCACTTTAATTAAGCAGCCTCGTTTTGGAAATTTGTCAAAATCTCTTCCTACTGTTAATATGAAAATTTCGAGCCTAGATTTGGATTTGGCACCCAAACTTTAGTCCGGTGATATGTCTTTAAACTGCTGACAGTTGTGATGTTGATTTTATGACAATGTGAAGTTCAAAGATTTATAAGGGATTTGACCGTGAAAAGTCGTTCGGGGTGAAACTTTACACCCCAAGTCATTTTCACGGTCAAATCCCTTATAGATTTTTAAACTTTACATCGCAACAAAATTAACACTACAACCGCTAGCAACATGAAGACTTGTGGTTAGACTAAAGTTTGGGTGCTAAATCCGAATTTGGCGTCTAAAATTTCATATGAAAGAATTTTGAATAATTTCCAAAACGAGGCTGTTCATTAAAGTGGTGTATTTCTGGAATTTGAAATAGTTGGGGGGGGGGAGTTTGATAGAAAGGGGGCTTATCTAAAAGTTTCAGCTCAGAGAGGAGGGGTTTTTAGAGATGGGGCTTAGAGAGGGGGATTATTAGAAACTTTAGTTACTTTGCTATGACCGTCAATGTCTTCAAAATCACAGCATATTTCTTATTAACATCAGGTTTAGCTCATTTGTTTGTCTTATAGCATGGTCTTAATTATAACATGGATTTTTCATCTTTGAAAATGAAAATTTAAAGCTGAAAACGAAGAAAATAATTTTTTTGTCGTCGTTCTTGCTCTCCGGTATTTCATAGTTCAGTACCTTTGAGGATGTGATGCGACGTCCTAAGATTTCTCAATCGTTCACAACAAAAAGTAAAAGACTTTTCTCATTTGATATTGTGAAACTTTTAATCATTCTAATGTACTTTTTGTCCAGGAGCGATAGTTACCGGCAAAAATTACTGATCTGACTAAGTTGTTAGCCAATGCCATTTGCAGGATCACTTGTACGTCTGTGAATGGCTATGACTCATAGTTGCATTTCATGTCAAGTTCACATGTTCCACTGTTAACAAGCTATTCCGCACCGCACGGCCCTGGTCACACCTGATGAATCTAATCAGCACTATCAGACCATTTCTTTTGTGACCGGTGACAGACGAAGATCTTATGCAAATGCACGCCTTTTATGAGAAACTGGTTTATAAGAAAGTAGTACTAAGATTACCAAAATTTTAAGAAACGCTAGTACCCCAGGAGGGGTACTCTCATTGTGGCCTGACAGGGGGTCCAGTCAGGGCTAAAGAGGGTCAAAGGAAAAATTTTGAAAAATACCCTCAAATGGCAGTATCTTTTTACAAAAACCCTCAAATGGTAGTTCACAGACTTGAAAACTGGATCATTTGGTAGCATTTAGTAATGAAAATTTGCTACGGTTTTTCATAATGTTTTATTGCAAAACCGATAGAACAAAGCAAGAAAACTTTCAAAATTCATTTATGATTAATGCTGTAATGACTAAATTGGCGCCCGGAGGAGCGTACCGGGTTGAAACATAATAAGTGGCTAGGAATCTAAGAATATCTCCAATTGGTAGTATTTGGTTGACAAATAGCGTCATTTGGTAGCCATTTAGTAAAACCCTCAAACCGACTGGACCCCCTGTCAGACCACATTGAGAGTACCACCCCCCGGGGCTAGTACTATATCTGAGAAGCATTAAGAAACTTCTAAAAGTTAAAAGCTTGGATATTGTACAGATATATCGTTCAATACTATTATCTAATCAGTTGTGTTTTGAATTTGAATATAACAGAACACTATTTGTTCCAATATGATGTTTGAGATATACAAAAACATATCTGCAGACAGGCTACTGCAGAACTGCAGTGATAATTATCATGCATTCACAAAATAAGAAACCAATTAATCCATTCAAAAATAAGAAAACAATTAAGAAACTTTTGATACTTAAATGGACAATGTTTAATGTTATGTTAAAGGCAGTCTGTCAAGCATTTGATTGGGTGATAATGACAATACAAAGAATAGGAAAGTTGAATGGCTGATGATCCTCTGACTTTCTACGGCCATAAAAAGTCAAGAAGATTAGCCCTCCTTTGTTTCAAATACACAGATTCACAAAGAAATCCGTTGTGTTGATCTCTGATTGTAGAGGCCAATCAGATACGTGACAGACTGCCTTTAAGAAACTTTTAGCACTTTGCTTTGATCCAAGTTTCTTGAATGTTCAGAAGAGAAATATGGTTGCTGCTGTTGCTAGAATCACAATGTTGTTGCTGCTGCTATGCTGCTGCTAGAATAAAATCGCGCGAGGCAAATTTATAAACTAAAATGGCAGACCAAGCGAAGGAAAATTTTTTAAGTGCTTCTATAAGTTAATCGAAGTATTGCGCGTAGAGCAGGTAGTTATCTATATAATGGAAGGAAAAATTATCAGCAGATTACATGATATTGTTTTCTTGGCATTGAATGAAAATACAGAGGAAGGACGAAGGGCTAGCCTGATGGAAACTGTAGCTGCTGAGTTAGGCCATATCCAAGAGGAACCTGTTACCGTTGTGCTCAGGCAGAGTTGGGATCAAATCGAAAAGAAAAATTTCACACAGAGCTTGGATTTCGCTCAGATTGCTGTGGATTACGTGTGGGAGAAACTTAATACTGGTTATTGGCAGGACGTTGATCTGCGATGGAGAAAGGCCTACACAATAGGGTCATTGTTGAAAGTATTTTCTCTCGTAGGGCAAGGGATGGAGCCTGACATAGTTTTCAGGAATTGCGATATGGGTTTGTTGATGGGGGCACCAGTTTTAGGGAATATCCTTTCCAAAGTGACGAAGCTATTGCAGGGAGAATATGGAGTTTGTAGGAATGTCAGTTTAGAAGTGAGTGATTCAATATCCAATGTCATACCTGACCCAGCTGGATCCTTTTTGGTACCAAAGAGGATTCGTCTTGAACAGAAGGAAAATTATGCAGAAGAGAGTGCAAAAAGTTGTGAATCTAATTGCATTACCAGACTTGATAAAATGCATCAGATATCTCCAGACAAAGATAAAGTAATCCCAAGAGTTAAAGAGCTTTCTTTGGAGAAATTTCAGACAGTGTATTTGTCAGAATCAAAGCCAGTTATAATTGAAAATGCAGTCAATCATTGGCCGGCTTTGAGCAATAGAAAATGGAGTGTGAATTACATCAGAGAGAAAGCAGGACACAGAACTGTTCCTATTGAAATTGGGGCAAGATACACTTCAGAGGATTGGACACAAAAGTTACTCACAGTCAATGAATTTATAGATACTTTCATTGAAAATAAAAAGAGCACTGAGAAGGGATATCTTGCTCAACATCAACTATTTGATCAGATTCCAGAATTAAAAGATGATATTTACATTCCTGATTATTGCTGCTTCAGTGATAATGACAATGATGTTATTATCAATGCATGGTTTGGCCCAAATGGTACTGTCTCTCCTTTGCACCATGACCCATATCATAATGTGTTTGCTCAAGTCGTTGGGCAGAAATATATCAGGCTTTATCATGAACAAGACAGTGACATGGTCTATCCACACAACTCACATTTGCTTGATAACACTAGTCAGGTATGATGAGCTAAGCTCTCAGATCACAAAAAATTGAGAAATAGGGTATACTAAGGGTAAAATGGGTAGGGTGAAAAATTTGGATAGATTTTGTCAATCTTTCTTCAGGGTTTTCCCCTTTAGCTAGAGCTGATGAATGCTGATTTATGAAGGTGAAGGTGATGTTGTGGTTTTCAGCGCCAAGCACTGGGATTGCAGAAATATCTAGGCATCAATCATGTCCATGACCCCTTGTCATGACACTCAAAAGTGCTGGTGGGATTTGAACCCCATCTGCCTGACTGTTCTGGCTGCAAAGTCAGTGAATTACAATACGGCGCCACAACACCTTTATCAGTTTTAAGTACACTGCTTTTCAGCAATCAACACAGCCCATTTTACCCAGACTACCCATTTTACTCCAGTAGACCCTACTCACAGGTTAAATTATTATTATTCATTTATATATTGTTGGATTATAAAAGATAGCTACAATAGATAATTAATTAATTCCAACTCGAAAGGCTCACAAAAGATCACACAAGAAACTGTTTGATTTTTACTGAAATTTTTTCATTTCATGTGATGCAGTTACTGTTTCTTGTTTTGTCACAGTAATTTAGCACTTTGCATTCTTCATAAAGATATGATTTTTCAAAATAGGCTTTAAGTGCCCATAAACTCAAATTGTTTTATTTCATTTTGGACTGTGGACACTTCAGGGCACCTAAGGACTGGGTACTAGTGACGTCTACCCAAGAACACATGCAAAGTCTTTCAACATCCTTCTCTACTGAGGACAGCAGTACTTCCTTTGTGAATCCACGGTACGATCAACGCTTGAATTTGCTTGGCTGTTTCTATCGAGAAGGAAAGAACCTAAAAACGATGGGTGCTTGTTGTCCTTGTCAACAGCCGGTTGTTTGCAAAGCATGGATGTTTACAGAGCTGGCATAGACTAATAAGAAAGGTACCGTCTTCTAATTCCAAATCTTGCCTTTGTAACCACTTATATTGTGAATATTGGCAAAAAGCAACCCAATTTACAGAATTGTGGGCCCAAGAACCCATCAGAATGGGTAGCACAGACCCATACCCTCAACATGTTATGTACCTCCCTCAGGAGTATGATTCAAAACCAAGCAGCTGTTAAAAGAAGCTAAACATGCTAATTTCTATTAAATCAATTACAAGATCAGCTATGTCTTGGAAGCAATTTGGTCTTTTACCCATTTGCCAAAAAAGAAATTTTACGACAAAACTCGTAATCAAAGTTTAGTGAGCATGTGGCCAAGTGGTTAAGGTGTCTGACTCATAAACCAAAAGTCAGAACGGCTGTAGGTTCAAATCCCACACTGGACAGTTTGATCGCTGTCCGCAACACTAGCCCGAGTCGACCAGAGCCATGTGAGGGAAATTTGGTAGCTGTGGCGGGTAGCTGCGGCGGACTGATGGTAAAACATCCGTGGACCCTGCTGGAAACAAGTCTCTCAGACTTTCGTGGGCTAGCCACGTTAAATATAAATACCTACCTACCTAGTGATTTTTCAAGCATGAGTCCTTTTTATTGGGACAATGGTAGAATTTAGGATCTACTGTTATCAGAAGACATTACACAATGTGAACATTGTCTGAATTATTCAAACATTCTTTTCAATTTATTGTTTCCTCCTTTTGGCAGGTTGATGTCGAGAATCCAGATCTTGAACAATTCCCATTGTTTGCAGATGCTCCATATTTGGAAGGCATAGTCAAAGAAGGAGATTTACTGTTTATACCGAAGAAATGTTGGCACTATGTTAAGTCATTATCTTTAAGTTTTTCAGTCAGCTTCTGGTGGGACTGATTCTTCTGTGATACTTGTTAAAGTGAATGACCTGAGATATATAGCACTTGTCTATAAATAGGACAAAGAAACACCTAATCCAAAGAAATTCCCTATGATAATGCAAGGATTAGGAAGTCTTTGGTCTCCACTGCTAGTAACTTTAGCACTATTGTGCGATAACAAAGGGCTGTCAGCAGTTTGTCAGCAAAAAATTCAGGACCACATTAACGCTCAACTACTTCTATGGACTCAATTCCTGTAATAGCCAGCTTGACTCTTGATAAGAAATTGAAAAGAGGAAGAAAAGGAGAGTCTGTGCAACTGAGCCACTATTCTTGTTCAAAGGCTCCTCCAAATTCAGGATCCAAATTTGATTAATTTAGCAAAATTCTATTGTTTTCCTCAGTTTAAAAAATCATCTTTCAAATAAACAACCTTTCATATTTAAAATGAGGAAATGTTTGAAAAAGCATTGAAATTATGAGCAAAATAAATTTCATACTTAAGACTAAATCTGTTAAAGCTTCTATGTGCTGAGCAAAGGGCACTCTCTGCTGTGTGATTTATTGTGATTTCTGTATAGAGGAGGGTCATGGGGATAAGCCCGATTTCACTGGTGTAATTTTGCCCAACACGGAAAACAAAAGGATTTGATAATCGTCTCTCGTAACATAAATCTTCAAAGTAAAATGCTGACATCAGCAAACAAGAATAGTGGCTCATTTGCCCAGACTCCACTTTTCTCCCTCTTTTCAATTTTTATCAAGAGTCTGCATGCAGGATGGTTTATATGTCACTTCGACTGCTAATAGATGATTGCACTAAAGATCGCAGCGAGGACTTTTTACCGAGATGCAGTGCGTTCGTTAATCGAATTCCTATAGAATCGTTAAAGATTTGCAATTGAACGCAGTGCATCTCGGTAAAAAAATTCATCATCGCCATCTTTAGCGCAATCCTCTATTGATAAAGCCATATGGCATGTCATTTGAACTGGATGAAGATACATTGACAAAATATAGGCAAAATAACTGAAGTGAAGAAAGATAATAACTTTATAAGTTTCCCCAATATATTAATTCTTGTAATAATAACTATCAAAAAAATGCTCCTGCATCTTGATAAAGGGTTCTGCCCTAAAAAATGCTGGGTGACTCAAAAAGAGGATTGAGAAAAACCTTTAAGCATAAAGAACAGATTTTGTAAGACAATAGCTAAGTTTCTGTAATTGCACTTCAAACAAAGGAAATTCTTTCAACCAGTAAATCAAAATAAAAATGGCTGCAAAAGTTGCTTCGAAAGCAGTAGGCCTAACTCTCGCTTTGTACAAGCGAAAGATGGTTTTTAAGAGAAGCTATGTGCTTATACCGACAGAAGAAAAGGTAAATCTAAGTCTCTGTCGCGCGGATTTTGTTTATTGGTTTTAGGAGCTGTGTGGTAATTGTTTCGTTTAAGCCCTGAATACCGAAGCACCATAATGCCTTCAGCTCGGCTTCTGAATCAAATATACGAAATACGCGAGACAGAACTGCAGATTTACCCTTCTACTTTCGTTAAAAGCACACAACTTTTCGACTTGTACAAGGCGAGAGTTTGCCCTACTGGTTTTGAGACAACTTTGCGGCAACGTTTGTTTTGATTTACCGGTTGAGAGAATTGTCATTGTCTTCAGTCAATAATCTCTTTGAATTGATGTGTCAATCAAAAGCAACTAATGCCAGGGTATCACAAAATCAGTTGTCACGGTGTGGCTAGGTAGGCCTTATGAAGTAGGAACCTCTTTAACCCTATGGTGGTTGGGCTATTTGATAGTCCTATTTTGGTTGGGGGGGGCAAAACCCCCCCCCCTACCTAACTCTTGACTGGTAATAGGTAGAGTAACTAAATTTTGTGTGCTAATAGCCTCAGGCATGTACTTTCTGAAAATGTAAAAATTAACCTAAGATTGGCCCTCATTTTTGCTCACGTCAGCATTTTCCTTTGTGTGGTCAAGAAAAGCGGCAAAATTGACTAAAATCAGGAAAATCGCGATAAAATCAAATTTGGAGCACATTTTCCACCCAAACATGATAATTGTGATAGAATGCATCAAATAACACTACACTACAAAAGAAATTTGCAAAATATTCAACTTACGTTCCTTTTTTCGCGATAATTGAGATTTGAGAATTTGCGATTTTTCCAGGGTCAGTCCCAGAAAATTGTCTCCCGCCCCCTCATTTTTCAAAATATTTTAATGAAACTTTTTGAGAAGTTGTACAATAAGTAGTTGCAAAAAGTCAAGAAGTTTCATGGCTATAAATATCTTCCTAGCAGAGTTATTAAACAAAATCTACTAGGGGGGGGGGCAAATTTGCCCCCCCCAACCAGAATAGGGTTAAGCCCGTTGCATTCGGTTGTTGCATGCCCGTTTTGCGTATCATTAGCCTTAGCATGCCCTTTTGCACCACTCACGGCATTTCTAGGTATCGCGTGCCAGTGGTCATTTTAGGAAATCCCTCTGTTCTTTGTTTACATCGTAGTTGTAGGATTTCCCACCATTTAGGCCTAGAGTGTCGGACTTAGCATCCCATGTAGGGTTTAGCTTTCCATTGTGCTTTTGGAGTATTTACGTAGGTTTGGTCTGTTACCTTTTCATTGGCATAACTTAGGGTACCACTTTGACCAAACTTCTCGGTTCTCATGCCATAACTTTTACATTTTACGTAGATTCTGGTTTTTAGCTATTTTGATATGTTTGTTTGTGTATGAGTATGAAAAGGCTATTAGAAATCACCGGCCCCAGCCCCCCAGCCCTGGCACCATGGCCCTCGTCCCCCGGCCCCCACATTGCGAATCAGTGTATGTACACATTTGCGGTTTCTTTAGGAAATCATACTCAACTTGTAATTGCGAAACTCAGATGACCGCTCGGCCCCTCGAAGTTCTCTCAATTTACTTGAAAGGAGTTTCTTAAGCTCTGGAAGGTGTAATTTTTGGATGGAAAGACGATTTTACAACTCGGCTTAAATTCGGGAACAAGCAGACAGTTACAAAATTTTAAAAACACCTGTAAATGTGGGGGCCGGGGGACGAGGGCCATGGTGCTAGGGCCGAGGCCGGGGGGCAGGGCCGGTGATTTCTAATAGCCGTATGAAAACTATTTCATGACAGAACAATTTAGTTGACCTCGGACTGGACGTAAGGAGAAACCCTGTCACTCTTTTGAACGTTAAGTATCTTAAGGCCTATCGGTATGTGTGATGTGTGATAAGTTAAGTTTCAGACTTTTGCGAATTCTGCTTGAAAGTTGTTTTGGAAGTATACAAGAAGTATTTTTCTCTTGTTTTACTCTCCGGGCTCGTGACACTGACCTTGTCCCTTTAAGCATGAAGCAGCAGTAAATAGAAATCAGCGATTTGAAAACATTGTTTGGTGGCTAAGTGGCTTGGCTATATCCCCACAGACTTGTGCTATTTTCATGGGATTAATTTTTGATCAGGACGAGACAGCAACAAATGTTTCGCGCCAGCTTGGGAGTAGGAAAGTCAGATCGAAATTTCCACTTCATACACTCAATGGCGACAACAAATGTCGTATATAAGCAAAATACTAATACCACAAGGAGATTATTGGATGCGTTCAGTCTGACTGCGGTGCAAGTTCCTACGATGATATACAGGGCCGTAGCAACATTGGGGTTGCTGGGGGTGCGGTACCCCCCTGGCCAAATCTCAGTCGGCAAATCAAGTAAAAGTTACACTCGTCGGCAAATTGAGAAAAAGGCCTGAGATCGGCGTAAGAGCAGTCTAGTGCTAAATTACGTCACAATACAAAGTTCGCCAATATTCATTTTGCATAGCAGAAACCAGTCGGTAAATTCTTGCACTAATAAAAGACATCTTTGCACAATTTAAGCCAATAAAACCTATCAAAAATTTTCTGTTCGCTTCGCTCGCACTTCCATTCATACATGCGTAAGTAAGCGTATCATGTTAGTACCACTTGCCTTGCTATGATGTGCAGGCATCAGCGGCGGATTTGGCCTTATTTTGGATGCGGAATACGGTGCTGCAAGAAAACCAGTGCCGTATACGGTTTTGGGATTGCTACCTACGCGGTTGCGGAAAATTGGAATTTAAAACGAACGGTTTACGGTTTTTCGTTCACTTCGTAGAACCATCTAATAGATAACCGTTATTATCTATCAGGTCTTGGCATAGTTGTAACAGTACGGTCATCGCAAATTGTAGATTCAGACAAATTACCATAGGATTCCTGCTTTATTTACATGAAATAGATCTTGAAAAGAATATTTGTCGTAATGAAAAAGACTGACGGTTACGGTTTATGAGAGAAAATGGCTCGCGGTTGACGGGCGACTGCGCAAATTTTGACGGTTGTATGGTTTTGAGGCACCCAATGATGGAACACCCTCATTGTGTTGTTGCACTGCAGCGGATCGAAATCAAAGCCAATCAAAGCCTCTATTTTTCACGAACTTTGAGGTGTTTTATAATTGTTTCTATACAGTAAATCCGTATACCCTGGCTATCAGAGCCAAACGCAAATTTAGGGTCTGGTACACAGGGCAAACCTTCGATAGAAATAGCCCCACTTAACTACCAAACAATGTTTGAATAACTGATTTTGGTCAACTATTTCATATCTTTGCAACAGATTTTCTCAATTAACTTTCGGGTCACCCGGTACAAGTTAATTTTCAAAATTTTTTATCAGGATTTCAAACCAAATAATTACACAAGGCTGGATCTCACTGCGCAATGAACTATCATCGTTTTTCTCATAGCCAATTTTTCGATGCGATCAGGGACGTAGGAAGCATTTCAAACTTGGAGGGGCACAACACTTCGAGGGCACCTTTTTCTTAAGAGAAAGGGGGCACTTTCTAGAAATAAAAAGGGCACTGCTTTGTTTATTGCAAAATCTTGGGGGGCACCTGCCCCCAGTGCTCCCCGGTTCCTACGCCTATGGATGAGATGTAATTTTATCTTGCACCAAGAGAGGGTGGTGGGGGGGGCCTTAGTGTAATCATCATACGGGGATACGTATCGTTTTCCCCTCTTTTTAGCGTGGGGGTATCGGAAGAAGGCAACATTTTCTACAGCCACTTGTCATTAGAAGCTATTTTGTTAGTGCCACTTGTTACTCAAATATTGCTCGATTAAATCATAGCTATGTCTAGATTTTCCGTCTTGGAGTAAACTTCATTTTTTCTATGGTCGGGTATGGTTTGGCAAGAAACATCCTGGAGCCAGGCGAAAAAGAGGTCAGTCTATGAGCACAGCCCGTACAAATGAAGTGAAGTACTTTCCGCCCACAAGCATAAGAACCAGGCAGCTGGCTGGGAGAGCGGTAGCCCCTCCAACGTTCGAAAAATTGTCAAGACGATTTCCAGTAAACAGCCACACTTTGTTGGCAGTAAAGTTGGCAAACAATGGACTTTGTATTAGGTAGCTCCATGATTATTCTTCCCGAACGCTTAGGGTATGTTAGGGAGCTGTCATAATGAACGGAACAGAGGGAGCGGGAAGTGATTACAAAATCCTCAGTAAAACAATGCAGCCTAATGCAAGAAACAGAAACTGTGAATATAGCCCGTAAAAATAATATGATGACCCCTTGGCCTCAATATGAACTCTGTGGCTCAGAAGCTTCTTCAAGAAAATTTTCCGCTTTTTACAGTTCAGTTTTCTTCCCATGCCATCTACTGTCAATACCGTATTTATGTGATCTGGTATAACGTTTTGATACGGCAAGGAAGACCTGCAGATACTACTGTATTAGAAACTGAGTTAGAGAACATTATCAATATCAAGAGAAAAGCAAAATTGACGCTGAAAATGTTTAATACATTTGTAAACTATTGAAACAGATCCTGAAACAAATAGCTCCATGGCCCATGTTTATCACTTGAAGTAGTTTTTTAGCCCAGCGTTTTCCATCCAATAGTTTTCGTGACTCTGTCAAATCCCTTCCGCCCCCTCTGTTACATACATTATGACAGCTCCCTTATGCCCACCCAGGACCTAGAACTGGAAACGACAGGCGACCTTTGACTGTAACACGTGATTCAAACTGGTTCTAAAAGTCAAATGTCGTTCCCAGTGCAAGATGAACTTTCAATCGTGTTTGAAAAATTGACTGAAGCAAGCGACGATACTTCCTCGTGCAAAGTGAACTGGTATTTACAGAATTCTCCACATTTCAAATCACACCCATACCAATATTTCACATTTATACATTTAAACAATTAACACTTTTACAAGGACGACAAATTGAAACATTGTCTTGTCAATTTCTATCAAATTTCCCCCAAAAGTTTCTAATACAGCTTTTCAACTAAGCCGGCTCGTTTTGGAATTTTCAAATCTTTTGTTAGATTGCTTCATATGAAATTCCTGACCGCAGATTCAAATTCAACACCTAAATTTTAGTCTGATTGCAAATTTTCATAAACTTTGTGTAAATGATTTTAACGTCATGACGACAACAAATTTGAAAGTTTATATGGAGTTTGATCATGAATAATGACTGAAGGTGTAAAGTTACACGCGGAGCCATTTTCAGGGTCAAAACCTTTGCACATTTGAAATTTATTATCGCCATCAAATCAAAATCTCAAACTCTATGAATAAGAAAATTTGCTATTTCACTAAACTATGGGTACTGAATCAAAATGCGTGGCCTGAAGTATGAAGAGATTTTTAAAAATTCCAAAACGAGGCCCTTAATTGAATAAGAGGCAATATGCGCAGTGACTGGTCCGATTGATCGTTGGCAACAAGGAAAATGTTTAACTCTTATGCCCGCTCTTTTCTCCGTAATTTCTTCGCAGAAACTTAATTCAACGAGTTCTCATTTCAATTCAAGGCTCTTGGAAAGTTACCGTCCACTTTAGGCTAGGTCAGTCTTGGTGTTAGATTACACTAGGGGGGGGGGTCACTGGGGTTTTGCGGATAGCGGATATCGGGCTGTTTTGGGTGCGGAAATGCGGAAATCAATCATCATTTCTGCGGATTGCGGATATTGGCTGCATTTTTGCGGAATGCGGATATTTCTGCAAATTTAATATTACTTGCTAAAAAATAGCAGATTTGATGCTCATTTCGTCAAAATATTGTGCAAGATTCACTGAAAGGCACTAAAACAAATGAAAACAATACACATCACGAAGATCTGGAGACAATAGCCACATTAACAACAACAACAACAACAACAACAACAACAAAATTTTTGAGCGAAACAATTACTCATGATGACAGCAAGACATCTTTCATGTGATCGGTCACGTGCAAAATAAAAGAAAGTGGTGTGCTTTCGTTGATCATGTTGGGATTAAATATATGACGCAGGAAGACTTTGCTCATAGGCCCAACAAACAACGGAAATAGCTAATTTATTTCTGCGGATTTGCGGAAATAGGGCAGAAAAATTGCGGAAATGCGGAATCGGATACCCCCCAGTGACCCCCCCACTAGTGGATATATTCCATATCAATCTTCATTCTACTTCGTGACAAAAACTTTGAGCGGTCTTCGTTTGGTGTTGGTCTAGCCTATGCTATTCTAAAAGAAAAAAGGGTCTACGAAACAAAGAGCATAAGCTTGCTATGAGGTTTCTCAAATTCTAGAACTTAGTTTATGCAGCCTTTGTTTAGACGCGCTTCACAAATAATTTGAAAAGAGAATTAGAATGATTAATTGAGCGGCCGTAGCAAGCCTTCGCTCTTTGTTTCGTAGACCCTGTCTTCTTTTAGAGTAACGGGTCTACGCGTAGACTAGTGTTGGTCTTACTTTGATGAACAATTGCTGGGACTCATCTAGACTTTTGACGATGAGCCTCTTATTTCCAAGTGCTCTTTGACTTGACGATGGCGCTTCAGTCAACAGAGACTCATAACATTACTGCGAAAAACTTGGCCCTTTTTCGGCCCAGACTTTGCGATTCCTACAGTACCAATCAGATTGCGAGATTTGTGAATTACTATTGCTACGGTGTAAATGTGATAGAGTCTTCAATAGACCCTTTCACAGTAGATCGAACGGGGGATTCGAAAAGAGTTTTCGAGACCATGCGGTGTGAAATTTTGGATTTTAGAATCTTTTAGTTATCGTTACATATTGCAAGATTTCTCTGCATTAACGCATTGGAACTTGATAAAAACTCAACTGGACCTATCTGAGTGACCAAGGAACATATCTTTTGTTTCGTTCTTTCTAAACATTCCCAGAAATGATGAAGAAACTTCGCAAACACCGAAGACTCTTTGCTCCTTGCAAAAAACTGCCGCCCAGGCCCAGCGACCGCCCTGAACCCTTTCAGCAATAAATTCTGTGCCGAGGCAGCCATCAACTTGATTTCCAAAATGAAGAGTCCTTATACATTCATTATGAGCCCCTGAAATTTCCACCCATCGATCTCGCGCCATTTTTGTAAAATTTCCCCTTGATTTCACTCTTGCCGTGTTTCGAAGTAGGCTCACCGTCACAAGGCGATGACAGAAAATTTAGCTTTTTGTAAAAAGGATCGGGGAAACCCTTTCACCTGGGACGGGGGAACCAGACAGGGGTGAATGTTCAACTTGACGATAGATTTTGAGTACTTTGGATTTCTTGCGAGTTTCTGAAAGGTTTCATAAATATCTTTATCTGTTCACTACCTGTAAGACCTGTACACTCGCGAACATTTCAAAAGTATCTTTTTGAAGCCTTTCCAATATGACATGTAGACATTACGAAAGTACCTTCTGAGTAAAATGATACATGAAACACACAAAAACAAAGTATAACTATGTTAAGGATTTCCTCCAACAACATTTTTTTCATCAATTAAAAGCAACAATGATATATTTAAGATTACAAAACTACAATTACATTAAACTGTGACGTTCATGGCGAGGAAAGACACCAGGTCCTAACCATGAGAACAAACAAATGATTGGTTTCGTAGGTTTATTTTCCCAGTACCGGTGTTTCTTAATTTTGTGGCGATCCTAGAGTTGAGATTCTTATAAGGTAGTTTCTTATAAAAATATACGTGAACCTCAACTCTCAGATCGCTAAAAATTAAGAAGCACCGGCATATGTTTTCTATAAGAAACATGTATCAGGCCACTGTATGGTACTAAAATTTCTCATTTCCGGATGAAAATTTGTTCATTTTGATACTATATGTTTCTTAATAGGTTTCTTATGTTTTGAATGCATGATTATCAATATTATCTCTAACACTGCTCCAGATATGTTTCTTGGCAGTTATTAAACACCATATACACATTTTTTATAAGAAACTGGTTTATAAGAAACTAGCACTATTACTAAGATGGCCAAAATCTTAAGAAACTCTAGTACTATGTCTGAGAAGTACTAAGAAACCTTTTAAAGTTAAAAGCATTGATATTATAGTAAATAGATCGTTGAGCCTTCATCCTTGAGCAATAGTCACTAACCATGTGTGTTTTCAACATAACAGAACACTGTTCATTCTTATATGATGTTTTAAATGTCAAGAAACATATCTGCCGCAGTGTTAGCGACCACATCGATAATCCTGCATTCAAAAAATAAGAAACCAATTAAGAAACTTTTAGTAATAAAATGGAGTATGTGAAATTAAGAAATTTTTAGTACTATGGCCTGATCCAAGTTTCACAGAAAATAAAGAACGTGTAGGAATAATAGTGTCCTGCTATGTTCAAAACATAAACAATAAGTTAATGTTGCTCAATGACGGTTATACCCTGAAAGCTCTTTGAGCCCCCAGGAGCTTATCTAATTTTAGACACTCCAAAAGAGACTTAAAAGAGAGGGGTCTTACTTGAGGGTGGGGCTTATTGTCTAAACCAAACGGCAATGGCTTTTCCGTTCTTTTTGCACCATATACGTATACGGTGTGCATTTTCACAAGTCAAGTACAAAAATTCGACAAAGTTTTAATCCAAACCACATCAAAATTAACATGCAAGCGTTTTGAGCCAAATGAATGTACAAAATATTTGATAACCACTGGAGTTTGATATAAGTGGCGGGGGGAGGGCTCATTAAACTTTTTGGCTCAGAGGAGAGGGGCTTATTATGGAGGGGATTGAGGGGGCTACACAGAGCTTTACGATAATCGTTATAATTTTCTTGCATTTAGCTTTTAACAGTTTCTCAATCCTCCTCCGACGTATTACTAAAGTTTCTTAAGATTTGGCGATCTAGAAGTAGTTCCTTAAAAATCAATTTCTTAAAAAACACGTATGAGGAAACATTTAGCTAACAAATCTTAATTAGGTAGTCCTTAGCATAGTTTTACTATATTTTAACTTGTTTCCAGTATCATATTACTAGGAAGGTAATTGTGCCAATGTCTAAACGTTGGAAAAGGCAGCAAAAACATAGTTTTAAATGTTCACGAGCTCACAACTAGTGAACATGAAGATTGTCACGAAACTCGTAAGATAATTGTAAGAAGCACTGAGCACTCAAATCCAGAAAGAAACCTTCATTGCTGGCTCAAATTCTCTTATGAAAAAAGTTCACTATGTCGCCCCTGCTACACAAATTTGTTCTTTTCTTTTCTTGCCACAACATCAGCATATTATCACAAATTTTATGAAACTTGATGAAAGGGACAAAACCCACTGCAAATAAACAGATGATGATTTGGAGACATAGTTTAAATTTGGCGGGAAGTTGTCACTAATTCATCAAGTTACATATTCACCCCTGTTTGGTTTCCCCTACCCTGGATACGAGACCCTCAACGTTTAAATGAAAGGAAAGGGTAGGTTTCCCCCGTCCCAGGTGAAAGGGTTTCCCTTCCCCGACCCGATCCTTTTTACAAGAAGCTAACTTTTCTGCGATTGGCTTGTCGCTTGTGACGGTGAGGCGATGCGAGGCTACTTGGAAACACGGCAAGAGTGAAATCAAGGGGAAATTTTGCAGAAATGACGAGAGACTGAAGAGTGGAAATTTCAGAGGTTCATCGCAATTATATAAAGACTCTTCATTTTGGAAATCAAGTTGATGGCTGCCTCGGCACAGAATTTATTGCTGAAAGGGTTTAGTGCGGTCACTGGGCCTTGGCGGCGGTTTTGTGCAAGGAGCAAAGAGTCGTCAGTGTTTGCAAAGTTTCTTCATCATTTCTGAGAATGTTTAGAAAGAGCGAAAACAAAAGATATGTTCCTTGGTCACTCAGATAGGTCCAGTTAAGTTTTCATCAGGTTCCAATACGTTAATGCAGAGAAATCTTGCAAAATGTAGCGATAACCAAAAAATTCTAAAATTCAAAATTTCACGCCGCATGGTCTCGAAAACTCCATTCGAATCCCCCGTTCGATCTACTGTGAAAGGGTCTATTCCATTGAAGAACTGAAAACACTCCCACGGGATCGAGATTCGAAGCCGTGATTCCATCATAATTCCACTGATGATTGAAGAAAATAGGGCCAAGTTTTTCATTGTTTCATTATGAGTCCCTCTTGAGCAACGTTTACTGCAGGGATACAAGGGACTCATCGTCATAAGCCTAGGACTCATCGTGGGACTTTTCTCCACGCTGCTAGACTTTCCAGAGCCCCGACCATGAGCGATAGGACACCCAGTGTGGTATTTCGAAATTATATCAGAAGGAAGCCATGTTAACTTAGTGTTGTTTTTTAGGTTTTGAACTTATTTTTACTAGGTATACAACCATCTTTCACTGTTCCGTAATTCTGAAATTTTCGGTAGTGAGTCACCTTACGTTCATACGATTAAAGCGGACCTGCACGTAAGGTGGCTCACTAAAATTACGAAAACAGTGAAAGGTGGTTGTATACCAAGTAAAATATAAGTTCAAAACACAAAACAACACTAAGTTAAAGTGGCTCGCTTCTTATATGAATTTCAAACTGCTACACACTGGGTGTCCTATCGCTCATGCTTTAACCCATCTCATGAAGGGAGGCATAATTTTCTCGGACCTACCTTATCTCATCTCCCCAACAAGAGTCTGCAAGCGGCGCTCCAGCACTTGCACAAAATAACGAGGCTTACCTGAAGACTCATTAACATATCAAGTGACGTGAAGCGACCGCCGAGCTGAAAAATCGCTTTTGTAATAGCAAGCTGCGAATAAAAGAAGTCACGTGTTACAATAGGGGTGATAATGTTCCCGACATATTTCTGTAAATAGTATTCAACTAAAACTAAGTTTTTTTCTTTCCTCAGCAAAATTCAAATTATCTAAGCTGTACATTCTATAAACAAACAATATTCCTCTTTCAAATGGAAACAACACATTTAATTTGATTCCAATAATCTATCATAGACTTACAACCTGTATCGATCAAATCGATCTGGGTTCGCCCATGTCTTCTGCCTCGAGTAAACTGGATTCGGCTGTCGAATTGGGGGTCGAAGATCAGTCCGTATATGGCTTGGCTGGAACGAATTGTAATTCGTTTTCTCTGCCAAATGAATTGCTTGCAGATCGCCAAGTGCTCGAGAAAATGGTGTGCCAAAACTCACAGATTTCCTGGCAAGCAATACAAGAACAAATATTTAAAAACGGTGTGTGAATTATTTTGTATTTTTATATAGTAAATGCTGCCTTTTTGATTCTAGCTATAATATCACCAGGTTTCAACAGCAGATTTACGGCAAAGTACACTAAATTTAAGCATTTGAATCAAAAGAAACATTTGAAAAATCTTTACACCCAAATTTTTTAAATATTAAAGCCCTATGTAAGTGGAACAAGGACGCATAATACTATATGAGGATGATGGATAAGTGTCCGACATAGGCCGAAAAAATTGTTTCTTCCTTGGAACAGGAAAATATTCGTCTGAATTACCTGCAAAAACATTTGATTTGACATTGAATTAGTCCATTCTGCAGCGTTCTCTGTGCAGGTAATAAGTACCGGGTGAGTCAATAAAAACACCCGGCGTTTGAAAAAATCCTGGTCCCTGAATATCAAAGCAATGATGTTGAAAACTGTCTTGTTTTATCCCCAATAAGTCAAATTAGGTTCAGTAATTTACCCGGCTTTAATCGGTAATTCCTTCCCGTCGAAATAGGAGGTTTTCTGCGGAAAGCCCCTTTCGAAAACCTGAAAAAACTAGCGAAAACAGCAAGCAAAGATTCCCTTTGTTCTCCTTCCTAGCAATAACGATTCTTGGATGTGCTCTTGTATTTGGTCCTCATGGGAGAATGGCATCCTCCTGAATAAGTTATTAGAGAGTTTACGAAACCAGGACGGCAACGCCAGCCACAACGCCTTCTCAAATTCCGCAAAGCAAGTCTTGTTTCCGCAAGCTACCTTTGATATATCATCCAAAAGGCCAAAATGAGGCCCGTAATAACTCTGAGATGCCTGAAAACCATATCTTCACTTTGACGACAAACATTTAAAACGACGGAGCTTTACTTCGCAGGCCCAGATCTGCAGCACAGAACGCCCGAAATGCGGTTTCCAAGTTGTGAAATCGAAATGGACAACTTCAGAGCCTCTCAAGGGAGGTACATTTGAACAAAAAGCAAGGAATCTTTTGATTCTAAAGTTCTGAAACAAAAGCAACATCGCGTTGTCGTTGCCGTTGCCGTCGTTGTTTCTTAAACTCCCTATTCGCACTAGCGGGAAGACTTTTCAACCCGCCAAAACGACAGTACGTGCTAAAGCGTGCTGAAAGTCATCACTGTGAGGTAAACACATTAGGGATTTTTGTTTGTAATTTTAGCGCGTTTTTTAAGACTTCTCAAAGGAATTCATTTTAGAAAATTGCTTACAGAATCTGAACGGAGTGACTGATTTTAGCTGGGAAAATTTCTAAAAATTATTGAACATGTTAGCTATTTCATCAAATATTGCAAAATATCGTTGCTCACATATTCAGGGAGCAGTAGCCTTTCAAATGCCGGACGTTTTTTTACTCACCCGGTAGAATATAGTTCAAAGATTACTTGATGAAACTGAACGTGTCCATAAACCAACAGTGCAAGCTTTACACTCATCATAACATAAAACAAATACTTGCGTTGCATACAAGTTTAAGAATGATTGCTAGGTAGCTAGCTCAAACAGGCACTGCAAGCAACCAAAATGCACATGACTTTTGTCATGAAGATGAGGAGCCAAAATGCAAATGAATATATGGATGCCATTCTCTTTGTTCCTTGAAAAGAAAAGCTCTACCTAAGCACAAAAGCTGACAAAATAGAGCCAGCCCCAATCCTTTTTCTCGTGGGTGACTATGAAACTAACTAGCATAAGGCAACATTCCATTTTAGGACCATTGCAGTGCAGGAGATCAGGGATGCATTTGTCACGGTTAAGACAGCAAAGAGCTTTGGGACTGACAACAACTCTAGCGACTTTTTAAAGCTTGCACTGCCTTTTATTGAAAACTCATTTGCTTTCTTGTTCGATACATCCATTGCGACAAGTCGTTGCGAGTTACTCTGATCTTCAAAGATGGATGGGTTACTGCGTTTCCCAATACCCATGCACAAACACTTAGAAAAACAACGGAAAACTAACTTTGCTGTAGTCTCAGTTGGAGATCCATTGTTATTGGGTCCATTAGGAGTATCATTATGACTGTATGACATCCGTAATGTCTGTTTTTTTATTGAGCCAGGTCTGAATCCTAAGCCAATAAGACTATCTGTTGGGAGAAATGTTATCATTATAAATATGCCGCAGGGTTGGGAACTTGGATCTAAAATGGGAACTTCTTTTATTCATACAAAACATCACAATGATATCTTACTTTCTGAAGGGTGTTCTAAAATAATTTTGCCCTGTTTGTGTGGCTACTTTGGAGGAGCTGTAGATTCAGTTATCTAGGTTTTGACATTTACTCTCGAGTACCGAATAAACCGGGGGGGGTGAGAATAATCGGGGGGGGGGTTGGAAATGGTTCGATATAACAATAATTGGGGGGTTGGAATAATTGGGGGGGGGTGCTTGGAGAGATAGAAAATAGCCCTTTTCTTAGGTAAACACGTATCTGTTATATATCTATGTGCATAATGATGTCAATGATACATATACTTTTAAACTCTGGTTCTGTTGAATGCACTTCTTGAGACTTTTTTCTTGCGTCTACACAGAAACTATGTCTAATATCATTTCATTTTTCCAAAAATTAATAAAGGGGGGTTGGAATAAGAGCGGGGGGGGTTGGAAAATTTTTCAAAAATCAATAAGCGGGGGGGGACAATTATTCGGTACTCGAGAGTATGCAGGAAATTTTTTGTGAAAATACGACTTATTACAGATTGCGTAGCAATAACGAATTCATTCAACCAAGAGTGAGATCAGTCAACAACGGCTCAGAAAGCATCAGATTGAAAGGTCCGCAGCTTTGGCAAACTTTACCACTAACAATACGCAATTCAGAATCCCTTTATCTGTTTAAAACAAAGATAAAAATTGGTACGGAGAAAATTTTCCATGCAAGTTATGCCGCACATTTATTCCGAACTTGGCCTTCTTATGGTGCACATTTTTAGACATTTGTTTTTATACTGTTTAATTTTGATGACTTGTAAATATTCTATTTACCATTTTTATGTAACATTTGTATTTTGTAATGTCTTTACCACGCTGGAATCAATTAGCTAACTACATTTGAGCTATTTTTACTGCTATTCAACTGTAAAGAAAATTGATAATAATACACAGATGCATAGTTCAGGCTTCAACTTAGAGTTTGAGGACTTGTTTGAGTCAATCTGACAAGCGGTTGCTGGTTTAAGGCAGAGAAAAGGCATCGCCTCAAAAACAGCACTTCCATTGTTCTCCAGCAATGTCAAAACAAAGTAAGTCAAAATAAAAAAGGTCTTTGGCATCGCATTAAAATTTTCATCGCATTTTAAAAGAGAGAAAGTGCTCTCTTATGAAAAGAGAATACTGCCACTCCTTTGAAATAATTTGCAAAAGTTTTAATACGACGCCAGAACCATTTCTGTGGAAAGTTACTTTATTTTGACATTGCAAGAGAACAACAGAAGTTGAAGCAACCACTTATTTTGCCTTTTCTCTGCTATAAACCAGCAGCCACGTGTCAGAATGACTCATACAAGATCTCAAACTCCAAGTTGAAGCCTGACCCATGAAACTGTGCAAATACATAGATAATTGAATCTAGAGCTCCTCCACAGTAGCAACATAAACGGGACACAACTTTTCTGAGACACCCTGTACTGTACAAAACTTATTCTTCTCACTACCGGGTGACGCAAACACATGTCCTCCTGTTTGAAAAACCATTGCAGCAAAAGTACTTGCGCTATAGACTTATGACGATGAGCTCCTTGTATCCCTGCGGTAAACCTTGCTCAAGAGGGACTCATAATAAAACAGTCAAAAACCTGGCTCTATCTCATATATTCGATCATGATTCGATCAATCGAATCAGGATCGAACGACTGCCGTAGATCTGCTCAACGGTCACTCCTCAGAAAGAAAATGCGATAAAAACAACGTCAAGCAGGCGTTTCATCAAAGTAACTTGGTATAATTTTGAGCCTTTCAACGCTACATTTTCCATGTTTTTAAGACCAAAACAAACCAGAGAAAACGTCAGCCACCTGCCGTAGCAACTTTGTACAAAATCTAGTCAACCAACTACATCATTCCAATGGAGAATTCAACATCATTGTTCTCTGCCAAATCTCGCAATCTGATTGGTACTGGAGGAATTGCGAAGTTTGGGCCTAAATAGGGCCAAGTTTTTCAGAGTAATACTATGAGTCTCTATTGCCTGCAGCGCCATCATCAAGTCAAAGAGCACAGGGCCACAAGAGACTCATCGTCATCAGTCTAGGTGACGCAAACATATGTCCTCCTGTTTGAAAAATCATTGCAGCAAAAGTACTTGCGCTATACAGTAAAAACCCGCGCATAACAACAACATACGGGCTGAAATGTTCAAATTAGACCCCATTATAACATAAGAACCCATTGAAGAACCTATACAAGAACACAATATGAAATTTGAAATAGGATCAGAGATCATCATATCAAATTAAAACTGCAGCTGCTTAGTCATTGGACCTATACAAAGTGATAATACTATATGTGCTTGTTGCAAAATAGTCTAAAGAATGAATACTGTGTTAAAGCTGTAAAATACGATACCTCTTCCTTTAAAGGTCGGTCGATTCCATTGAGCCATAGCTTGTCTTTCAATTGAAGTGCGACTCACTACTGGTGTTTCTATTTTCGATGCTTCAGTTGGTATATTGCCCGTTGAAAAATACCGCCTTCTCGCCGAATGGTCTCTTTTGCATTCCTATGAAAATCAATAGTCACTTAATCCAGGCAACTTAACCTGAGGCGAATATTTTTTAATGATGCAAATGAACAGCATTGCCAATGATAAAAAAAACCTGTTCAAATTTCGTTGATATCTCATTTCGTTTTCAAGTAAATTCATTGATTTTAAGTATCAGTTCATGGCATTATTTCGTTTGCAAACTTATAGGATAACATATGGAAATATAACTATATATTATTCTTGAGAGGTTAACTCACCCGGTATTCATGGTCAGTTGATATATTGCTATTCTTAGAATTATTTAAATTATTTAATTATTATTATTAATTAAATTAATAATTATTTAAAGGACAAATCCGGGGTTGAGCAAATTATTGCTAAAAGCAACCTTACCAACTGCTGAACACCAATCGTGAGTTCTTTCCAAATTTTGATGCCTCCAACTTTCATAATTGGTTAATGAACGTTTGCAAGTTAGGCCAAATATCGTCGCCATTTTGTATTTTGTACCATTTTGTATTTTGTACCAGTGTGCGCAGGCGCGATAAGGAGGCTGGTAATGTGAGAGGTATAATATCAATATACTTGGCAGCCTCGTTCAGGTCACGTGAAGTAATGTCATACAAAATGACGTCATTTTCACACTTCTTAGCAGATCGAAATATGTAGTTTCGCAGATTACAAGAGAAAAAAATTGGAAAAAAGTACTACAAACCATTCACAACAGTGTAATCTCTTGAACAATCAACAAATATAACAACCCCGGACTTGTCCTTTAAATATATTTGTTGAACTGATGAAACTGTAACTGGTAAACGGTTTGGGAGTCACAAAGTTTCAAACCACTCAACAATTTTCAGACTCGACCGGTATGCAAAGGTATACAAACCACTATTACACTTACCCTACTCCTTAAAGAATCATCACTGCCGACACTGAACCCTTGTACAATATTCATATTGGCTGCAACACGTTGTCCTAGGAAAAGTTTGAAAATGTAAAGCATCTCCTTAGTGCTCGACTGGTGCAAAACATGAGTATTCTATGAGCAAGGAGATTCCGAAAGGTTTCGTGAAGTATTTTAGGTCTTAAGTTTGAGAGCAGGAACACGGCAATTCGACGAAAAACAACAACAAATACATGCGAAATTAAGAAAAATATATTAGATACCAATATTTCGTCCTGCCATGCAGGACTTCTTCAGGGCTGTTATGTTGTAGTTATATTGTCAATTGATTTTAGGTCTTTCCCGGAAATTTCAAAACGATGAAAGTTACAAATTACAAAAACTACTTTGGTTTTCAGTTTTGATTACCAAGTGCCTCAAAGAAGTGGTGCAGTCATGGGCAGTTCGGCACTGTTTTTGTGATTCCCGATATGCCCATGAAATAGCATAGTAATGAATGATTTATGCGCCAGTTACCAAGCCAAATTAAGCCAAAGATGGTTTGTTGAATTTTGTCGTTACCCTTTCGTTGCAAAAACGTGAGATTAGGCCCAAATATCAGATTCTGAATGGTAGGACAACAACAACATTTCGCTTCCCGAACAAACCCATAGGAACTGCTCCGCAGCGACGAGCCGATGGAAAAGTACTCGTTCTAGGCCTCATCAACCAATTTTTGTAAATAACAACGACAACTGTCTACATAGCGCCTTCTCATTGGCTGAAAGCTAAATTCTAGCAACTTGACTGATGAATACGGAATCACTCTACGCGGGCCTAAATAGGGTCCACGCTTTTTAAGAGTAATATTATGAACTATATATATATAATTAGGTATATGTGTATATATAATATATATATATATGTGTGTGTGTATATATGTATGTGTGTGTATATATATATATATATATATATATATATATATATATATATATATATATATATATATATATATATATATATATATATATATATATATATATATATATATATATATATATATATATGTAATTCATTTAAAACAACGATATCCCTTCAATGAAATACAACTTACAAAATCTAAAACTAAGAATATAAGATAGTCGATTAATTAATCTGATCTTCCAGGGAGTCTTTTTGAGGGGGCTTTAGTAATTATCAAGGCTCATCAAATGCCTTTTGACCAAGTGATATCAGCGAACCGAAGAACGCAGAGAAACGTTGCATGAAAAGGCATAAGTCTAATAAAATGCTACTAGACAAGTGAAGATTATCATACTAACTGGTTTGGTTCTTTGACACTTGAAAAGATGTTTTTGGTCGATCAAAAGTATCGGATACGACTTTAGCAGGTCTTGCAGATGTCACAGACTAAATAAGAAATAATAGAAAAAGACAACGGTAATCTGGTATTCATAAATACAGCTCCCCAGACTTGTAATTGTGTTATTTGATTCATTTCATTTTAAGATTTCTATACAGGATACGAAGGTTCATATAAATGTACTCAATGTGACAAGTTGCAAAAAGCAAAGTAAACTAATAATCTAATGCCCCATTCTCACTGCAAGTTAAACCAGATTAAATCAAACAAGGTTTTAGACGAGGGCCTTCTGATTGGTCAATCCAACAAATCCAGTCATTTAATTGGTTGAAATCTAAACTGGTTTAAATAAAAATAGTTTAACTGTGTCAGTGTGAATGCAGTATAAGAACTTAGGGAGCTAGACAGTCTGAACTTACAACATACGAATAAAATTCAGATCCAAACAGAAAATAAGAGAGACAAAAGGAATCAAAATTACACCTCAGTCATAATTCCTGCTGGAATGTCCTTTAGGAAAAGTGTCATTTGGCTTCTCTTTCTAACCTGTTCCACAGTTTCGACTCGTGATAACATAACCACTTGATCGGTTTTCAAGAGCCATATTTTTCAAACTGTATTAGAACGGCTTTACCCAAGAAAAAAACTACATGGGAAGAAAAAGGTAAATTTCAAAACCAGAGTTATTCAAACAGCGTAGTGCAGCGCACAGGTGTTTTCAGACACTCTGTTTTAAGGGCTGCCATTGGAGGATACAGGGTAGCGTTTTAACTGCGATGCTCCTATGCTCCATAGACTTATGACGATGAGTCCCTTGTATCCATGTGGTAAACCTTGCTCAACAGGAACTCATAATGAAACAGTGAAAAAGCTGACCATGTTTTCTTCACGACCTCGGATCTCGAATCACAGACTGCTATCAAATCTCGTCCAACCTCGAACCCAGGGTAACAATGGGTGGGCAGATTATTTGTGCTGAAGAAGTGAGGCTGAAGACAATGATAGCCCTGGAATCGAAGTTGAATCTCGTCCGAATGTTATCAGTTCTTCAATCGAATCGAAATTCTATCATATTTGCCGTAAGCATAGAAATTCACAAATCTCGCAATCTGATTGGCACTCTGGGAAGCTCAGAGTTATGGCCTGGCCTAAATAGGGTCAGGCATTTTAGAACACAAGAGTACTTTTATAAGTCTCTGTTGACTGAAGCGCCATCATCAAGGCAAAGAGCAGAGGGAAACAAGAGCCTTCTCGTCATAAGTCCAGCTGTTCCATAGCTGAAGGTTTATCAAAGTAAGAAAGAAAATAATACCTTTGACCGTGGTTTTTGATAAGAACGACTTGTAGCACTTGCATTTCTTTCTGAAGCAACTGAAAAAATTGTGGAGATAAAAGCTTAAAAAGCCGTCCTAATTGAGACTGGTACTTTCATGAGCAAAATTTGAAAATTCTTAATACATGAAATAGAATTGATACAGAATGTTTACCTTGTTTTGGCTTGCCATTCTTCGCTCGTTTCCCAAAGGGATACAATGGCTCTCTTGGAAAACTTCGCTCTGCAAGAAAGAAGGAACAGCTTTGATCTCTGTGAAATTGTTACTAAACAATATGTGTGATTAAAAACAGCGTTTCTTAGACCCCGTTTATACTGCACTGGTACAATTTTGGAACCATGAAAACAGAGTATATCCAGCATGCCTTGCACGTATCGACACCTTGTTTGCCTCTGTTGCCGCCATTTTCATGGCTCACGAAAATGGCGAAGAACAAACCCAAGCCAAGAGATGGCACGCGCAAGGAATGCTGGATGAAAGAGACCCTTTAAATTGCTCTTGTTATAGTGGAACACTTTTGCTCCTTTGAAAAATAATAATAATTACCACCAGCAATAACATTAGTTAGTGAATGCAGCGTTTTGGGAAGTGAAAAGAAACTGCACCAACATGGAATGAAATGAAATAGATGGTAAGCATTTCTAGTTATTTTGACATTACAAGATGCATTTTCCTCCTCCCCCTACCCATCTCGCGACCACTAATTCTTGCAGTGTGCTCAGTCCTGTGGGCATTGCATCATACAATCAATGTCGCCTCTCCACTCACAGCTCAAGACAATAACGAAATCAGACCATAGTCTTTTGAAAGATAAATCAGGCCAGTCCATTTAGGCATTGAAATATCATAATGGCAGTATTCCTCTCAAACTTTCATGTAGTGATGCAGGATCTTCAAAGGACAAGTCCGGGGTTGATATAATTGTTGATTTTTCAAGAAATTACACTGTTGTGAATCGTGTGTAGTACTTTCTTTCAATCAATTTTTTCCTCTTTTAATCTGCGAAACTACATATTTCAATCAGCTAAGAGGTGCGAAATGACGTCATTTTGTATGACGTCACTTCAAGTTGACCTAAACGAGGCTGCCAAATGTATTGATGTTATACCACCAACCTTGCTAGCCTCCTTATCGCACCTTCACACACTCCTACAAATTACAATATGGGGACGATATTTGGCCTAACTTACGAAGATTCATCAACCAGTTTATGAAAGTTGGAGGCATCAAAACTTGGAAAGAACTCACGATTGGTGTTCAGCAGCTGGTAAGGTTACTATTTAACAATGATTTTGTCAACCCCGGACTTGTCCTTTATATGACTTTTCTTTCATTTTCAGAGCTTTATCGTACGAATTTGTCAACTTTCTGAGTGATGTAAAACTTATCCCATCCTTAGAATATAGTTGTTCTGCAGCGGTTTAGACACTATTTAGCATTGCATCGGATCAAAACTTTACCGGTACAGTGTAAACGAGCATAGGACTGGAATCTTTGGAAAACTTTTTTTAAGTCAAATGTGTAAAATGCTACTGCCTAATTCTTTCAACTGAATTGATGAAAGGGAACTTTAGGTCGTTTGCTATAATTCCAGAAAGAGCATTTTTGATATGATCATTATTTTTGGAATAACAGCATTTTTAAGTTTTATGAATGGTTGTAACCAAAGGAGGTGTCTGAAGCTATGACAAACAGTAAAAGCTCCATAAAATGTAAACTGATTGAGGAAAGTCAAAATGACCAGTACAAGAAATCTCAGTCTTTGAAGATCTACGGAATGGAAGCAAGCAGAAATCTGTAGCTTTTATGGTTTGCGATTTACCAATTTGTTGACGTCCCAACTTGAAATCTAGCAAAAACCTTCAAAATGATGTAACGCTTATAATATTAATGATATAGAAAATGCTCTTTCTGGAATTATGGTGAACGACCTGAAGTTCAGTTGAAAGAATTAGGCATCAACATTTTACATATTTGATTTCAAAGTTTGTTTGTTTTCAATTTGTTTTGAGTGGGCTTGTCAGGATTTCTAGCTACTGAAAGCTAATTTAGGCCCACTTTGCATGCCGCATCCAGGCATGGGACCCCTAGTTTAACGTCCCTTCCGAAGGACGACGAGGTGAGTTGCGAGGTCAGGCCTCAGAGGTCACCCATCCGAAATCTGACCTCACTCGACCAAGCTTAACTTCAGTCACCTGACGAAGACTGTATAAGCCACTCGGCCACTCACCCAGTTTTCCAAAGATTCGAGCCCCATGCTGTGTAAACGTGGTCTTAATCTTATGTCCCTACCGTGTGGTATTGGCATTGGCTACTTACTTTCTTTAGCAGTTCTCTTTTTGGCTGGATCACTCTCACATCTGCCCTCGTTCGTCCATGCTGACACCTAATGATAAGACCAAGGGTGTTAGGACACGGATGTTTTGATTGATTATTTATTCACCTTGTTTTGATCCTTGTGTCTTGTTTTGCTGTCTTGTTTTCTATTCTATTTCGTCTTCAGCTGAGCGTGGTTAGGCCCAACTGCTGTCACGTTGTTCGAATAGAGCTCCCTTGTATTTCTGTGTCTTAGTGTGCCTTCGCACAAGAATGGTTTTTAAAAACCATTCTTGTGCGAAGGTGCACTAAGACACAGAAATGCAAGGGAGCTCTATTCGAATTCGAACATCTTGAGAGCGGCTGGGCCCAACGGCGTTCAGATGAAGACGAAACAGAACGAAACAGAACAGAAAACAAGACAACAAAACAAGACACAGGGATCAAAACACGGTAAATTAATAATCAATCAAAACATCCGTGTCCTAACACCCTTAAAAAGACAATGCAAAAGTAATGTCCAAAATTGATATTCAGCATTCACTATGTGCACCATTGTGGAGTTGTCTGGGGACATTGTTGGAAGAATTTCTGGCGGGGTACCATATTTCTTAGCCTTGTTTCATAAGATATTTTATCCTGAAATAAAACTACATAATTTTCAGAGGCTGTGTTCATTGGGCAAGAAAATTGTGTTCATTCTATGTTACTATGATTGATCTTTACCAGTTAGCTTTATGTCATAGCTCAACTGCATTTCTTAACAGTTCAAGCTTTCACCTAAGTCCACGATCAATAAAACAATCTTGACCAACAGTTGCCATTATGGAAAATTTCCAAATTTTATTGCACAAAATTTTCGACCCCAGATTCGGATTCAACTTTCAAAACGTACTCTTCCTGCAATGTTGTCAGTCCCTAGAATTTGCATTGTTGATAACTCCAACATTTTGATCTACATTCAGTGCTTAAAATCTAGTCTTTCTGCAAGTTTTCGAGCCCCTTACCCTCCTACGCAGAGGTTCCCTCGCTCCACTACGTAGTATCGTTGACAATGCAAAAGTAACGCCTGGTATTTGATATGTTTTGGTTTGCGGTATGATATCTTTAATATCTAACTTTTACCATTAGAGTGATAATTAAGAAATATAAGTTAAATACACGTAAGTCAAATAAGGTGCATATTTAGGCGAAAACTATAAAAAAATGTATTAAAATTAGTTGTCTATAGCTTTAAAACCAACGCGATCTTTGAAGCAAGCGGACAGGTTTTGTCTTAATGTAACGAAATAAGGTAACATAAGAGAGAAATAATCCCAAGTAGACTTCAGAGTACTCTTGAAGATACCTGCACTAAAGTGAAGGAAGTTACTTTAGGGGCAGAAACTTTCGCGGGCAGAAAGTTTCGCGATTTTCGCGCTTTTCGGCATTTTTCGCGAAAGTTTCTGCCAAGGCATAATCTAAATTCAAAATTCGCGAAAGGTTTTGCTCGCGAAATTACAGAAAATTCTCGATTCGCGAAAGTTTTTTCTTTCCAATTTTTTTATTCTTAAAGTTTTTGCGTTGCTGTTCCTTAATCACCCCGATCTTTAGTCTCGTGAGATATAAAACCTTGTAAATTGTCACCGCATGTGAGTAGTACTGAAAGTGAATAGAAAATTGTGTTTCTCCCCTCACTTTTCTTCAGTCGCGAAAGTTTCTTCACACGAAAATACCTCAATTTCTCAATCGCGAAAGTTTTTGTCACGAAATTTGAGGGAAAAAAACGTCATTCGCGAAAGTTTATGCCCTTAATTTCGCAATTTTTTCTTCTCGCGAAACTTTCTGCCCGCGAAACTTTCTGCCCTTAAAGTAAGAGCAAATTCTTGCAAAAATTACCACGAATGTGTATTCTGTGTTTGGAAGAAGTCTCCGCGAGGTACATGTTCTTTCTATACCAGTGTATATGACCTATAACGAATAGAAAATGAAGTCGAACAAGAGAGTCTCAAATTCAAGACCACTGGACCCGAGATTTGGTGAATTGGGAATTAGTGTCAATTGGACGACCTTTGTTTGAGATTAGCCAATCAGTGGCTCAGGTGTGACGTTCACGTGATAGTCAAATGTCTTTTGTTGTGTTCGGTATAAAACAGCCCGGTCGTGTCATTAATCTGTTCTCCACCAGCAACAATGCGGAAAAATGATAGTGTATTAAAATTAAAATTGGTCCAAAAGTCTTCCTCCATGTCTCGCGTTTGAGAAGTGCGATCGACGAAAGGAAAACGATTTTCGAGGGCTGACATAATATGCTTAACGATCGGGATAACGATGTAAATCTTTGCAAGCATTTGATTTCGCGGAATGCCCCTTTGAAAATTAATCCTGATAATCTTTCTGCATTAATCAATATAAAGTTTTTTTATTTCTTCAAAACTTACCAATAATGAATAAAAATCAACTTACTTCATCATCCATTTTGACTTCATAATAATTTATTCTCCCAAGTGGTTCCTCGGGTGGATTCCATTGTACTAGTATTTCATTACGACCTATGGCATGCAGGCTTGGCTTTGGAGGTGCATGCTCACCTGAAAATAAAGGGAATTTGTTGGCTTATCAAGCATTGGACAAAATTGCACTGCAATAGCTGGGATATGCTTCCGTATTTTTCGAAGCCATATTGAGCCCGTATTGTCTTACAACCAAAAACAAGGGAAGGCCTCTTTGTTTAGACCTTAGCCGCTATAATTGACAGCCAAGGTTTAGCTAAATTCTCGAAGCTTTCTTAATTGCCGATTTTGAAGAGTAATTTGAAATCAAATAAGAAGAAAGGGCAAAAGTAGCTGTTGTCGAAACGAGCAGATACAATAATGCAATCTCTGTTTTCGAAGAATATCTGCCATCCATATAAAAAAGCCGTCACTAAAATGATTACTCGATCCATGATGGAAAATATTCGGATCTAAGTTTCATTTTACAGACTTCACTGCGTTCGGTCCGCAAGGCAGACTGTACCCCAAATTAAGGGCATAAAAGAACAGGAATTTTAGAATCTGGTCGGAACCGGATTTACCGAATTTTCCAGGGAATCCGGTCGGATAATCCTATTGTACTATTGTCACTATCCTCTGCAAGCCGTTTCAGTTCTAAAATGAATTCTTGAAAGTGCAGTAGCTAATCAGTGTACGCAACAATGAGATAGACACGAAGAATAGTCTAAAATGTTAAGATGTACTTACGCAAATCAACCGTGGCACATACCAAATCTGCTTTATCTCCCTTGCCTGCTGATGTCAAAGCATATATCTTGAGGAATGAAAAATACACTGCTGATATTTTCTATCCAGTCTATCCAGATTAGTAAAACAATATGTTACATCATAGTAGAAACTTGATGACTTTGACCTTGTTTTTTTTGTGGAAACTCCATGACTTTGACCTTTTTATTGGCGCACCCGGTATGATATGGCGGTAAAAAGAAATATGTAGCTTTTTTGTGGTTCTCGATATACCAATTCGATGACGTCACATACTTTGCATATACTATTAATGCTTTTGTCATTTTCAAAGTAAAGCAGTTTTCTTATACCGCATACACACTGGCGCAGTCAAACCAGCTTTATCTAAACCAGGTTAATTTTCAGCCAATCAAATGCACTCTATTTGTTAGATTGTCCAATCAGAAGGCTTCATTCGATTACCCAGTTTAGTTTAAATTGAATGGGGCATTAAATGCGTGCGACTTAGCAAGGTACGCTGTTCAACAATCAAATGATTGAAAAAGCCTTAAAGGCAGTCTGTCACGCATTTGATTGGGTGATAATGACAATACAAAGAATAGGAAATTTGAATGGCTGATGATCCTCTGACTTTCTACGGCCATAAAAGTCAAGAAGATTAGCCCTCCTTTGTTTCAAATACACAGATTCACAAATAAATCCGTTGTGTTGAGCTCTGTTTGTAGCGGCCAATCAGATACGTGACAGACTGCCTTTAAATGGCGGACCCATCATAATAAATCCATGGACGTACAATAAACTTGTAACCTGTAGGGAATCACTATCAACTCCTGTAAAAGAACAATAATCAAAATATAAGATAAACCTGTAAATAGCGAGAAAACTGTTAAACCTGTTATGTTCCCGTGATACTCAAATATCTTTTGTTGTGTTCGGTATAAAATAAGCCGGTCGTGTCATTTATCTGTTCTTCGCATGAACCAAACTAAAGAGAGTGCGACGAAATGCATCTCTGTTGTTATAACTTGGAACAGTAACGTTGTTGATAAGTGACTTTTTAATTTTCTTGCAGGTTTAACAGTTTTCTCTCTAGCTACAGGTTTTCCTCATATTTTGATTACAATAGTGTCCCGCATATAAGAAACATGAATTTAGGGATCGTCTCCAAATATTCGCATCAAATTCGCATAGAAAGTTCGTAACATTATGCGATATTGATATGATCTTCTATAAGCTGCATACGAATTAATGTGTATCGTCACCTTTTAGAATTCGTATAAATTCGTATACAATTCGTATGTGATTCGTATGCAATTCGTATCAAATTCCTATAAGCAATTCGTAAACATAATTCATAACACAATCGTATATGCCATTCGTATACACAATTCGTTATCAAATTCGTTTCCAATTTGTATCATAATTCGTATAGAAATCAAACAATTCGTATGCAATTCTTATCTCTTGTGCGGCTATACGAATTAAATCATACAACACCTTTTCACGTATACGATTGAATTCGTATCAATTCGTATAAAAGCTATACGATGATTTGGAGACGATCCCTTAAGAGACCCCAGACCTTGATTTTTAAACAAATACCTCCTCTTATAAGAAACTGGTGCATGTCTGAAAAAAGACGTGTTTCTTATTGAAAAACTATGCATATATTAGAAATTTGAAAAGCCTAAAAAATTCAGCTTTGCAATTGAATCAAACTGTACATATTCAAACGAAAACAAGAATTTTGCATGCAAATAAAACAAAAAGCACTTTGCTGGAATAACTGTAGCTTTCCTTGACGGTGAAAATTTACAAAAACAAATCAAAATAGTGTAGTTTATATGACAATGGTGGTAGTGTCTCAGTAGTTCATCGATAGTACATGATTTTTCTACTAAGAGACTTAAGAAACTTTATCCTGATTTGAACTTTGCATCTCATTTTTTAAGAAACAAATCAGACCTCAAATTGAAAACACCGTTCTTATATGCGGGACACTACTGTATTGTTCTTTTACAGGAGTTGATAGTGTTTCCCTACGATTAAAAATTTTTTGTACGTCCATGGGTTTACTATGATGAGTCCGCTAATTAAGGCTATTCAAAGATTTTGTACCACAAATAATTAATCAAACGATTTTTACCTCGAAGCTGTACTCCGTGCTGGGAACCAGATTTATAAATATATGATAAAGATCCTTTGTTTCCGTGAAACCAGCTTTCCCTAGGGAGATTGAAGAAATATTTAATAGCAGATAGAAATGATACAATAACGCGTGAATCAAAAAGAACTTCAACTGTTTGAAACGTAGGATACCTAAGGTATCAGAATGAGTCAAAGTTTGATTGATAGCCGAAAGTCCGTAGTATTTTCTGTGATCATTCTCCTATTTTCTGATCATTACTGACACAAAGGCTTTGATTTTTGGGGTTGTTGATTGGCAGTTGTTGATTGAGTTTAGCCAATGAATGACGCAGGTGCGATGGAAATGTGATTTTCAAATTTATCTTGCTTGTTTGGCAAGAACGCAGCTTGTTTGTATCATTAATTTGTTCTTAGCATGAATCAAACTGATGAGTGTGGGAAAAACGCGTTTTTGGCCATTCAATGTTGTTCTTTGTTACTCCCGTTCTCGGTATAAACACTGCAAGCTGCGGCAAGAAGTTGCTTTGGGTTTCAGCACACTTTTCAGAGACTTTATCATCCCAAAAAAAATTTGCACAAAGTGAGTTCGCAGTGGCTCAGTTCATGCAGAAGCAAGTGTTATTGGTCTTCTGGCTTTGTTCCTTGCTCTTTTCATTCGTTGCTAGCTGACTTGCAACTTGCAACTCGCGAAATGAAATTCTTGCATGCTCGCACTTATCAGCTGTAACTGTCACAATGCAAAATCAGCTAACATTGACGGATTAAAACGAGAAACAAGGTAAGTAAAACTTCCCTGTGTATAAACGGAATCATTTCTTACTCAGGGTTGATGAACTCTGAAACATAAACATAGGAACCGAGGGGAGGCACTGAGGGCACGTGTCCCCCCATATTTTGCAATAAACAAAGAAGTGATCTTTTTGTTTTTAGAACATGACCCCTTTTCTCAAGGAAAAGTGCCCTCAAAGTGTTGTGCCCCCCAAGTTTGAGATGCTTCTTACGTACCTGCTTTGAAAGTGTACTGAAATCCAAAGCAACTTCTTGCCACTGCTAGCATCGTTATACCGAGGACGGGGGTCACGCTTTTGTTCTCATTCACAAATTTACCAGATTTAGACGCTAGATCCAAACTTATTTTTAAGAAGTAAAAAGCTAAACTGTCAGCTGAAATTATTTTAAAATTTGTATACCTGGTTGATAAATTTGATATCCCTTGACAACGCCATTTGGTGATTCAGGCGGATCCCATCCGATTTTCATTTGAGTTGTTGTTCTTCCTAGGACACGAGCATTCTGAGGAGCACTTGGGACTGAAATTTAAATCAGATTGATCAAAACAAAAATTGAATAGAACCAGAACACCTTAATAAGTGTTGAGAGCTTACCAATTGTTATATGGCTTTTCGTAGACAAACTGCTGAATGTCAGAAAATTTCACCTGTTTCAAAATCTGTTATCTGTTAACCAGATCCGATTTCACAGGAAATAGTGGTCTGTTAAATAGTAACTCAAATCGTGCTCAGAGCCTCTTTTTCAACAAGGTTGTTTTTCAAGTTTTGTGGAAAATACATAATTATCGCACATTTCAAATAATTACCTTGAAAACAAATAGCTAAATGGTTTAGGGCAGCAAGGAAGACAGTTTAATTAACTGCATGTTTGTTGCTCCCACGAAGCGAGGCGTTCTAGCCTTGCATGACCAAGTTGAACTTGTTGCTGCTGCATCCAGTACGATGACATTAAAAATTTTCGTCCACACTTTATCACGTGATGAAATGACGATCCTTACTGCGTTTTATTGACAACGGTAATTGGTAAATATGTCTTGATGTATGACATAAAAAAATTGGAATTCTTTGAATGACAGGGATAAAATCTAGAAGCACTTTTGTCTGCAGAAACGGAATCGATCAAAACAAACCCCGTGTCCAAGCACAACTCTTTAGGGGAACTTTTGCCTGGCTTTATTTAATTGCCACATAATTTACTTACCTGCTATGGTTAACTGTCTTTTACAAACTGAAAATTGCAAATGCATCTACACTTTAGGCCCAGCAGAAAACTATTCATTTCAAGTAAAGAAAACTTTAAAATGGTTACAGGAAGTGAGGCACTTAGTTTATATCATTTTCTTGTATCTTAATTTGACCTTGGCACAACCCCAACTGATAAATGTGCAACGAAACGCACATTTTGGCTGGTCAACGTTGCCCTTTATTGCAGCTATCAACGTATCTTCTCCCCATTCAGGTTATCAGATAAATCCATAGTTTCTCTTGCTGGATTTAACAGTTTTCTCTATGTTGCAGGTTAATTTGATTGTTATTCTTTACAGGCGTTAATAATTTTCCATCCACTGACCACAGTATCTAATTTTACAATTTTGGGTTTATTATTACCTCGAATACACTACAGTAAATCCCCGCATATAAGAACCTATTAGAATAAGAAACAAGAGGCTGTTTCTCCTAAATTACGTACCTTGTAATTAAGAACCTGTTTCAGTTTGATGAAACAGAGGTTCTTATTGCAGGGGTTGCAAAGTTGATCTTTGATTGCTGTTATTAAGTTCATTTTGGTCCCACTGGACTTCAAAGTTTGATTCTCAGGTGCACAAGGACGCTCCCAAAACAAATAATAGGGCTAAACATCTTTGTATGACTCTGAAAGGGCCTACACGAGGCACCCTTCAAATAAGAACCTTATACCTTGAAATTAGTCGTAGTACCTTTGAAATAAGAACCTACTTCAAAAGTAGGCTCTCAAAAAAGTAGGTTCTTATATGCAGGGATTTACAGTGGCGTAACGCAGTTTGGGGCACCTTAGTTCAAAAACTAAGGGCCCCGGACCAAAAGGGGCCTCGAGGGGGCCCCAACAAAAGATTTCTTTTGTGATCTATTTTCAAGCGAGTTTCATGGATGTGGTGATTTATGGAAAGCTTTCACAAAATGGTTCAAATGGCACGGTAACCATGGGATCGAGATTGGTCTTCTGAGGATTAGTAAGTGAAGTGATGGATTCAGGAGATGTACTCGGAGCCAAAGGTACAAGGCATGGCGTTAAAATTTTCCTAAGTACAAGGCATGGCGTTAAAATTTTCCTGGGGTTTTGCCCTCGGACTCCCTCGCTTTTCTACCACTTCTAATGATTCGCCCCTGCTACGACAACACATATGCTGACAGTAGATCAATGCAATTGTATAATCTTTAACTGCTGCCCTTATTTACCTCAAGTCTTAACTGGACAGGATAGCTATTTTGATCTTACTATCATAACATTTACAAATGCCTTAGCTGGAGAAAAGTCCCTAAAGGCCTCGACTGTCTCCATTACGCCACTTTCAAATGAGATCCACTAAGAAAGGGGACATTCATTCATACCAGATTCAGGCATTGAAAAGGCAACAGCATCACTGATAGGACTCTGATCACCCTCTGTTGAAGTTTGCAATTTGCATGAATAATTCTTGGTTGGCTTGAGATTTTGAAGCTCAAATGACGTTTCAAGTCCACAATAAACTTCTGATTCATCAGGATCGACTGTAAGAACAAGAAAAGAATTTCAATTAATTCAATAATAACGCAGGATCATAATTTGAATTGAAATACCTAGTAGGCCTAGATTAATCAAAAAACTAATGCATGATAAGAATGAAGAAGATCAAAGAGCCCTTGGGGGGACTCATCGAGCAAGTCCCTGTGCCATGATCACGTCTAGGTACGAGGGGCAAATGACTCCTGAAAATTGCGTACGAGATTAATAATCACAAGTGATTATTTTTGTGATTAATTTGATTTTTTGGTGATTTGAGTGATTAATTTGTAATTATTTTAGAATTAATCACACATTCCAAAAAGTTCTCAAATAAGCTGCTGTACTATAAAAATTGTATGAATAAGGCAAGACAGAGCAAGAAGATTGATAATCAAATGATGAAATATGACGGTAAGCTGTTTCATGAATCGAGTCACAGACTATCATGCCAATTTGATTTGGCAGGGTTGTTTGTAACACAAGAATGAGTCTTTCCTTTTTGCTCCATCACAGGGAACTAAGATCTTGCACTTTTGTGCTGTTCATGCTTTGGCGCTTGTGATTTGCATACGTAATAATGTGTTCACATTAATTTGGAAAATGGTGACAGAGACAATCTAATCTTTTCATTTCTTATAGAAGTGAACAGATGAACTTAGTTAAACATTCAAAATTTGTGATTAATATGACTGGTGATTTTTGGTGATTAATGTGATTTTTGAATGATTAGTGTGATTAATTTGAGATTAAAATGTGATTATTTGTGAGAGTGTACGAGTAGTGATTTGCCCCTCGTCTAAGTACAGTGTTTATCCTCATAGTGTGCCGATATATTGGCACTGATAATAATATAGCTCGAAATAAAACACAAACTCAAAATGAAAGGTGTTCTATTTTCTAGTCTGATAAATGGATCAAAAACGCAAGGTCCAATACCCTGATATTGCAAGATATTAACCCTTTTATGACATGATTGTTTATTAACCAAATTAGTCGATTAAGAAAGAGTCCAAACAACCCTCATAAATATTGGAAAGAATGTGGTTATTTATTTTGCTATTACCCATAGCGGCAATCGACGTCATTATTCCAAGCAAAGCAGGGAGCACCGAAGGAGAGAGCCACAGGGCTTGGGTTTTATCAATCTGTTTATCGACCTCATGCTGCATTACTGCAAAAACATAGCCCCTTACGCCAAGACAAAAAGATCATGTGCACGACGGACAGGAAAATGTCAGCTATCCCATAGACTCCATGGGTCAAACAAGGACCACGGCGAGAAAGTCTTTCAACGGAAGTCGTCAAATGAAATGATACCAATTATTATAGTATAAACTTGTTCTACTTCACTGTAAAAACATTGAATGAAAAGTCAAGGACAGGATACGTATTTCTATTTGAATCGAAAAACTCAAAATACAAGAAAAATTTCCTACTTACATAAGAAAAGCTTATACGTCACTTCTAGGCCACTCTTGGGGTTCACAGCATTCCACTGAACATTGGCAGTTGTAGAGCTTTCAACTAGGGAAAAGCGATTTCTTTAGTTTTGAAAGATCTCTACAAGTTTTAAGTGGCATAAAATAACACCAAATAAGTATTTTGAAGGTCGTCTTATTCTTGTTTGAATCTCGATAAAAACGGCAAAAAAACTAGGGATGTACCGGGTGACTCAAAAAAGTGGTCCGACCCAATCAATGATAGAAAACTAAGTAGGAGGCCGATGGAAATGCTTCGAACTTCGTTTTGTAGCTAAAAGACTATCCTACATTTCGAAAATAGGGGATTGATTTAAAGCTATTTCAGACCTTGAAAAAGATGAGGAGCGTGTGTATTTCAGGTTGGGATTAAGCAACTCAAACGAAAATTTCAAGGGAAAGTTTATAGTCTCAAGGTACCTATGCTATTAGAATAAACATTCGTTGCTAAATCGTTGAATTTCAAAGGAATTCAAGTTCCACCCAAATCGAAATCTTCAAGAACTGCTTAGAGAAAAGAAGGAATACCCTTTTCCCTTGAGACAAGGATATATTAGTATATATTAGAATATATTAGAATATATTAGAATATATTAGAATATATTAGAATATATTAGAATATATTAGAATATATTAGAATATATTAGAATATATTGAAGAATATATCAGGTACCTAGGGACAATAAACTTGCTCTGAAAACCTTCGACTGAGTTGCCTATTTCCAGTCTGAAGTAAAACACGCTCCTCATTATTTTGAAGATCCTGCCCTTTCCTCGAAATCCTTAATTCCGGAATTTCACCATGCCGAAAAAAACTGCGAAAAATACTTACACTGTTTGGTAGTCTTTTAGCTACAGAACAACGTTTGAAGCGTTTCAATCGGCATCTTACTTACTTTTATATAGCAGATTGCACCGCATCACTTTTTTGGGTCACCCGGTAGCCTATCCATTTTAGTACCATTTTAGTTTTAGTATCCACTTGCGAAATATTTGATAGGGATGCTCGTGTAATTTGTTCTAGGTTTGAAAAACTTGCCGTCATTTTTTTGGGTTCATTGAAAATTTGCGTCATTTTTTGGGTTACTTACCCGGTATGGGTTACTGAACTTTGTATGTAGAAAATTACAATTTCAACCAATTAACGGAAGTGCTATGTGTTGTTGAATAATCCTTTCTTCCCAATTATGCTGAATCAGAAGTTTTACCTACTCTATGTGTCAATTCATTAATATAGTTTTTTTGGAAAGAATAGTTGGTTATTAACATATGAAGATTTAGATAGATCATAAGAGTTGCTGTTTATGGCCTCCAAATTCATTATCAGTTTGACTGTCTTGTGCAGAATTGTAAGGTGCAATTTTCTCAATTCAACTTGATGTACAAAAAGGATAGTTATGGGGCCTCAAGATATAATTTCGTCATTTTTTTGGGTTTGAAAATTTTCGGCCTGTCATTTCTTGGGTAGACAAAAAAAATCTGTCCAAATAAGCATCCCTATCTTAAGTTTTATAGAGTGCCCCCCCCCCTGGGTTTTAGTAACCAGGCAATGTTTGAGCCACTGATGCCAGTCAGTGTCTTTATTCTGTGTAACAGATTTGCTAGTGCTCCATCATTCAACTCAATAATCACAAATATACACTTCAGTTTATGATAAGCATCTTACTTTTCACAGTTGGTTTCTTCGGTTTTTCAAGATGTTTTAGCATTTCTAGTGTAACTTCGATTTCCTCTTTGATGTCATCCTTTAAGCCAGTTCTCTTTACTGTCTCCTTAAAATGCAAAAGATTTTACACAGTAATTCGATAGTGTACTACATGAGTGAAATAACAGCCACAGTTTGAAAGGGCAATGCTTCCTGGATATGAAGACAACAATATTGGCATATACCGGGTGAGTCAGAAAAAAGTTCCCATTTTTGAAAATTCGTAACACCAAGACTACTTAACGGATTTGAATCATTAAAATTCTAGTTAAAAGCCGAAAGATCAAAGTATTTTTGTGATTTTTCTCGCTGTCCTACCAGCACTACAAATATAGGAAAATTCAACTTTACAAAAATTTCATGGTTGCAAAATGACTGAAAAATGGCCCAAAACATCAATAAATGCATAAATGACTTCTCGCCCAGAATAATGAAGGAAATGCAACTTCTCATGGGTGAGAGATATCCTCTGTACATTAATTTCCATGGGATTGAAAATCTTTCGTATTTGTTTGAAAATCGATATCTTATAACTCTTGAGGTAGGTGAAACGCCCATGGTCTATTGTTCGACGTGAATAGAGTCCTTGCGATTTGATCAATCTTTTAGGCCCTTTTCCGTCATTTTGCAACCAAGAAATTTTATAAAGTTGAATTTACCAATACTTCTAGTGCTGATAGGACAGCGAGAAAAATCTTAAAAATACCTTGATCTCTCTACTTTTAACTAGAATTTGAATGATTCAAATCCGTTTAGTAATCTTGGTGTTATGAATTTTCAAAAGTGGGAACTTTTTTCTGGCTCACCCCGTATATTATTTAAAATGGTGGACATGTTCAAACTATCGTAGAATTTGCCTGACTGAAATCTAGCACTTTGCTCTGAAATTACAAGGGATTTGAATCATTGAATAAGTCATATTCATGAAAGGGCAAAACACTATGAAACACCATGCGCAGTCAGTTAGGGTCAAGATGGCGCCGACAGAAGAATCAACAAAAAAACAACACACATTCGGTGAGTATGTTTCTTACAATGCATGGTGAAACCAAGCACTTCATTTTCCGCAATTGACTTGATAATTGGTTTAACCCCAAGACGTCGTACAAAATAAAGCTCTGTTCGAAGCACAATTTGTCTTTGTTTACAATGAAGGTTCATATGATCAACTGTGTCCATACCAACAACAAATGGTGAACCTCGGACGACACGACAGATTCAAACTATGCTGTCTTCTGAATCACAGAAAATGGTTTTCAGATCCCTTAAAGGAGACGCGCCTTCCTACATGAATGACATGTTCACGAGAGTCAAAAATGACACTGCTCGTTCTCTTAGGAATGCTGAAGTCAACCTCCGGTTGCCATTGCTGAAATCAGCAGGGGGGCAGAAATGCTTCTCGTACCGAGGCGCTAAGCTTTGGAACAGTATTGGTATTGAGGCCAAAAAATCTTCAACCCTGAGAGCCTTCCAGAGAGAGGTGCAAAAATGAGCATTAAAATCTATTCGTTTCTTTTTTGTTGATTTTTGACAAATTTTAATATTAATTTAGTTCGTAACTTACTGGTTTTATTGTAAATTATTGATATTGCTAAGTTTTTAGCATGGCTCCCTGTAAATCAGTTATTCTAACTGAGGGGCTACCATGGATAAGTAATATAAAATCAATCAATCAATCAATCAATCAACCAATCAATCAACCTGGGAAAAAGTATGAATACTACTCAGCTGTCTTTGCATAGACCTTTTTTTACTTGCCAGAGAAGGTTTGGATCGTGAGCGCGATGAAAGGCACGATTTTGTCAATTGCGAAAATAAAGCAGAATTAACCAAAAAGCTTACTTTTAAAGCACCTTTGACAATCTTGTGATCTCGCAAAGTAACACATCCTTGCTTTTTACTTGACAACGTCCTCAGTGTCCTATTGAAATAAACAAATATAGTAAACAACATACACACAGTGAACGGTCATATGGTGAACGGTAAACAACATACATCTTTTTAGCTCATTCTAAAGCTGGTGAAGACGAGGTTGCAGTTTTCAGCGCGAAGCGCTGATCGAGTCCGCTACTCCTTGTCATGACGCTGAAGTCATGGGGCCCTACCGGGTATGGAATCCACTCCGCCTAACTGTTCTGACTGCAAAGTCAGAAGGAGGCTTACACCACTGCGCCACAACACCTTCAGCTTCTGTCCTCCACTGACATATAATATCATTCTTATATTAATCATAAAGGGCAAGAAAATTCAGATTACATATTTTCAAATGTACCATTTGAAACCAGCTAAAACACCATCCACATTTTACCAGTTATCTAAATCAACGCAGATGTTAAGTACTGAAATAGGCCATACTTTTGCCCGTTGGGGGAAGAGTAGTCAGGATTTCTAGTTACTGAAAGCTAACTCAGGCCCGCTGCACATGCCGCATCCAGGCATGGAACCCCTTGTTTAACTTCCCTTGCGAAAGACGGCGAAGTGAGATGTGAGATCAGGCCTCCGAGGTCACCCATCCGGAGTTTGACCTCACTCTACCGAGCTTAACTTCAGTTACCTGACGAAAACTGTTTAAGCCACTCGACCACTCACCCCATACGTTGTGAGCAACGTCCTGAAATGACTCAGATCTTGTGAAATACTCCAAAATCACATTCCCGTCTGGCTTCCACAGCTCAGTAGGCCAAAGCTATGTCAAAATCAGTCATGTCTGAATACAAACTTGGCCAAAATTTCGTGCAAAGTCATCACGTTTCACTCCTCTGGTCCTAAGTTTTGTGATCTTACGACTTAAAAAATGGCGGATCTTCTGCCACTCAAAAAAAACATGTCCCTAAAAATACATCCATGCGATATACATGTATTCATCTCAGGGGGATGAAAGAGAGAATCACCTGAACTGTAGAGCTATCTATGCTGTTCAAAAAACGTTTTCACGGCTGGGGACAATTTCATTTCCACCCTCAGTTCATTCCAGATTTTTGAGCCTTTATATTAGAAGAATTTTTGGCTATTTAAAGAAAATCATTTTAAGCTGATTTGGTAAAAGATGCTTGGTGTTCGAATTTTTTGAAACTTGTCTTATCGAGCATATATCACGTCAGCAACTGGTCAATACAATAGAGAGGTTTGTAGTAGTCCGCTTCAATATGTTTTACTGCCACAAAAATTGAGCTTTGATCTTGTGCTTTGAATTGCACGAAAGAAACAATTGTATTGTATTAACCAATCAGGTTCACGACACATGTTCTTTAGAGACCTTTAGCAACTAGGACGGCGACTGCAACTACAACGCAAATGTGCCCTTTGTTTCCGAACGTCGGCTTGAAAAGACTCGTTGTTTTACGTTCGAATTTGCTTCCCTTGAGAGTCTATGAAGCTTTCCTTTTCAATTCCACAACTTGGAAATGCTATTTCTAACGTGCTGTTCTTCAAATCTGGATCTTCGAAGTGAAACTTGCTCATTTTAAATGCTTATATTATCAAAGAAAAAGAAGGTTCCAGAGTATTTATATGAAGAAGGAGATTTTGTCTTGGCTCGTTTAAGAACATATGAAGGTAATTTATGGGAAACTATACTCAGTTATATCAAATAAAAGACGACGGTCTGGCTGGTGATGCCGTCCTGGCTGCTAAAGGTCCCTTTTGAGTCTTTTGGAATGTCCAGATGCATTTTTGAAAAGGTATCATATTATCAGCTGAAGAAACCATTGTTGAGAGGAAATAAGACGCTTATTCTTTAATAGATGCTAGATGCAAAAACAAATCATACCTGTGCCTCTATCCTTGTTTCTGTGTGCCATTCCTTCTTTAAGTCTCAGCTCGATCCAAATCACGGTAAAACATGGCCTAATTTTGTTTTATGCAAAAGCGAGGCCGCAAACGAGGACAGGCTGCAAACGAGGACAGCCTTGCTTTTACAGATAACAAAATTAGGCCATGTCCAAGGCCATGTCTTGCCATGAGTTGAATTAAGGTAAGACTGCACGAAGGAAAGGCACACAGAATAACCAAAGAGACACAGGTATCTTTTGCTCATAAATTCAATTAAAGAATAAACACCTTTTTTCCTCTCACCCATGAAGAAACAACAGGTCGTAAGTCCCGGTTAAGGAAAAACAGAAAATACTCTTACATTGCAGCAAACCATGCAGTTTCCTCGTCTTCTGTGTTCAACAATGAAGCTAATCTCAGGAGCATCTTTTCTTTGGCTGTATGGCTTAATAACTTTGACACACCATCACTGCTTCCTGCTATACAGCTGAATGCAAAGCAAGCATTTTTATTGCTTCCTGCATCTCCAGAACACAACATCTCCGTTAGTTTTGATAACTGTAGGGAAGAGACAGATTTGGAGGGCTTAAAGATTCGTTAGATACTACTATAAAGGTTAGCTTCACTCCATAAGAACTCACCACTTACGCTCATTTCATCTCATTGGATCTATGTTGCTGTTGTCGTTTCAGTTTCAGTTCAGTTTCATTTGATCATCAATCTATACTACATACAATACTACACAATTACATCACAAATAATGCAGTACCAAATTAATAACATCTAATATAAAACTACGACGAAGCAAAAGGGAATGACATTACATGATTGTTTTTAGTATAGATTAATTAAGGAAGAGCTCTCTAAGTAGGTAAACTAATGGAGAGAGCCCCCCCTCCCCTGATAAAAACAAAGAAACTAAAAAAACATTAATTACATTAAAGAAACAACGAAGAACCAGATGTGCCCCAAGGAATGACAAGTCTTGGAGACCCTTGGTAATGCGGAGGACGAGGGACAGACATACTAGGCATATGAGTCAATATAATAAGCTTTCAATTTAGACCGAAAAAGTGAAATAGAGCCAGCTACTCGAATGAAAAGTGGAAGAGTATTCCATGATTTAGAACCAAAATATTGGACCGTTTGGAGTCCGTAAAGGGTGGTCCTTTTAAGGGGAATAAATAGATCATCTCTGGTGGACTGAAGAGTTCCAATCCTATAAACAGAAGAATTTCGAGTAATGTAGTTCTGAAAGGAGACATGTGAGAGTTTGTGAATGGCTTTATAAGCAAAAGTCGATATATTTAAATGAAGCATGTCCTGAAGTTTAATTATCTTTAATGAATGAAATAAAGGTGCAGATAGAGCAGTAAATGGGCCTTATCTCTCAACTGTTCTCAAAACGGCAAAAATTTCCTGCGGGACACAGATCTGTTCCCCGACGAATCAGAATGGAAAATTTCGAACAACGTTATCGGTTTGGCTGAGTTTTGAGAACATCAGAATTGCCAACATAGTTTCCGGGTATTTCCAGGTTGGCACCCGTCCTGGTTTTCCAGGTTGGTACCCATCCTGGTAATAACCTGGCCCAACCATGCTAAACATTGGTGATCAAATGAGAACCGGCGTATCCATTGTGGCAAATCGTAGGATTACTGAATAGTAAATCTCACTTTCTAAAGTCAACAACAAATTTTCAAAAATAATTTACTGTTGAGCTGCCCGAAAGCATTTTACAGCCCACATAATATACACATAGATAGCTACTGCAGCATTCAATAACTATCTGTCTGAGGCTGCCTCGGAATTTTTGCCCGTTTAAGTGAAGAACTCTCCACATACAGACCTGATATGACCATTCAAGGTCGCAGAATCTAGGGCCTCGTTCACACTGTTCCGTTTTTGTACAAAAACGGAGAGAAAAACCTTTGTTTTTGCGAAGTGTTCAGACTGATCCGCAGAAAAAAAACCACAAAAACGGAGGTTTTCGTAAACGCATATGATCAATGTGAACGCACAAAAACGGAGGTTTCTGAAAACGCTCCAATATCCAATAATGCGCTTCACAAACCCGGAGCAATGTGAACGCAAAAAAAACGGATATCTTTGGCTCCGTATTTGTTATCAGGCAGATCAATGTGAAAGCACAAAAACGGAGGTTTTTCCCTCTGTTTTTGAGCAAAAACGGAGTAATGTGAACGGGTAGCTTTAATGCAACAAAAACGCATCATAACAAAAACGGAGCAGTGTGAACGAGGCCTAAGTTAAGATCTGCAGGAACTGCTCAAACGCTGATACATTTTTGGCACACCAAATAGACCAGAGCGATTCTCGTGAACCTGCTAGGACCAATTAAAAGCAACACTCGAGAATCTGTTTCTGTTTTGATATGTCTATGATCTCTAAGGCTCAGATTAAAACGCAAACATCGATAGAGTATTTTCTTAGATTGATCTTCGATTTGAATTTAACTATAAGTTAAATATTTAGTTTTCAGCTATCCTAAAAATAAACAGTCTTTTTCATCTCACACTTAACAGTGTAAACTTAAATTCAATAAACTCAACGAATAAATGTCAATATTTTTGTATACACTTAGACCTAGCAATTATAACTGTGCGAAAACTTTTGCCTTGTTGTTCCACTGAGCGACTTTTATTCATGCCTTATCCGTATTTACCAACCGCCCCTGGCTAGTTACACAGTTAACTGAAATGAGAGACCTACCGTTTAGTCATAATCAAAATGGTTTGTTGTGAGAATTTATCGAGCTGGGTAGAAGTGTTTCCACAATTTATCAACTTACACTGCAAAATCTTTGCAATACATTCGGGAATTCTCAGTACCGTCGTGTGAATGTCTAACCTTTACCGGGGATCACAAAACAAGTGAACAAATATGGTTGGGTCAAAGCGCTTCTTTCCACAATGCCTGATCATTTTTAAAGCATAACTCGATACTTAACTCGAACATAGATATCTCGTTTGTTGTTACTGATACTTTGAGTGCTGAAATTTTGTCTGATGTCAACTCTCGACAAGAGATTTGGTTTTTGGCCTTGGCAGTTTCTTGAAGTAAAGCGAATCGATAAACACCAACCTAGATAGAAGTTGGATAAAACTTACATCATGTCATATATCGACAGTTAATGCATATCTTTTCAGTTTTATTTGAATCTTTAGCTCAATTTCTATGTGCTTCGTGTTTGCTGAGGCGATAAGGCCAAAGCTCAGATGTAGAGGTGACAGAAAATTTGAGCTTTCAAGGTCAATATTTCCATGCCCAAGTGTAAGCAACCAAGTTCAAGTTGGATAGCGAGGAGCGTGCTAAAAGTGATTAGCCGTTTATTAAGGCTAAACTTCATCGCTAGGTCCGGCCAAACCTGTGTATTTCTCTGGGAACAGCCGATATCCCTAGAAAATTAAATGATACTACCGTATAAACAGAACGTGAATTTGATCCATTAGCTGAGGTTGGCACGAATTTGATATGAGGGGCGAAAAGTTACTAATTAAACCGGCTTCATAATCAATGCTATATAAATAGCACCCTTATATTGCACTGATTGAAGAGCATATGTATTTGAGTTATCCAAATATAAAATGCTGGTTTTAAATAGTTACCATAAGATCGGATTTCTTAAGCATAAGCATGTGTCTCCTCCCAGATTCCATGTCACAAAGTCTACCAATTGCAAAAGCTGCATTCATACCTTTACCTGAAAAAGAAGGAAAATTCTATGATTGCAAGCATTTACAGCGGGCTTAAGGTGCATTAAGTTATTCTCACTCAGCTCTGAGTGCGACTCAGCACACTAAATTCTCATAATCTATGCATACGTTTAGTGAAGCAATCAATCAACCCTTGGTGTCCGCAAATGATGGAGTAGAGGACACAAGACTACTTTTGGCATATTTGGCGAACAATGAAAGTGCTGTTTTCAAAGCAACCAATTCTTACATAATTTCGTGTGCCATAAATCAACAACCAATTGTTAGATCTACTAAAACAAGAACTCAAGCTATAAGTTGATGCCTAATACTAGTATTATAGCATACTACAATGCCACATGCAACTGTATCATGAATGGTACAATAGAACATGCATCTCCTCCGTTGCACTGTGGACACACAAATAGGGCACATCATTTTGGGGCAACCTAAGACTCAAGATATAGTCCCAGTTATCACAAAATAACAACAACAACAACAGCAATGATAACATCAGCAAAAATTTTCTATTTCAGCTCACACCATGCTCAAACTGGGACTAATGTAGCCTGATAACCAGCCCACATGTAAAACTTGAGACGGAAATGAACACGTTTAGGTGTGTGCTTTGAAAAGCGTGGCTCAGATGTAGTCCTAGAAGCGAGGCAAGCCATCCTCGACAGTCTGGGATTCTCATTGCTTCGGTGAAGTTCGTGGAAGCTGATTCGCTTTAAAAATGAGGAGCTCCGGGTTCACAGTAAAGGCTTGCTGATTTTTTATCAAGGTAACATTCATCTGGATACTTGCCGATTTTGTTTATGGCTAATATCAAGGTGGTAAATCTGAACTATAAGGTATTTTAGTATTGGAGATTCGAGCCGGCAACTTAGGCCCATCCGCCATTGCCTGGAGTTCGTACAGTGTTGCTATGGCTTCCATATCTAATTATAAAATTGATAGGGAAAACTTCGTCGCAATTTTCAATGTGAAAGTCCATGAGTCGCAGTCTGCGAGTCCATCAGTCTATCAAAAGCGATAAGTACGAACATGCAATCAGTCTAAGGCAACCTGTTTACAAACAAAGCAACCTACCTGCTTCATCAGTGCCAAGACAGTTGACAAGCTGCAAAAGTAATTTTCTAGTGTCTCTCCTGTTTAGAATCCTAGCACATCCTTCTTCTTCAATTGTCAGCCTTTTTGTAAGGAAGATAGATTTAATTATTTAGTAAAAGACGTTCAAATTACATGTCAAGGCTCTGACTTTCTTTTTGCAACCCAAAATATCTACATAATGTTTTCTGGCAGCAGATTTTCGGAAAAAACTTTCAGATGCTTTGCCATCATATTTTGAAAAATCTAGAGACATTTCGAATGATTAAAAGAGAAGATAAGGACCTATGTACATTTTAACTTCCTTCTTCACAACAAAAAGGCTACATGTTTACAATTTGTTTCCCAAGGAAGACCTAATTTTCATGATTGCAACGTTTGCAATTTCATGGCCATTAATTTCTTGTGGCCAGCCTTTTCTAGTTGTGTCACTCAGTGGCATTCTCGATCAATTCCTTTCCTGTACTTCTCTACGCAAAATGTTTTCTGAGCATAAAACATTCCAATATTTTTAAATGGCCTTAAGTAGCAGACTCATCTAAATAAACCATGGGTGCACAATAAACTTGTATTCTGTAAGAAAAAAACACTCTCAACTCCTGTAAAAGAACAGTTATGATATAAGATGCAGTAAAACCTCGCAAACAAGAACATAGCAAAATAAGAACCTGCAGACTGATTTTGTGGGAAAAGACACCCAAATATAAGAACCAAATACAGACTGATTTACTTCAATGTTCTTATGAGATGGTACACTTGATTAAGAAAATTCATCAAATCAGTGCAAACAATTTATTGACAACTGAGCACATCCAACAGTTTCAGGAATATGCAAATTCTTTTATCTAGCCGTATGATTTAAATCGCTTTGTCAATAACAAAAATACCATACCTTCTGATATTGAAATGCAGTCATTATACCCTTAAGTATATTTAATACATACTTTACTGTATACTGTAGCTATATATTCATCATAATCTTAACTGTCCTTGTGATAAGAACCAAACCTTGTAAGTGTCATAAGTACCCCGTTTATAAAAACGTAGCCAGTCTGTCTTTTAGAAAAGTATGTTCTTGTTTGCGGGGCTCTACTGTAAACCTGTGACTGAAGAGAAAGCTGTTAAACCTGCATGAAAATCAAGTAATCAGCTATCAACAATATCATTACACTACATACGTGTTTCGTTGCAAGCTCTTCAGTATGGTTCATGCACAGAACAGACAAATGACTACCGAACAAAACAATATAGCTTGTGATGCAAAATGTATTTGGTGTAATAACGTTGTTGATAACTGATTACTTGATTTTCTTGCAGCTTTAACAGCTTTCTCTCCAGTTACAGGTAAATTATAGGTTCTTTTACAGGAGTTGATAGTGTTTTTATTTTAGGATACAAGTTTATTGTGCGTCCATGGTTTACTTAGATGAGTCCACTATATACTTAAGGCCATTTAAAAATTTTGTACCATTAATTATTTGTTTACATTCCAATATAAAATTTTCAGGACACCTAGGTTTGTGAACAATGCCAGACTTTAAAGCCCACGAACATTTCAAATGTCCTAAACTACTAATATATTCAGCTGTTCATGCATACAATGATTTAAAACCACCAGAAAAAATGTCCCTAAAGTATGCACCCAGTCTTGATGATCTTTCTAGATTGCATCTGTCTACTTGCCTCCCATGACAAAAAGCATACTGTATAAAGCATATTACCTTGCAATGATAAGAGCAGCATTGCTGGCAGTCCATATATCATCACTTGCTAACAATGATGATATTTTTGTCAAGGTGTCATCAAGCGTCTCTTTTCTGAGCATCCAAGATCTTCCTTCAACAGTTTCAGCCTGCATATGAGATGTAAGGCATCAGATTGGCAACTACTGGGAGTTGATGGGAGGGGGGGGGGTTAGCTCTTAATTCTATGGGATTGTTCACGATACTGTGCATTCCCCCTTTGTTATATCACAAAGGAAAAGACATTAACTCTGATCAGCTCGCTGATAAATAGGTCAAATGAAGCGTTTTATATATATATATATATATATATATATATATATATATATATATATATATATATATATATATATATATATATATATCAATAATCATTACATCACACATTACTAGCTACACTACTTACAAAGTCACTCTACCAATTACACTACTTACAAAACTACTCTATTACACTACTAAAAACGATACCGCAAGGAGCACAATGCTGTGTCTACCCTGCGGCCATTTAACATAAAGATAAAAACTACAAGAAAATATGAAGGGAAGGAGAGAAAGAAAAAGAAAAGAAAGAAAACCAAACAATACATATAAGTCCCTGAACAGGTTGCAGCAGCTAAGTTTCAGTAGCATCATTTTATTCAAAACGTTGTGTTGCGTATATGTATCTTAAAGTTGCTTTAAGGATTTCAGAATTAGAATCAACGGACAACCTTTCATCGCCATACAGTCTTCATAGCGAAAAGTTTAGTTTCACAGTTGGGTGTGTTGAACAGCTGGTGGCCTTATTGTTTTAGTTCTGAGGATCGGCACTCTGTAATCTTTTGTCCTGTGATTTGAAAACGATTGGTATCGTTCCGTGGGGAATGAAACGGCGGCGTTTCGTTCCTAAGGGAATGCATCGTAGCCAAATCGCTGGTTTTTTACCACTAAAGTTATCATTATTAATTGTTTACATCCATCCGCACGACAAGAAATAATGAATTTGCAATTTCAATCGACTTTTAAAGATTTAATTGTTAAATTGTCTTGGTTTCGTTCGGTTTCGCTTGGTTTCGTTGAATATAATAAGCCCTGTTTAGATTTTCTTAAGGGAATGGCCCAAGCAAGATCTTAACTTGGCTGATTCCCATTTGTGAAGAATGATGATTAGTATGCATTCCTATCAAAAGACATTTCAGGCAGCATAGAATGACAGGAAGAAAGCACTTAACATGACAGGTCCATAATGTGAAACTTGTGGGACTTATGGAAACCACAGAGCACAATTTTTCATGAGAATGAGTTCTTCATGGAACAGGTTTTTTGCCCAATAGACAAGTAATAATGCAGAATTTAATCTTGTGGAAAAATCCTGTCCAGCAAGTTCTGCAGGTTCCACCTCCATGCAGTCCTGGTAATATGAAATTTGATGGCGTGTTGCGGTTCACACGCCTTGAAAATTGTAGGCGTGCGATGGCGTGCGATCCAGAAAAGTGCCTTCTATCAATGTTTAGGGCACTTAATAGCCTTCCAAATATCACATTCTGCTGCTGGAACAGCTCGTTGATGTCAAGATAATTGATTCTTGGAACAATTAACTCCAAAGGGTACTCCATAAAGTTATAATGGGAGCTTTTTATTTCATTGCTAAATTGTATAGAGATTTTCTATTCCTCTGTGTTCTTCAGTGACATTTCGTTCTGAGCAAGAGATCTCGTCCTTGAAAAAGTCATTACAGAATTGTTTATGGGTTACTGATCACCTCTAAGAAAAGTGTATTGCCCCGACCCCCTGGATGAAGTCACCATAATAATTTATTACAACGGCGAAGGTATCCAGATTCCAGAACTATCTGTTTGCTTTGAAGGGGCTTCACTCCCAAAAAATCTCACACGCTTTTGGCGAAAATCCATTTGTTTAATGAAAAACGGCCAAAAATCCTTTTGCGCTGAAAACACTTGCATGCTTTTTAGGAAGAGTGAAATCTTCCTTGATTTGTTTAACCATCACTTGATGATCACATGGCTAGCGTTTTTAATTTCGTAATGCATCGGAGGATAAAAAAAGTACAAGAAACCTGCCAACTTTATCGTAGCAATGATCCCAGCAAGAAATCGTGCGGAAAGAGCTGCAACAAGCAAGAGGGGACACAATCATTCTGTCAGGGTGAATAATTGTGTCCCCGCACTCTAAAAAAAGTTTCTAAATTTTAGACCACCGAACAGAACTCGCGATACGCTTATTTTTGCTATGATAGTTGTAAGGCTTTACTATCTGAGAAGTACTGAAAAGTACTCGGAGTTCTTTGCTCTAATCCCGTTATTTAATCTACTAATGACTTTTATGGAATCTTGATTCATTTTGAATTGATCTTCGCACTTCATCAAACGAGACAACAAGAAGAGTGGATTGCCCAACTTCTTGACTTCTCGGGTATGCCACTCTGTATCCTGGTCAGTTCAATGGACCAACGAAGACGACGATTAAAAAGTGCTACAAACTTTTAGAAACTTTCTGGAAACACTGCTGGTAGATGGCCCATGAAGGGAAGAAAACCAAAGGAACGAATCATATCATTCATCACGAACCACACAGAAAACCTAAGAAAGTGCCATTAGTGAAAAGTATTGTTGCACGTGCGAGAAATCGCACGCCTTGGACATTTCAGGCCTGTGTGGAGGCGTGCGCGTGCGATCGCACGCCTGATATTACCAGGACTGACCTCCATGTTATGGACAGCATACGGCTCAAATCTTTCAAATCTTTAAAAAGGTGGTTGTAAAATTGTATCTCACAATTTTCTTTGAATTCATGTGCTTGAAAGGAACTTTGGGTAATTTGCTGTAAATCTACCGTGGCAATTTTTTGATATATTGATTATCTTCAAAATGGCGGCATTTTGACTTATTTTGCAAATACTCATCGAAAATTTTGAAGAAATTAAAATCATCATAAATCTTAAATCAATTGAGAGAAATTGATACAATCTTCCAGATAACCATAGTTTATGAAGGTCTACAACATGGTTGCAAGCAGAAATCTGTTGCTCTTCTGGTTAAAGATTCAGAAATTTGATGACGTCACAGCCTCAAAATTAATAAATGCCACCATTTTGAAAGTAGTCAAGGTATCAAGAAATTGCCATGGCAAATTTATTGCCAATTAACTGAAGTTCTTTCAAGAACCTTAATTCAAAGAAAAATGTAATAGAATTTTACACCCACCTTTTTAAAAGATTTGAGCTCTATGCTGACCCAACCCAATCAATAAGAGAGCACATTATAAAATTTGTCAACGTGCATCAAACATACCAAAGTTCCAATTGTGCCAGCAGCATTCATGATACTTTCCCCATCTCTGCAGTAGAGTATGTTTGTTAGGTTGACCAGGATATCATGTCCGCTTTCTCTGTAATTGACAACAATCTCAAGGATTCTCCTTCTCCCAACATCCATGTCACATAATGAGCCAATGACATAGGCAGCATGTCCTGCAATGCTGAAATGGGAAAGCATGATTTAAAGGTTCCATTTTCAAGTTAAAAATATACTAGGTAAGATACTGTACATTGGCTCTGTTTTTCTTGCCCACAAATTTTCATGATTTTGTCATACAGCAGCTCCTTTTCTTTTGTCCTGCTGTTTACAAACTTACAAGATCAATAACAATACAGTATGTGCACCCAAATTACAGCTTTCACAAACTTTGCAATCAGTTTGCACAGGGGCAGATCCAGCCCAAAGTTAAAGGAGGGCCAGCTGGCAGAGATGGTTTAACAGTGCAATAGAACATACTGTAGCACACTAAAGGCCCACAAAAAATCTTGAAGTCTTAGTTGAGAAAATTCTTTTGTTTTCAAAGTAAATAATGTCATTTGTACTGATGCTCCCAACATTTTGATGAAATTTAAAAAGCCTAACAAAGAGTGTGTCTGGGTCAACATGAGGGACACTTCTCACCAAAAAGAGGGCACCAAGCTGAATTTTTACCTTGAAGATGGCAATTGCTCCTATTTGCCCATCCATAAATCCACCACTTAGTTTGCATCTGTGCTCTATTGCTTATACATGCAGAACCAAACCAGAGGCCATAATCAGGCCTTATGGTTATTCTTTTAGCATTGATTAGTTCCCTGAAGGTCTCATGACCCAAAGAATATCAAATGTTTTCACATGCTGTAGCTTGGCATTTTAGAATTTGAGATTTCAAGCCATAATCCCAGAAAGAGAACTTGTAGGCTTACATTACACATGTTTGAGAAACTGTGATGGAATTTACCTTCAGTGGTCATTAGATACTTGGATTAGTCTTATCAAAACAAAAAGGGCTTAACAGTAAGGTCAATGATTATGCAATAAATCTGTGAACACAAACTGTATTTCTCTAATGAATGAAACTTAGGTCAGATAAGCCCAGGGGGGACTTCACTGTCCAATTCATATGGGGATGTGCTGTGTGGCAGTTTCTGGTTGCTTTTTGACATGAAAATTCTTGGAAGGAGATGAGCCTAGTAAAAAATATCCCATAGCAAAAATATATGTTTGGGGCATGCTTCAAGCCTTACACTAACTTGTTTAGAGTTTGATTTGAGTAATTCTAAAAGCTTCATTCAAGTAAGGATTTGCATTGCTTGAACAAGCTTGCACCATGCATCTTTTGAACTGAAGACAAAATCAATCAAGCTTGACTGTGGTATGTTTGGAAATGATTTTAGCATGTGTTAATTGTCAAGCTTGATCAAGTTCTAATCATACATTCAAACCAGTCAAAATTGTGGCAACATACCCAATTCAGACTCCTTCATGCCAAAATCATGCTTCTGTCAAGCTTGCGCAAGCTTGTTACCAGGCTGAACTTTTTCTTAGGGGACTCTAGGACTGGAGTCTAATTTTTGTTAGAAATGAGGGAATGCCAAGGTTTGGTAACTTTACTAATTGTTGTGCTGTGAAAACATACGGTATGTCAGAAACCACATCCATATTCAAGAATCAGGTGTCAAATCCTACCTATATTCAGGGATTGGGCCATGATAGAAATTCTTGGAGTGTACACCCCAAATGACACCATAGTGAAGTGCCTCCCCCCAAAGAAAAGCCCCTAAGCATTCCATCATAGATGGTTTTCCATTCAATTTAATGGTTTTCCACTAATGGGGGAGGAATTTGGTTGGTGTGCTATACTAAATTCCAAGGTAATTAAACCAGTTTTTGAGTGAAACATGTTTGTTGAGGGACAGATCATGGAAAAAATCATACACTTTCATGAAATATCCTTAAAGATCTTCAAAATCCAAAGATCTTGAAATCATAAAATCGACACAAAATCTTTGAAATCCCAATGAAAGTCCTACAAATATTTGAAAAATCTAAAAAATCCCAGAAATCTCCCTCAATAATGGGGTATAGTTTCTCAAAAATCTTTACTTTGGAAATCTCAAACTCATTTAAGAAACTTAGAAACCTTGCAAAATCTTGAAAAAATCTCAAAAAGATACAAAAAGTCTTTGAGATCCTTGGCTAAAATCTTTGAAAACAAACAATAAATACCAAATTCTTTGAAAAATTTGAGAGAAATACCAAAATCTTTCATGGTATTTTGAAGAGATTTGCCCTTGCACATCAGTGGTCCCAAACTATTGACTCCTATCTTGTCTTGCCTAGCATAATCACCACATTCCCTTATCTGAAAATCCTGCTATGTGGTATGGTATGCATATGTCAAAGTTCTTTAACTCTTTGGGCAATTAGAATTGTATATCATCCAAACTTTCAAACAATAGATTTAGGAAGCATTGAATAGATAAGGAAGCACATTTTGTGCAAAAGAAGCCTTGCATTCTTTTAAGAGTCTAAAGAGCAAATCTTATAACACTGCTTTTCATTAGGAAGTCAAAATATGACCAGGAAGGTCCAAAGAGCAAAAGACCTGGTACTTTGTGCTGGTTGCACACAGAGGCCTGTAGGAAGTATGGGGCAGGTATAATTAGATCTTATCATTCCCTTGCATTTTAAGAACAATTGCCCCCCCCCCCTGAATCCACAGCTGTTTCATAAGGCCCTGGTTAGAAATAAACAATCATGGGAAGAGAAAATTTGCAGGCTGTCTGATAAAACATCCATTGCTTGCAAAAGATTTTGCCTGACTGATGGCTAATTTTTATCTCGTCATGGGCATGCAACAAAGTGCTTTTTATGCCAGAACAATTCAAAATTATCAAAATTAATTTATGCAGCAGCATGAATAGTTTAAGTGTTACAACTGATAAAAAGCATCACAGTAATCAGAATGCAATTAGGTCTAGTGAAAACTTGTGGCTGTTATTAAAAAAGCTATACAGGAAAATTAACTTCACAATTCTGAACAAAAATTGGAAGAACTTATAGGTGAAATGAGCAAGCTTGGGGTAAAATGGGTATGGCAAGAAATGTATGAATTTTATAAAAATCGTCAGATAAGCTTTCTCTAGCCACAGTAAATATGTTATTTCCCTCCTTAGTGCATTAAATGTTGATCGAACAGTCCATGATTATGTTGCCCATGGCAATCAACAGTATCAATTGAGACAAAGAGAATAATTCCTTTTGAAGACATCATCATTACCACTGCCCCCATTTACTCCTGCAGACTCATCCATGTTCTTCTCCCAGGGGAGGTACTTCACTATAAATTCATATGGGGTGCACGCCACTAGGATTTCTGCTATGACCCAATCCCAGAAATTTGGTCTGATATTGATACCCAATCCCAGAATTTTTGTCAGATATTGATACCCAATCCCAGAAAGTAGTAACAAAAACAATTCAACGTCAAAGGGATAATGGATCGAGGGCTGGGAATGACAGTTTTTGTCCCAAGTGGCCATTGGAACAAAGTTCTGATCTGAGCACGTTTTTAAACACAAAAAATACTTGAAATCTGTTCACCTGAAACTGACCACATGTTGCTTGAAGAATTATCCAGTTGTACTTTCATTCAGCACCCATAACCAGAATTTTGAGTATAACAGTAAACCCCAATCCCAGAAAATTCCAAGTGAAAGTATACCCCAATAACGGATATTTTCCAGTTAAAGCATATCCCAATCCCAAAATTTTCAGGCCAAAGACTACCCAAAACTGGCGCACATCCCCGTCTTACCGCACAGTGAAGTACCCCCCCCCGGTTCTTCTCCAGACTCTGAGGTGGGAATACTTCATGTTTCAGGTGCTTTTAAAATCGAAATTGGTTTTACAATTTCATCTTGAATATTATCAAAACCGTGTGAGATATTTAGCAACTGCTTCACCTGAACAATATGTTTGCAGACTGCTTTGTTGATCTTTTCCTGCCAGCCATAAAATGAACAAAACATCATATGAAGGCGCCGGCAAGAGTTTACAGGGAACGTATGTTGTTTTTTTTCGGCGGGGCGGCCTATGCCTGAAAATGGAATGCCAATGGCTAATCGAAACAGCTGAAAAACAATTAACCTTTCATCTTTGGATCCAATCAGCCTAATGATACCCCACAGAATATCTTCAGAGCCAGGATGATTCAGCAACTGGTAACAACATAATTCCTTGTCTTCGTGAATTTCATCGACAAGCTCTTCAAGAGCATCTGCCGTCTTGTCGCCATCATGATTGATCAACAGCTTCAGGCCACGACTCAGCTGCCTTCCCGCTTGAAGAAACATGTTTGACCAGAAGCGAACATTCTTTGCGGCTTTTCTTCAGGCTGTTTGATAATCTTTGCTTAAATCAACATTTAGATCAAAAGGATTAAATGAGCAGCAGTTTTCAAACTTCCTTCATCCGCACGATTTCAAATCAAATGTTTTAATTACATTTGTTCTCAAACGAGGCAATTGTCATAGTAACTGATAGCATTTCGAAATGGCGCGAAAAAATCTGCTCGTTGTGTGATCAATAAACAAAGTTTTAACGCTTGGCGGTTTTAAAATTATTCATTATTGGCTTACAGTACATGAAATGGCCTGAACAGCGGAGGAACAGCGGTTGAATTTAACGCCAGTTTTCGGCTGGCCGAATTAATTAACGAATTGACGAATTAATTGGCACTTTTTATTTGATTTCCTGCGTTCGTGCGGACGAAAGAAAGCAAGAGCATTGTAAAGAGGCAAAAAGAAAAACAGAAGATATCTTTAATGATTTTACTATAAGATTTTACTTTTCATTTCTTTTCATTTGACTTTAGGAACAGGACTCTAGTGGTAACAGTGTATTTTTGCACTGATAGATTATCCTGTATAAAAATTCGATTTATGATTATAATAATTATCATTATTATCATTATTATTATTATTGTTGTTGTTTTTATTATTACTATTATTATTATTATTATTATTATTATTATTATTATTATTATTATTATTATTATTATTATTATTATTATTATTATTATTATTATTATTATTATTATTATTATTATTATCATCATTTCATACTTTACACACACAAATATTTGTATGGTCATATCGTTCTTGGTACTAAGTGGTAAGATTGTTATCTATGTATGTATGTATGTATGTATGTATGTATGTATGTATGTATGTATGTATGTATGTATGTATGTATGTATGTATGTATGTATGTATGTATGTATGTATGTATGTATGTATGTATGTATGTATGTATGTATAGTTTTAAGAAAACTCGCTAAATACAATGATTTCTTCCTCATCATTGAAAATTTCGAAATTATTGTATGTATATATGTACAGAGAAGACACCTGCTTTGATTCGGCTAAGAAGCTATTCCACAGTTTTGTTCCTATGTATATATAAGAAGCATCTCTGGCGATCATTGGACCCTTTTTGCAAATTTTGTGCAAAGAGCTCACATTGATATTGCACAACCAGCTCATAGAAGGGCTTGAAGACAATTTGCCTTAGACTCACAAGTTACGAGTTCATCAATGGTCTTCCATAAGCCCATCAATAAGATGCCTTTTTCTAGCATCCAAGCTGCAATCATAATTCTAGCAGCACGTTTCAGAAAAATTTTGCAACTGATTGACTTCAGTAGAACCAGGGTATCCTAAGATATTGAGGGCCGTTTGTATGTCTACTGTAGAGCAGCTATAGGTTCAATTATCTCATTTTCACACAGCTGCATAGGTCTAGCCTGCGTGCAGGCTCTACAGTAAGTGCGGAGAAGCGAAAAGGAGATCTCCAGGTTATCACTTTTGCCTCATTTTCCTAATGCCAAGTACCAAAAGAAGGCAATTATTCAATAGCCGGTCGTCTAACGTGTAATTTCATTCTATAATTTTTTTCGTTTCGGAGGTATGCACTTCGCCGACTTTTTCCAACGGTAGCTATCATCTCGAGAGAAGAATTCTCAAGCCTAGTGAAAAGTTATTTCTTGGATTGCATCACGGGGAGGGTTCTCGGCTAAATTTCGGGTAGGGGTGCTCCGGCCACAGTTTCAAAATGGGACCGTTGGCTAGACCAATTTTTGTGAAAATGATACCCTTGGCTAGACTAATTTCTCAATCAAAAATGCCCTGAATTGGCGTTTTCTAGACAAAACTTGCCAAATTTTCAAATTTTTAGACAAAAAATTTTTTTTAAATTAGATTTTTTTGCAGAAATTACCAAATTCTTGCAGTTCTTTGACCAAAATTGCCACAAAGCATACCCTTGCCTAGAATGAACTCGACTAAAATTGCCAAAAAGTGTACCCTTGGCTAGACTAGAAGTCCGAAAAAGTATACCCTTGTGGGAGGCACAGGTACCTTTACTATGGAAGAACCCCCCCCCCCCCGTGGACTGCATACCCCCGTACAATTGAAATTCAAGTGCCCCCTCTCCCGGGAGACCTGCGTGTGACTCGGTATCTGTATCTGTATCTGTATCTGTATAATATTTAGCTATGAAGCTACGAACTCAATAATGAGTACATGTGCTGAGGGTTTGCTGTTGATTCCTGATTTCCACTAAACGCCTCTATTCATGCGAAGCTGTCTCAACCTTCCGCATGAGCAAAATTACGAAATTTGGCTGCAAAATGGAGTTCGGCCACTTGCAAGAAGTTAGATTCACGAAATTAGATGTACAGCTTAATCATGAAGCTAGCACATGCCAGAGGAGTTGCAAAAACATTTGCTAATCTTTCCCATATCTAATTATCATAGCACATGAACTGTGCCGTGCCCCTCCCCATTCAGGCCCTCGTCTTTTGTTTAAATGCACCCTGGAACAATAATCATCCTCGTTTGGTCCACCCTTGAACCACCAGCCTCCAGGGTATCGAACAGCACAGAATAGTAGATCTAAATCATTATCACGATCAGCAGCTGAGAACTTCATGTTATTATGAAAAGACAGCATGTCATTGTATGTGGATGCCTCATCATAGCCAGATACATAGATAGGGTAGCCTTGCGCTTCACTTCCGATTGAGAAGTTCCTGTAATAAATCTCCTCGGCATCCAATGTTATCTTCAGTTCTACCTAAGTAAAGAGTGATAAAAACTTTCTAAATGGATTTCGGAAAAAGCTACGTCTTGAACACAGCATAGGTTCCAAATCTTTAAGTCATTGTAAAAAGGTGGGTGTAAAATTCAATGACCTATTTCTTTAAACTGAAAGACTTGAAAGAAACTTTAACCATTTTTCTATGATTCTATCGTTGGACTTTCAGAAATCTTGATTGTTTGTTGAAATTACAGCCTTTTTCATATTTCAGCTCATTTTATGACGTGACGTCGTCAAATTTTTAAATCACAATTCAGAAGAGTGAAAGAGTTCTACTTGATACCATATTGTAGGCATCCATAAATTATGTTTTTTTTTAATTATTTGATCTTTCGTGAACAGGTTTAGAAATTACGATAGTTTTAAGTTTTTTCGAAAATTTGAAGCCATTCAGTTAAGAGAAATAGGTCACAGAATTTTACACACAGCTTTTTAAAGATTTGAAATCTATGCTCTTGAACACAATTTTAAAGACTCTCTGATAAATTTCTTTAGCTTGCATCACATGAGATTTTTGATCCCATATTCGCGATCAGCACCCTAATTCTTGTTTTATTGCAAATTTTCACGATATTTGTATTGACGAATTTATTTTCATGAGGATAAAAAATTTGAAAATTTACAAGGGATTTGACGGTAACGAGTTTGATGGTCAATACCATATAAGATATAAATTCTCCAATCTATTATCGTCGTAAAATTGAAATTGCATACGCTAGGACTATGAAAATTTGCAATTATACTGGACTTGGGATGCTGAATCCAAATCCGTGGTCAAAAGTTTCGAATCAAGAAATTTTTTAACAAATTTCCAAAACGAGGCTGTTAGTTGAAAAAGTGAATCCGTAGAACAACCTACCTTTTTTCTTACTGAAGTAAGCTTATGCATTTTCTCCAATCCCATCCAATAAGTTTCTTCTCCCCAGTCTTCAAAACCTCTTGCAAATTCTCTCCAACCACGGTCGAAATCATCTATATGAGTATTTTTTCTTTGTTGAATTAAAATCCAGCCAGAAAGACAGAATACATTTTCTGAAATACCATTTTCTGGGTAAATGCGGCGGCTTTCTATACTGCCGTTGCTTGATTCCTGGCAATCTTTCCATCCAAAATTAAAAAGAAATGGATTCAGTATCAGTGCACCAATTTCTTGCAAGAAATATTCAACAAACTTTAACTCTTAGATCATCACAGGTTGTGAAAAGCCAGGACCTAGAAAAAAGGCTCCGGGGGGGGGGGTGGTAACTTGAGTTTGCAAGATACGGGGTTGTGCCATTCAAATCGCAAAAAGTACCATCCATAAATCTAGAGAATTTTCTGAAAATCATACCCATAAATCCGGAAATGCCATAACAGCTCACCAGTAAATGAAGTTTTACAGAAAACCATACCCATAAATCTGGAATCTATCATGAAAAAGGTTCCCCAAAAAATGGCGCAACTCCGTACCATGGACAAGTTAACCCCCTCCCCCCGGGAAAAAGTACTGGTGGAACTATTTCTCTTTCGTTAAAGGACAAGCTCCGGTTAGCAAGATTGTTGATAAAATGAAACATTATACAGTTATGAATGGTTTAACGTAATTATTGTACCTTTCTTTCGTCCAATGTGAGCGCGGAATCACATATCAAAGAGTTGTGACTTCATAAAAGCCTTCTTCTTGATTTTTCTTCTCTTAGTTTAGACCTGACGTGGATGTCTTCATTCCATTACGCTGGTGCGCAGAGTAAATTTGGAAGGTGTAGTTTAGACTAGAACTGGGACCTAGTATTTCTAATTTTAGGCCTAGATTTTGTGACAGCGTGTTGAGTTTTGTTACAAAATAGAGGCGTGAAAAGACAGTTTTCGGGGTTATTAGGGTTTTTACAACTTGGTAATGGTGTACCTAAACAATTTGGTACATCTGGCTGTACCTGGGCAAAGTTTACAAAAAAACTGGCTACTCAAAAAAGTGACCAGTTTCAAGAGATGCTTAACACTTCGTCAAACCCTTAGATTCATATGAAAAAGCAACTTTATCAGGGCAGAGGCCAATGGGGGGCTAGGGAGAGGAGCGCCCGCCAGAAGACCATTTGTCGGAAAACTTTGCTCTGTTGTCGGAATTTTTGTCATTTAAATGACAAGCTTTGGAGGATTTTGAGAAGAAATAATGCATAAAAACATGATTTTATAAGTGTTGAAATATAAATTCCAATAGAAATTATTGTATTTATAGCATATCTTGATTTATGTTCAATAATTGTGTTTATTTCAGGGTTGGATTTCGAAATGTGGCAAAGTTTAAATTACTGAGGAGCTAGATCGGTCATATAATGCATAAATTGAACTAATGTTCCTACATCTGTTGTTGTTGCTGTTGTTGCTGATGGCTTTATCGTTGGAAATTTTGGTTATCTTGGCCCGTCAGGCAGGCATAGCTGGTATCGGCCCCGTTCTTTATGAGAGAGTCTCACTGTAAGAATTTGGGTAAAAGTCAAGAAGCCACAAAGTTCAATACTATAACATTCTCAATAAAATGAAGGCATGGTCCTTACCGCCAGTGCATTGAACACCATCACAAACACAAGTATCCGTGCATTTCATATTTCCGGGGCAATTGTTTCTCTCTTGACAGTTTTGACCAAGCTGTTTATGAAAATTGCAGATTAATAGAATTTTGAATGGGTAAAGAGACTTACACCACCGTAGGTTTCGTAGAGACCGTTGTCAATTTCTTGTTCAGGGAAGCAGGCCGCACCAGCTCTAAAATGAATTAAGGCAGTGGTACCCTGGGTACCAGACTCTCTGAGTCTGGTACCCAAGGTAAGGCAGCGGCCGCACCAGCTCTAAAATATCCGAAGGAAGTGAGGGGGGAATGAGTTTTTGACATAATTTCTCAATCTAGAGATATATCCAACCCAACAAATTTTATACCATTTTTCTTAGACAATTTTGTCAACGTTTGGATTTGTGGGGACAAGTCCCCCGCTAGTCCTCCTTGGTGCCACCATTGAATTAAGATATTTCGTTTATGATTCTATAATCAGTTTTACATGACATATTACTAACTACACTACTTACAAAATTACTCTACTACACTACCCAAACGATACCACAAGCAGCACAAGGCTGTGTCTACCATGCGGCCATTTAACATAAAGATAAAAACTACAAGTAAATATTAAGGGAAAGAATAAATAAAAGAAAACAACAACTACAAAAACAAAAAATGAACTTAAATCCTCGAAGTAGTTACCGTAGGTACCAGAGCCAAAATTGATAAAATGAAAAAATAAAGAATTATTCCTATTCCTCTCTCTATTCCTCTTACCAATTTCCTTTCATTTAAATTTTGAGGCTCTGGTACCTAGGGTACAGCTAAGTTTCAATTGCATCATTTCATTCAAAGCATTGTGTCGTGCGAGGGGCAACTTACTCCCGCAAATGGCGTACGAGATTAATTATCACAAATGATTATTTTGTGATTAATTTGATTTCTTGTGATTTAAGTGATTAATTTGTGATTATTCTAGAATAAATCACACATTCCAAAATTCTCTCAAATAAGCTCATGGACTATAAAAATTGTAAGAATAGGACAAGGCAGAGCAAGATTGATCAACCAAATGATGAAAAATAAAAGAAAGCTGTTTCAATGTGAAATATGAAGGTAGTCAAGTCATAGACTATTATGCCAATTTGATAGAGTTGTTTTGTAACAAAGAACGAAACTCTCCTTTTTGTTCCATCGCAAGGAACTCAGAATGTTGTGCTGTTGTGCTGTTCATGTTTTCGAGCTTGTGTTTGCATATCTGGCAATTTTTTCAAATAACTATGGGAAATGGTGACAGGGACAATCTAATCCTTTCATTTCTTATAAAAGTAAACAAATAAACATGGTTAAACATTCAAAATTTGTGATTAATACGACCGGTGATTTTTCGTGATTAATGTGACTTTTGTGTGATTAATGTGATTAATTTGTGATTAAAGTGTGATTCCTTTTTATAGCGTATGAGATTTTAAGCAGTGATTTGCCCCTCCGTGTCGCGTATACGTATCTTACAGCTGCTTTAAAGATTTCTGAATTGGAATCAACAGACAACCGTTCATTGTCATACGGTATCATTTTAAGCAATTGAGCATCTGAAAGATTTGGAAACCGTAAGGCTGCAGCGTTGAATTTACATCGTCAAATTGAAGTATGGAAATAATCTTTCCGGAAAAAAGAGTTTTTCTTCATGATTTCAAAATCTTAGGAACAAGTGTCCCTCCCCCCCCCCCCAATGAGCCCAGTTTCCACGTCTTTGTGATAGCCTCATTTAAAGAATCTGCACGTGCTTTCCTACAATTATCCATTAGTAAAAAATGATCCCACAACCAGAGCATAATTTTCTACAAAAGTATCGTGATAAGAAAGGCTATGCTAGGTATTGTCTTTATAGCTGAATTCCTTATGCGAAAGTTTGTTTTCATAATAGCTTTTAGTAGCAAATTCCTGAGATTTACCCATAACTATCTGTTTTCTATTATCCAAACGGACTCCACCGAATCGTTCTATACAGGACAACAGCATAAATAGATAGCAGATATATACTATCAGGCGCCCTAATAGTGAAATTATAAACAATCTACGGGCAGGGTGTCTCAAAAAACTTGTTCCACGTCTGATTAAATACTAAAACATAACGATACGCTGAATGGGCACTTGGTCATGCAACCCTTTTCATGAGATTTTAACTTGATTTTTGAAACCAGAATTTTGCAAATCCCCTAAAAGTTCATGGAGTTACAAGCTTTTCAAGTTCAAGTTTGAGTGAAAAGTGAAACCAGAGGCCTCGAAATAACGTTTTTTGTAAAAGTCCTATTAGCCATCGTTTCTTTTAATTCTCAATTGTTTAAGGCAAACCAAATGGGATTTGAACAAGCTTTTGATAACCTAACTTTCAAGCCTATGGATGCTATGAGGAAACAGTTACAGTCTCTCGTCGATTATGTTTGGGGCAACTATTTTAGAAGCAAAGTTTGAGACTGATTGCAAATAATAAATCACTTTAAAAGTCCTATTTGGCTCACTCTGATATCAACGAGAGGTATGGCATTGGTTAGCCTCCTCTTTACCTCGATCTTCGTGCTTTTCTGCATTACAAGTAATCTGGGGGCTCTGCTTTAAGCTGTCGCATATTTTCTATGTTTGAAGGCGGGCAGCTAAATTTTCAACTGATTCAGAAACTTCTAGTCTCTAAAATTATTTCGAAATCTTAGAGACAGAGTTATCTTCCCACGAGCCAATTCATGTTATCATTATTTTTCAATACTTAATCTACCCTGGGTCTGGTACCCAGAGTATACTTAATCAAACGTCGGACAATTTTTTGCGACACCCTGTAATTTTCATCAAACCAAGAATGTAAAACGTGGTAGAAGAATACACTCTTTGTTAGAAAAATCACAACAGAGATCAAACACTGAGAAACGGCAATATCCGAGGGACTGTTTTAAGAGAAATAGAACACAAGCGTCATCCTGTTTTGGCAACGACTACCCTAAATTTTCAATATGAAAATGGCTAAAATCAATAAAAATAATCAAAAATGGTAATCCTAATAATAGTAATAATGGCAAATCTCCGTCAAGCAGGAACCATAAAGCCCCAGGCAGGCATTAAGATATCAAGCCCCTTTAGGGTTAACACCCCTTGGATTTTTCTTTGCAATCCAATATTTCTTACCAATCGATCGTCATAATCGGTTGAATGTAAAGTCCATCCTGGCCTCCAAACCATGATAGAAAAATCCCTTATATCCACAGTTGTTTTACTGTTCAGCTCACATCTTTGATCACCTTGGTTTTCGCTGTTAAATGACTTGCACTGTCTGTTCATCATACATTCAAATCGACATTCATGCTCACTTTTAAACAGTAATGTTGCAATGACTGATCCTTGTAGAACAATATTAGGCTGAATTTTGGTGAAGTTAGCAAAATATTTGCATGGCAGCCGTAGAATTTCTGCATTGATTGTCGACATCATGTACATGAAAGACCTGAAAAAGGAGTTCAAGAGAGATCAGACTTCAAATTTGATGTCGTTACAGTTCAGACTCCCTTTTACGAAGCAGTAACAAAATGTATCACGATATAGGAGATACGAAGTTCATCCCCAGGGTGGGGGGGGGGGGGTAACATCCATGTATGGAGCAATTGGTAAGTACCACGCATAAAGATGGGTTTAGAACCTCAAAAATCCTTGAATAAAGAGTTGTATTTGTTGTTGATGATAATGAAATAAGCTCCCACAAAGATAGATTTTAAACTACGCAAAATGCCCTGTCACTTACCAGCATCTAAAATAGGCCATACTAACGAAAGGGTCAATAAAGCAATTTAATTAATCAACCCAACCTGGATATCATTAGAAATGATATGATGTCGTTGGAGGGATAACATGCAGTAAATTTAAGGCTGTTCACTTATTTAGAGGGATAACATCGAGAAAATTAGAGGGCAACATCATGTCGTTGGAGGGACAACCCCAGTAAATTTGGGGTTATTCAGTAAGTGAGTTAAGAGGGCTAAATTAAGTGTGGCTCAATTCAATGATGAGTAATTTGACTTTCTCCTATTTATAAGAAGCTAGGATCAGACCATAGTATTAAGAGTTTCTAAATTCAAGATGAAATCTTGTCCATTTTAGTAGTTAATGTTTCTTAATTGGTTTCTTATTTTTTTGTTTTTTGATGCACGAATTATCAATGTGGTCTCTAATGCTGCTGCAGATATGTTTCTTGACATTTAAAACATCATATAGGATTAGTTAGTGTTCTCTCATGATGAAAACACAAATGGTTAGTTAATATTGAAAAAGAATAAAGGATTCAACGATATATTTGTTATAATACCCATGCTTTTAACTTTGAAAAGTTTCTTAATACTTCTCAGACAGAGTACTAGAGCTTCTTAAAATTTCGGCCATCTGAGTACTTGTTTCTTATTCCTTATAGAAAAAACCTGTACTCACAGAGAAACAAGCAATCCAGCATCCATCTTCTATGAAATGACACGACGTGGAATCTTCAGATCTTTTTGTTTTGTGGTGTCCCCAAAAAAACCATTAAACACAATTATCCTGGAATTATGCAACTTGAAAATGAAAATAGCAGTTTTGCAGGTGCTATGATTGTGAATTGGTTTTATAACAGTTCTAAACGGAGAATAGCAGTGAAAAAAGGAAAAGTTTCACAAGTAGTGGTTGAGTTCTATAATGTGCTTGTACGTAAATCCAGGAAAATGTTATTAGTTGAAGCATATACGGTTAAGGGCGTATTCTCTCGAGGTCTTTGAAAACCCGAAAAAATAGGGGTTTTTGATGAAAATAACCGAAAACCGACAGAAGAAATGGTAAAAGCAGAAATCCCATTAGATTCAAAGGTAAATCCCCAACCTCTTCCCCAGGGCCTTTTGTCATATTTTGGACGGAGACTTTTCGTCTCCTTCCAAAATATGACAAAGGCCCTGGGGACGAGGTCGGTAAATCCCGAAAACCCGAGAGCAAAAATTGGCCAAACCTCCATCTCGTAAAACCCAAAAGCCTACCTCCGTAGACATTATATAAAAACAACTCATATCTTGCTTCAAAACATTTTTCATTCCCCTCAAAAAATTCACAAAGCGAATTACTAACAACAAATCACACTAGGATTTACTGGGGTGAAATCATCATCATCATCATTTACGCTTTCCGTCTACGACGACATTGCGCAGTCGACAATAAGTCTCCAAATATGTCTGTTTTGTGCCATCTTTTCATGTTCTTTTACTTGTATTGCGTTGAAACTACCATCTTTGTTGTTTTTTTACTAACATTTTAAATTCAACCTTTTCCAAATTTTTCCTATTTGCTTGATCCATGTTAATTTTTGCCCGCCCCTTGGTTTTTTGCAGGGGTTCTTTGCTTCTTTTGGTGACTTTCTTGCTGGAGTGTCTTCTGGTAATCTTAAAAGATGACCGTACCATGTCAACCTTTTTCGCTTTACAGTTTGGCTCCATGGAGGTTGAATTTGTCTCCTTATAGATTTTATCATTGCTGACTTTGTCTCGCCAATTTAGATTCAAAATTTTTCTCATCAGTGTTCTTTGAAATGTATCAATTTGGTTTTAATATCACATATTATCAATATTACACGTTTTTAGCATTTTGTTGAATTATCACATATTATATAGTTGTGAATAAGCTTTTTTCAGTTAAACAAGTGTTGGAAGTAGATGTGTTTGAGCATCCCAGATTCTGTGATGAATTCTCATATCTAGTGAATAAAGGTTCTCTTCCAACTTAAACCCTTGGCTAAAGTTTCACTTCAATCTAATGGATGTTTTAAACGATTTTATCGTTCTGTTGAACTGTCACATATATTATATAGCTGTGAATAAACCTTTTCTTAAGTTAAAAAAGTGTTGGAAGTAGATGTTTTTGAGCATCCCAGATTCTGTGATGAATTCTCACATCTAGTGAATAAACGTTCTCTTGCAACTTAAACCCTCTGCCAAAGTTTCACTTAGATCTGATGAATGTTTTACACGATTCTATCGGTCTTTGAATTGTCACATATGTTAGATAGTTGTGAATAAACATTTTTGTCAGTTAAACGAGTATTGGAAGTAGATGTTTTTGAGAATCCCAGATTCTGTGATGAATTTTCACATCTAGTGAATAGAAGTTTTGTTGCAACGTGAATTCTCTGCCAATGCCTCACTTGATGTAATGGATCTTTTACATGTTTTTAACGTTTCTTTGAATTGTCACACATGAAATATTCCAGTGAATAAAATTTTTCGTCAGTTAAACAAGTGTTAAAAGTAGATGTTTTTGAGCATCCCAGATTCTGTGATGAATTCTCACATCTAGTGAATAAACGTTCTCTTGCAACTTAAACCCTCTTCCAAAATTTCACTCAGATCTGATGAATGTTTTACACGATTCTATCGATCTTTGAATTATCACATATGTTGGATAGTTGGGAATAAACATTTTTGTCAGTTAAACAAGTGTTTGAAGTAGATGTTTCTGAGCATCCCAGATTCTGTGATTAATTCTCACATCTAGTAAACAGAGGTCTTTTTCCAATTAGAACTCTCTGGTGAAGTCTCACCTCAATCTATTAGATGTTTCACGGGTTTGTAACGTTTTTTTGAATTGTCACATATATCATATTCCAGTGAATAAACATTTTCGTCAGTTAAACAAGTATTGGAAGTAGATGTTTTTGAGCATCCAAGATTCTGTGATGAATTTTCACATCAAGTGAACAGAAATTTTGTTGCAACGTGAATTCTCTGCCAATGCCTCACTTGATGTAATGGATCTTTTACAGGTTTTTAACGTTTCTCTGAATTGTCACACATAAAATATTCCATTGAATAAAATTTTTCGTCAGTTAAACAAATATTGGAAGTAGATGATTTTGAGCATCCCAGATTCTGTGATGAATTTTCACATCTTGTGAATAGACGTTTTGTTGCAACTTAACCCCTCTGCTGAAGTTTCACCTCGATCTAATGGATGTTTTACAGGTTTTTATCTTTTTGTTGAATTTTCATATATATTACAATATAAAGAATAAACTTTTCGTCCGTTAAGCAAGTGTTAAAAGTAGTTGCTTTTGAGCATCCCAGATTATGTGATGATTTCTCACAGCTAGTGAATAGAAGTTTTGTTTTAACGTGAACTCTCTGCCGATGCCACACCTCGATCTAATAGATGTTTTTCATTTTTCAACGGTTTTTTGAACTGTCAGATATATTATTTAATTGTGAGTAAACTATCTTGTCAGTTAAACACGAATTCGAAGTAGATGTTTTTGAGCATCCCAGATTCTGTGATGAATTCTCACATCTAGTGAATAAACGTTCTCTTGCAACTTAAACCCTCTACCAAAGTTTCACTTAGATCTGATGAATGTTTTATACGATTCTATCGCTCTTTGAATTGTCACATATGTTAGATAGTTGTGAATACACATTTTTGTCAGTTAAACAAGTTTTTGAAGTAGATGTTTTTGAGCATCGCAGATTCTGTGATAAATTCTCACATCTAGTAGACAGAGGTCTCTTTGCAATAAGAACTCTCTGCCGATGCCACACCTCGATCTAATAGATGTTTTTCATTTTTCAACGGTTTTTTGAACTGTCAGATATATTATTTAATTGTGAGTAAACTATCTTGTCAGTTAAACACGAATTCGAAGTAGATGATTTTGAGTATCCCAGATTCTGTGATGAATTTTCACATCTAGTGAATAAACGTTATCTTGCAACTTAAACCCTCTACCAAAGTTTCAATTAGATCTGATGAATGTTTTACACGATTCTATCGCTCTTTGAATTATCACATATGTTGGATAGTTGGGAATAAACATTTTTCTCAGTTAAACTAGTTTTTGAAGTAGATGTTTTTGAGCATCCCAGATTCTGTGATGAATTCTCACATCTAGTTAATAAACGTTCTCTTGCAACTTAAACCCTCTACCAAAGTTTCACTTAGATCTGATGAATGTTTTACACGATTCTATCGCTCTTTGAATTGTCACATATGTTAGATAGTTTTGAATGCACATTTTTGTCAGTTAAACAAGTTTTTGAAGTAGATGTTTTTGAGCATCCCAGATTCTGTGATAAATTCTCACATCTAGTAAACAGAGGTCTCTTTGCAATTAGAACTCTCTGCTGAAGTCTCACCTCAATCTATTAGATGTTTTTCACTTTTCAACGGTTTTTTGAACTGTCAGATATATTATTTAGTTGTGAGTAAACTATCTTGTTAGTTAAACACGTATTCGAAGTAGATGTTTTTGAGCATCCCAGATTCTGTGATGAATTCTCACATCTAGTGAATAAACGTTATCTTGCAACTTAAACCCTCTACCAAAGTTTCACTTAGATCTGATGAATGTTTTACACGATTCTATCGGTCTTTGAATTATCACATATGTTGGATAGTTGGGAATAAACATTTTTGTCAGTTAAACAAGTGTTTGAAGTAGATGTTTCTGAGCATCCCAGATTCTGTGATAAATTCTCACATCTAGTAAACAGAGGTCTTTTTCCAATTAGAACTCTCTGGTGAAGTCTCACCTCAATCTATTAGATGTTTCACGGGTTTGTAACGCTTTTTAGAATTGTCACATATATCATATTCCAGTGAATAAACATTTTCGTCAGTTAAACAAGTATTGGAAGTAGATGTTTTTGAGCATCCAAGATTCTGTGATGAATTTTCACATCAAGTGAACAGAAATTTTGTTGCAACGTGAATTCTCTGCCAATGCCTCACTTGATGTAATGGATCTTTTACAGGTTTTTAACGTTTCTTTGAATTGTCACACATAAGATATTCCAGTGAATAGAATTTTTCGTTAGTTAAACAAATATTGGAAGTAGATGATTTTGAGCATCCCAGATTCTGTGATGAATTCTCACATCTAGTGAATAGACGTTTTGTTGCAACTTAACCTCTCTGCTGAAGTTTCACCTCGATCTAATGGATGTTTTACAAGTTTTTATCTTTTTGTTGAATTGTCATATAAATAACAATATAAAGAATAAACTTTTCGTCCGTTAAGCAAGTGTTAAAAGTAGATGCTTTTGAGCATCCCAGATTCTGTGATGATTTCTCACAGCTAGTGAATAGAAGTTTTGTTTTAACGTGAACTCTCTGCCGATGCCACACCTCGATCTAATAGATGTTTTTCATTTTTCAACGGTTTTTTGAATTGTCAGATATATTATTTAATTGTGAGTAAACTATCTTGTCAGTTAAACACGCATTCGAAGTAGATGTTTTTGAGCATCCCAGATTCTTTGATGAATTCTCACATCTAGTAAACAGAGGTCTTTTTGCAATTAGCATTCTCTGCTGAAGTCTCACCTCTATCTATTAGATGTTTTTACTTTTGAACGGTTTTTTGAACTGTCAGATATATTATTTAGTTGTGAGTAAACTATCTTGTCAGTTAAACACGTATTCGAAGTAGATGTTTTTGAGTATCCCAGATTCTGTGATGAATTCTCACATCTAGTGAATAAACGTTCTCTTGCAACTTAAACCCTCTACCAAAGTTCACTTAGATCTGATGAATGTTTTACACGATTCTATCGCTCTTTGAATTATCACATATGTTGGATAGTTGGGAATAAACATTTTTCTCAGTTAAACTAGTTTTTGAAGTAGATGTTTTTGAGCATCCCAGATTCTGTGATGAATTCTCACATCTAGTTAATAAACGTTCTCTTGCAACTTAAACCCTCTACCAAAGTTTCACTTAGATCTGATGAATGTTTTACACGATTCTATCGCTCTTTGAATTGTCACATATGTTAGATAGTTTTGAATGCACATTTTCGTCAGTTAAACAAGTATTGGAAGTAGATGTTTTTGAGCATCCCAGATTCTGTGATGAATTTTCACATCTAGTGAATAGAAGTTTTGTTGCAACGTGAATTCTCTGCCAATGCCTCACTTGATGTAATGGATCTTTTACATGTTTTTAACGTTTCTTTGAATTGTCACACATAAAATATTCCAGTGAATAAAATTTTTCGTCAGTTAAACAAGTGTTAAAAGTAGATGTTTTTGAGCATCCCAGATTCTGTGATGAATTCTCACATCTAGTGAATAAGCGTTCTCTTGCAACTTAAACCCTCTTCCAAAATTTCACTTAGATCTGATGAATGTTTTACACGATTCTATCGCTCTTTGAATTATCACATATGTTGGATAGTTGGGAATAAACATTTTTGTCAGTTAAACAAGTGTTTGAAGTAGATGTTTCTGAGCATCCCAGATTCTGTGATAAATTCTCACATCTAGTAAACAGAGGTCTTTTTCCAATTAGAACTCTCTGGTGAAGTCTCACCTCAATCTATTAGATGTTTCACGGGTTTGTAACGTTTTATTGAATTGTCACATATATCATATTCCAGTGAATAAACATTTTCGTCAGTTAAACAAGTATTGGAAGTAGATGTTTTTGAGCATCCAAGATTCTGTGATGAATTTTCACATCAAGTGAACAGAAATTTTGTTGCAACGTGAATTCTCTGCCAATGCCTCACTTGATGTAATGGATCTTTTACAGGTTTTTAACGTTTCTTTGAATTGTCACACATAAAATATTCCAGTGAATAAAATTTTTCGTCAGTTAAACAAATATTGGAAGTAGATGATTTTGAGCATCCCAGATTCTGTGATGAATTCTCACATCTTGTGAATAGACGTTTTGTTGCAACTTAACCCCACTGCTGAAGTTTCACCTCGATCTAATGGATGTTTTACAGGTTTTTATCTTTTTGTTGAATTGTTTCATATAGTATATAATAGTGAATAAAATGTTTCGTCAGTTAAACAAGCATTCGAAGTAGATGTTTTTAGCATCCGGGATTTTGTGATGAATTTTCACATCTAGTGTATAGAAGTTTTGTTGCAACGTGAATTCTCTGCCAATTCCTCACCTCTATCTATTAGATGTTTTTCACTTTTCAACGGTTTTTTGAACTGTCAGATATATTATTTAGTTGTGAGTAAACTATCTTGTCAGTTAAACACGTATTCGAAGTAGATGTTTTTGAGCAACCCAGATTCTGTGATGATTTCTCACATCTAGTGAATAAACGCTCTCTTGCAACTTAAACCCTCTGCCAAAGTTTCACTTAGATCTGATGAATGTTTTACACGATTCTATCGCTCTTTGAATTGTCACATATGCTAGATAGTTTTGAATAAACATTTTGTCAGTTAAACAAGTGTTTCAAGTAGATGTTTTTGAGCATCCAAGATTTTCTGATAAATTCTCACAAATAGTAAACAGCGGTCTGTTTGCAATTAGAACTCTCTGGGGAAGTCTCACCTCAATCTAATAGATGTTTCACAGGTTTTTCACATTTTTTGAATTGTCACATATATTATATTTCATTGAATAAACTTTTTCGTCAGGTAAACAAGTATTGGAAGTAGATACTTTTGAGCATCCAAGATTCTGTGATGAATTCTCACATCTAGTGAATAGAAGTTTTGTTGCAACGTGAACTCTCTGCCAATGTCTCACCTCAATTTAATAGATGTTTCACAGGTTTGTGACGCTTTTTTTAAATAATCTCATACATTATATAGGAGTGAATGAACTTTTTGTTCAGTTAAACAAGTATTGGAAGTAGATGTTTTTCAGCATCCCAGATTCTGTGATGAATTCTCACATCTAGTGAATAGAAGTTTTTTTGCAACGTGAACTCTCTGCCAATGTCTCACCTTGGTATAATAGATGTTTTACTGGCTTTTAACGTTTCTTTCAATGGTCACATAAATTATATACCAGTGAATAAAATTTTTCGTCAGTTAAACAAATATTGGAAGTAGATGTTTTTAGCATCCCAGATTCTGTGATGGATTCTCACATCTAGTCAATAAACGTTCTCTTCCAACTTAAACCCTCGGCTAAAGCTTCACTTCAATCTAATGGATGTTTTACACTATTTTATGGTTTTATTGAATTGTCACATATTTCATATAGTTGGCAATAAACTTTTCTTCAGCTAAACAAGTGTTGGAAGTAGAAGCTTTTAAGCATCCCAGATTCTGTGATGAACTCTCAAATGCGGTGAATAGACGTTTCGTTGCAACTTAACCCTTTGCTAAAGTTTCACTTCGATCTAATAGATGTTTTACACGACTTTAACGTTTTGTTGAAGTGTTACATATTTTAGATAGTTGTGGATAAACTTTTTCGTCAGTTAAACAAGTGTTGGAGGTAAATGTTTTTGAGCATCAAATATTTTGTGATGAATTCACACATCTAGTAAATAGAAGGTTTGTTGGAACTTGAACTCTGTACAGCAGTCTCATCTTGATCTAATAGATATTTTTCATCTTTATAAGGTTCTGTTTAATTGTCACATATATTTGATAGTTATGAATAAACTGTTTTTCAGTTAAACAAGTGTTATAAGTAGATGTTTTCGAGGATCAAAGATTTCGCTATGAATTCTCACATCAAGTAAATAGAAGATTTGTTGCAACTTGAACTCTTTGCTGAATTCTCACCTCAATCTTTTAGATATTTTACACGTTTTTAACTTTCTGTTGAATTGTCATATATATTATATTGTTGCGAATAAACTCTTTCGTCAGTTAAACAAGTGTTGGAAGTAGATGTTTTTGAGCATCCCAGATTCTGTGATGAATTCTCACATCTAGTAAATAGAAGTTTTGTTGCAACTTGAACTCTCTGCTGAAGTCTCACGTCAATCTAATAGATGCTTTTCACCTTTTTAACGTTCTTTTGAATTGTCACATATATTCTCTAGCTGTGAATAAACTTTTTCTGAAGTTAAAAAATTTTGGAAGTATATGTTTTTGAGCATCCCAGATTCTGTGATGAATTCTCACATGTAGTAAATGGAAGTTTTGTTGCAACGTGAACTCTCTTCTAAAGTCTTACTTCTAGCTAATAGATATTTTTCACATTTTTATCTTTCTGTTGAATTGTCACATATTTTATATAGTTGACACTAAACTTTTTCCTCAGTTAAACAAGTTTTTTAAGTAGATGTTCTTGAGCATGCAAGATTCTGTGATGGATTCTAACATGTGGTGAATAGACGCTTTGTTTCAACTTAAACCCTCTCCTTAAGTCTCACTTCGATCTAACAGATGTTTTGCACATTTTTAAAAATATCTTGATTTTTCATACATATTACATAGTTGTGAATACACTTTTGCTTCAGTTAAACACGTGTTGAAAGTAGATGTTTTTGAGTATCCCAGATTCTGTGATTAATTCTTACATCTAATAAATAGAAGTTTTGTTGCAACTTGAAGTTTCTGCGGAAGTCTCACCTCCATCTAATATATGTTTTACACGTTATGACGTCATTTTATGCAGTTTCCCCTCTGTCGGGTGAAAAGGGTATGATGCTTTGGGAGAAAAGTGTGTAGGAATTTTGCCAACTTTTTTCACAGTTTTCTTCCAGCTAGAATGGCTTGAACCACCTTCCTAGATATAGTAAGTATTGACTCATCAGTTTAAAGTCTACAGTTTTCCCAACGCTACCCATTTAACCACCAGTCTACCCATTTTACCCCTGTAGACTCTACCGAAATTACTTTACAACATGCTACAAGGATGATATCACGCGACAGATCAGACTACTGAACTGTTATCAAGTACTCGGAAAAAGATAAAAAAACATTGGGTGTTTAAGTAAAAATACAATACTGCCGCAATTTCGCAAGCCAATTACTATTTCATTTTCATATCAATTCTTTAAACACAATCTCTTCAGCAATAAGCAACAAAAATACATAATTATATACATAGTGAAATATATGATAATACATACATAGATATTGTAAACAAATTGCTTCATGGCCCTGTTTATCACTTAAAACAGTTTGGTAGCCAAACAAAGCCCAATGGCTTTGCTGACCCTGTAAATTCCCTTCCATCCCCTCTGTCCCATGCTTTATTACAGCTCCCTATTATAGGCCCATGGATGTTGTTTCCGTTCAATCTTTTACCACGGCTCTGGCACATAGGCATTCATTCACTTAGTCGCATTTTTTGTTTCTGCCTCTGTAGAGGTCTTCCAGATCGTTCTTAAATTGATAGATCAAGGGGAATTCTCTAATTTCATTCTGAAAGCTTAAGAACGATGCAGGTGCATTATAAGTTGATCTTTGGGACTTCTAAGTTCCTACCATTTCTGGTATTATATCGCGAGATCTGACATTTTTGCTAAACTTTATTCAACTCGCAAAGTTAAAAAAATTTTGTTAATGTGTCAACCGAATTCATTGAAGGAAGCATTGAAGAAAATTTAATCCTGGCCATATCCAAGGAACCAGGGGAAGGGGGCTACTTATGTACGGAGTTGTGCCAATTTCTAATGTACATTTTTTACATTAGAAACCAAATTTATGGAAGTGATTCTCCGTACAAAATAGTATAAGGGATTATGGGAAAATTTATTCACTTTCTCCGGATCTGCAATGTGGGGGCTCATTTGACAAAATTGGTTCTAAGGTGGACGCTTATATTCCAGTGTGAGGGTTTGATAGAATGTTTGCTGTATTCAATATTGTCATAGTGACGCAAAACTCCCCTGCAAATACAGCTAGTACCCTTAGAACGAGATCGACGATAAGAAAAAACATCTTGATTTTGCTTTCTTGATGAAAAGAAAATTTACACTCTAGCTGATAATAAATTAAGGTCACATCCAGGATACGAAAGACTTAGTTTTATAAAATTATGGCATGGTTAGTACGTCTCGACTCTGGCTAGAGTCATCGACAGTGAAGAAAATATGTGCAATAGGACCTTTTAAACAAATACGAAACACGGGATGTGGGAGGGAAGAGGTACCTAGTGATGTAAAGTAAACATCAAAACAAAGAGGAAAAACAAGTCATGGTACAGCTAGTACCCCTTCTATATCTACTCTTCTTTATGCTTTAGCATCATAGCAACTGTATTAGTGTACTGGATATTGCCCCACATAGGTCCTGCCTGTCTGTTCAAGTTGGCTGCAGAACATTTATCATTGATGGTCTCTCCACCTCTGTACCACCAGCCTCCTGCATGATTTGAAGCACAGTTGCCTGTATCTACATCATTGTCCTGGTCATAAGTGGAGAACTTCATTTTGTCATGATATTGGAGTTTGTCAAGACCAGCTGAGGAACTTGCTTCATACCCAGAGATGTTGAGAGAGTAGCCATCTGCTTCAGTTCCAACTGAGAAATTCTTGTAGTGAATTTCTTTGCCGTGCAACATGATTTTCAGCTCTGTCTAGCAGAAATCATGAAAACTATGAGTCGTAAATAGTATATAGTAGATAGACCTACTTCAAATTAAATTCAATTTTTTTATAAATCAGTATAAAAAGTCATAATATATGCTAAATTCTACTATACTCTAACTACTATGCAACACTACGAGGGCGATGCCATGAGGAGCAAAAGACAATGTCTACCCCATTGCCAACACATAAACATATACAATTAAGTAGACAACAATGGAAACAAACACCTACAAAAGGTACTCATTAAACTTATGACGATGAGTCCCTTGAATCCCTGCGGTAAACCTTACGTAAGAGGGACTCACCATGAAACAGTGAAAAACCCGGCCCCTTCTGCTGCATTCGATCATGATTCGATCGATCGAATCAGGATCGAACGACTGCCGCAGCTCTGTTCAACGGTTATTCCTCGTAATGAAAATGCGATGAAAACCAAGTTAAGCAGACATTTAATCAACACAACTTGGTATAGATCTGAAGAAGGAAATTCACTTTACCTGGTAGGTGCGAAATGAGTCTTTCAACGTTACATTTTCCATGTTTTTAAGACCAAAACAAACAAGAGAAATCTTCAACTACCTGCTGCAGCAACTTCGTTCAAAATCTAGTCAACTGCATCATTCGAATTGAAAATTCGACAGCATTGTTCTTTGCCAAATCTCGCAATCTGATTGGTACGTTAGGAATTGCAAAGTTTGGGCCTTAATAGGGTCAGGTTTTTAAGAGTAATAATGAGTCCCTCTTGACTGAAGCGCCATCATCACGTGAAAAGAGCACAGGGAAACAAAAGACTCGTCTTCATCAGTCTAGATACACATACGATACGGTACTGATAGATGATGGAATTTGTTTCACATTGGCTGCCAGGTCAGCGACGGAGGCAAAAATTTCTGCCGTTCCTGACTCCCTCCAGAGTCCCCCACTGCTCAAGACATTGCACCTTTTAGTTATCAGGGTTTATAGATCACAAAAAAGTGGATAATAATATTTAAAATTTTGTGTAGATGAATTTCAAGCCCTATATCCAATGTGAAACAGAACTTAAGAACAGGAAAACAAGTAAAAGAGGAAAATTCAATTCGAGGCAAGTGATGCGATTCCTTGTTCAGCAAGAAATCTACACCATCTTTTATATTGCAACTACACGTTCAAAACAATTTCATGCGTTGCTGATGAGAGCAATGCACGCTGTTGAGAGTTAGACCAACATTAAGGGACAAGTACGGGGTTGATAAAATTAATGTTAAAAAGTAACTTTTACCCACTGCTGAGCACAAATCGTGAGTTTTGTCCAAGTTTTGATGCCTCCAACTTTCATAAATTGGTAAATGAATCGTCATAAGTTAGGCCAAATATCGTTGCTATTTTCTATTTTGTACTGGTGTGCGAAGGCACGATAAAGAGGCTAGCAACGTGAGTGGTACGTATAACAACGCATTTGTCATCCTCGTTTAGGTCAACGTGAAGTGACGTCATGTAAAATGACGTGATTTCCCACTTCTTGGCAGATTGAAATATGTAGTTTCGTAGATTAAGACAGAAAAAACTTGGAATAAGGTACTGCACACCATTCACAAAAGTGTAATCTCATGAATAATCAACAATTATACCAACCCTGGACTTGTCCTTTAAATTGAGTCAAGTGATGTTCCTGGAAGAATTTCAAAAGAACTGACGTCATTGTGAAAGTGGTCTGTTGACAGCTAAAACAGCATGGAATACAACCTCGTCCCCAGGTCCTTTTGTAATTTGGGCTATCTTAGCGAGAAAACTCAAGTCAAAAAGACGCCAAAAAGGGCAGATTTCGTAATACAATGGCATTAGTTGTTTCGGTTCGCACCTCAATTCAAAGCTATTAGCAAATGTAGACAAAAGAAATTCCGTCAAGCAGTAATTCAAAACAAACATGGCCGTAAAGTTGCCCTGAAACCAGTATGGCAAACTCTCGCTTGGTTTGGGCGGAGGGTGGTTTTTAAGAGAATTGTGTGCTTATAACGAACTAAGAAGGGTAGGTCTAACGTTCGGCTTGGTGGATTTTATTCATTTGATTCAGGAGCTGAGGAGTAACTGTTTACATTTGAGCAATAGATATGCAACAATTGTAATTCCCTCTGCGCGGCTTCTAAATCCTTTAATCAAAATCTGCCAAACAGAACTTTAGATTTACTGATTTACCCTTCCCTTTTCGTTGCAAGCACATGACATCTCTAAAAAACCTCCATTCACCCGCACTGGTTTTTGAGAGCAACTTTGCGGCTATGCTTTTTTGAATTACTGGTGGAGAGAATTTCTTTGTCTGCATTCGCTAATTGCTTTGAATTGAGGTGTGAACCAAAATGACTGATGCCATTGTATTACAAATTCTGTCCATGTTTCTGAAATCAACTCCAAAACTGTTGCGAGTCTCGAGAGACTTACTGTGCATTCTATTCTGAAACTGACAACCTGAAAAGTATACTTCTTAAGTTTGAATGAATAGACCAACAAAGGAGAAACATCTGTTAAGTTGATGATTATAGATTGCAACAAAGAATTTCAGATGCAAGGAAACATCTATTTCTTAGATGTAACAGATCATCCCATAACCTGATATGCCAGAAACATCTATTAAAAGTAGATTTTAAATTTGAATGAATAGACACCTCCGTCTTCGAGCTTTTTACAATACCAGTAATCTGTGGGGTCTCTGGTTTCAGCTGTCGCATATCTTTCATCTTCGAGAGCTCGTAACTCAGTGTATTTTCAACCGATTTGCACGATTTTGTCTCTAAAATTATTTGATAATCTTAGGAACAGGGTTATCATTCCATGAGCCTGTTCATGTTGTCTTTATTTTTCAATATTTTATCAAACGTTGAACAATTTTTTTCAGACAATCTGTAGATATCAAAAGAATTGCAGATGCAAGGAAACAACTGTCCCTTCGATATAAGAAATCATCCCAGTATCAGAAAACATCTGGTAAAATTAGATTTTGAATTTTAATTAAAAGACTAGCAATCGAAAAACATCTATTGAGTAGGTGATAGAAGTAAGCAAAGACTTGCATATGCAAGGAAACAGCCATTTCTAAGATGTGACAATTATGTAGATACAATAACCAGTAACCAAATTATGTAGATACAGTGTTTTGATATGACTGAAATAAGCCAAGTTTAATAGCACCTGTATTGTCAGTAATATGATGACATTTCAGGTGAAATTAGAAATATGCGATCTTTGTCCACACTGCATTAACTTTAAGCTACAAATAAGGTCCTGAAGTTAAGTTCATGGAATTCCAAATAGTAGCAAGTATATAAGATGTTTAGACTTGATTGAAATAAACTGAATTGAATAGCACCTGTGTTGTCACTAATATGCTGACAATTCAAATGACATTAAAGATATCTGATGTCTTCATAAACTGCATACAGCTTAGGTCATGCAGTTAAGTTGATGAAATTCCTAATAGTAGCATATACATATAAAGTGTTTAGACATGATTGAAATAATCCGACTTTAACAGCGCCTGTATTGTCATTAGCAGATTTAAATATGTAGTTTCGCAGATTGAAAGAAAAAGCAAATTCAAGTTTTGAATATCGGCCAGGTACTTTTATTCTACAGTGCCCCTAAACGTGCAAAATCTTTTTTGGCTGACTGGGTCATAGGCGTAGGAGATAGGAGGCGGGAAGTGGGGGGAGGGAGGGGCTGCAGTTTTGCAACGTTGGACAAAATTGCAAAAATCAGCCATAATCAGTCTAAATCTCAACCTAAAGTCGGGCACAGTTTTTGTAATCAATTGATTTCTTGTCCGGCAGCCCCCTTAAATTCCATCTCTCCATACGCCCATGTACCTGCTAAGTTCTCATACGCAGATGTCTACTGTAATCTTAGGCAGCGTTTAAACGGGATCTGTTGGGACCGTTTCGTATGGAACTGATTGGAACTGCTTCAAACTGTTCCCACTGTATCCCGTTTAAGCAGGATTGGTTCCTGAAAGTTCCAAGGTCTTTGTTAAATCGTATTGTTTTTCAAAACAAAGACGTTGCCTTGTCTTTTGTTGTTCGAAACAAAGACGAAAATTCTTTTAATTCCATCTTTTAAGACGTCTTTTGTTTATTTAAGTGGTTAAACGATGAATAGCAGCGTCATTTCCTGGCCGTTCCCGTTTGGAACCGTTCCACCCGTTTACACTAGACCTTCCTGAGTACGGTTCCAAATGGCATCCTCGATGGGATTGACTTCGTAAGTGGACCTGTTTGGGTACGGCTAGCAGTTCCATTTGGAATGGTTCCACCACGTCCAGTGTAAACGGAAGGCCTAAACGTACCCTTTCGGGCACGGTTCCAAATGGAACCGATCCCATGTAAACACTGCCTTAATGCTTACTGTTTTGCTTCCTGAAGTAAGCCTGTGGATACTTTCCAGTCCCATCCAATAACCAGAATCTTCAAGGCTTCCAAACCCTTCCACGTAATCTTTCCAACTTCTTTGAAAATTATATGTTGAATCTTTTCTTCTTTGAATTACGATCCATCCAGACAAACAAATAACTTTCATGGAGATACTGGGCTCCGGATGAATTGTGCGAGATTCTTCTTCTCCATGCTTAGATCCTTGACAGTTTTTCCATCCTGAAAGTGAACAAACATCAGTTGCGAATTTGCATTGTTAACATGGCCTATTGTGTAAAGAATACAACAATTGAATTCGATTGACGCAACTAGATTGGAATGGCCAAAACGTTTTGCCCAATGTTTGTCCAGGACCAGGACCCATGGCCGAAAACCTTCAAAGCCTCATTTCACAAACCAGTCACAGTGCGAATAAGCAAAGAAGACAAAAAAGACCGGTAAGGTTTTTCCTGAATTTTGCCTACTTTCATATAACGCAACAAGGAAAAAAGGCTGATTTAAATTTCCCAACAGACCTTTTAGCTATTCTACAAAGGAGTCTGGATCCAGCGATGTCTCTATTAAGTTCGATGGAGTGGCGTTAGGGCTTCTATCGCTATTGTGCACCTTCGAAAATTCTTCAAAATGTAAACAAACGTCGTTCGATTGAGACTCTTTTTCAAAATAGCTAAAAGGCCTATTTTCTGGAAGAGATCTTCTCTTCAGATATTGGGTATACCTGTTTAAATGCAAATTTGAACATAAACGTGAAGCAAGTAAAAATCCAGGAGAAACCAGTAGGAAACGAGCAGTAACAAGTGGAAACCAGCAGATAGAGATTAAAGCCAAGCAACTGCGGACCTCAGTCACAAAGCTTAAGTGGCAACTGCAGCATGTTAGGCCCAGTTGTAAAGAATGCGGGCCTAGAATTGTAATTTGCGAATTTTTCCGTAGTCCGAAATGCTTAGAGTTCGATATTTCTAGCAGCATAAAAATTCACTGCAAACATTTCCACTGTTTGAAACATCAAACATGATATTGTGCTATCCAAATGGTTGCATTGAGCTGGAATATGATAAGAATTTTCACTAGTGAAAATTTTATATTTCCTTAAACTGAACCCCGGGGGGGGGTACTCCCATTATGGCCTGACAGGGGGGTGCAGTCAGGGCTAAAGAGGGTCAAAGCAAAAATTTTGAAAGATACCCTCAAATGGCAGTATCTTTTTACAAAGACCCTCAAATGGTAGTTCACGAACTTGAAAAATGGATCATTTGGTAGCATTTAGTAATGAAAATTTTCTACGGTTTTTCATAATGTTTTATTGCAAAACCGATAGAACAAAGCAAGAAAACTTTCAAAATTCATTTATGATTAATGCTGTAATGACTAAATTGGCGTCCGGAGGAGCGTACCGGGTTGAGACATAAGAAGTGGCTAGGAATCTAAGAATATCTCCAATTGGTAGTATTTGGTTGACAAATAGCGTCATTTGGTAGCTATTCAGTAAAACCCTCAAACCGACTGGACCCCCCTGTCAGGCCACATTGAGAGTACCCCCCCCCCCCGGGAACTGAACTTAACACAGCAATGATTTTCATTATCCTAAACTATAATCATCTTTTGAGTTTTCTTGCCCATCAACCCAAGAATGAAGCACAATCTTTGAATCTAAGACATTTCTGTATGAAATAAGCACAATTAAAGTGAAAATGTAAGATTTTTAGTCGTCGAGAATTTCTGTAAACGCGCCCGAAATTCCATAAGATGGTGTCCAAAACTTTCTCTCCTTTAATAGTTTGTTCCAAGTTCATTCATCCGAAATTTTTGGCTTTTGATGTATGTGTTGTCACTTTTCAGCCTGAGAGGGAGTGAAACATGTTCATTATTCTGTTTGGTATGTTTGTTGGCCTGTTTGTTGCTCTGTCAACCTACTTATTGCCTTGATTCCAAGACATTTCCTCTCGTTTCTGTCTTTTTACCCGTCTCTATTTGTTTCATTTTATAGTAAAGGAGCTGCTTTAGCCTCACGACATAGTCCTAGATATCGCAACAGCAACAACAATAATAACAACAACAATGACATTTTCTATCTTTGCTCAATCTGGGTCTTATGGACTTTGATATAAAATTTTGAGACGGAGATGAACACGTTTACGTGTGCCCTCTGAAATGAGGCTGCTGTGTAGTCTCAGAATGAAGCGAGGCAAGCGACCTTTGACAGTTAGGAATTTCTCAATGCTGCGATGAAGTTCATGGAAGCAAATTGGCCTTAAAAATGAGGAACACCTGGTTAACAGTGAAAGGTTTGTTGATTCTTGGATTGAGGAAACATTTGTATGGATACTTGCGGCTTTTGTTCATGGCTAATATCACTGAAAACTTGAACTCTGAGCTGTTTTAACATTGGAGTCTCGAGCCGGCCATTTAGGCCCATCCTCCATTGCCCGGAGTTCGTGCAGTGTTGCTATGGTTTCCATATCAAGTTATAAAATCGATAGGGGAAGACTTCATCCCAAATTTCAGTGTCAAAGTCGATGAGGCGTAATTGGAGCGTCCATCAGTCTGTCAATAGCGATCTTGTTCGGGATACTGCGAACTCCCCCTTTTGCAGATCACAAAGGAAAAGACGTTAATTCTGATTGGTTTGCTGGTCAACGGGACGAGTGAAGCGTTTTGGGGCATGCGCAAATTAACAAAGGAAGAATGAAGGCGATGACCCTGAGATCGATACTGCGCAGACTCTAAAACCCTTCCACTGGCGTCTGGCTCTTCCGGAGAAATCCAAAAGCCTTTCGCTGATAGTATTCCCAACAAGATCTCTACGAACATGTCATCAGGCTAGAGCTGTTTGAATACATCGAGATTTCGAGGAGTTATTGGGTCTTCACTAGACAAATCAGCTCAGGTTTGTTTATACCATTAGTTATCATCTAACCAGTAGGAGCCTTTGCAAGCAACTAATCTAAAAGGACAAGTCTGAGGTTGTTTTAATTGTTGATTATTCAAGAGATTACACTGTTGTGTAGTACTTTTTTCACTGCTTTCTCTTTTAATTTGTGAAACTACCTACTTCAATCTGCTGAGAAGTGCGAAATGACGTCATTTTCGATGACTTCACTTCACGTTGACCTGAATGAGGCTGCCAGATGTGTTGATATATTATGCAATTCACATTACTAGCTAATTACTAGCCTCCTTATCACGCCTTCGCACACTAGTACAAAATACAAAATGAAGACGATATTTGGTCTGATTTACGAAGATTCATTTACCAATTAATGAAAGTTGGAGGCATCAAAACTGAAAGAACTCACGATTGGTGTTTATCAGTGAGACTCCTGGGGTATGCATGACTTGCGGATGGACGGGGGTCTGCCGTCCGGTTTTCAGAAAGCTACCCTCTTCTAATAACCGAAAGTTGCCGTCATACCCACTTTTATGATTCATTTTGGCAAAAAACTACCCACTTTGACAATTTTTTGCCAATTTCTCGAAAACGCACTCACTTTTAAGGAAAATCTGCTGAAAAGGGACCTATGTTTAGAGAATTTTGGACCCAAAAACCTACCCATATGGGCGACACATATCTGTAGCCTTAACATGTTATGTTACCCCCCCCCCCAGAGTGAGGTTGCTTTTTAACAATAATTTTATCAGCTCTGGACTTGTCCTTGAAGATTAAATTTGGCCCAATTGGAAAGTATGGAGGTACAATGCAGTAGTTGAACTGGTAAACTGTTCTGATGGGTAAAGCAAAAGAACTTTTTATCACTTCAACAACTACAGTGCAATGTGGATCTATGAATTCCTCTTAGGCCAATTTTGATTTTCAGACAATCGGAAGTTTCAGCGGGCTTGCAAGGGACACTGGGTTACAATGGGTTACAATAGCTCTTCAACTTACTGTCGCAACGTAGTCCAATTTTGTCACTACTGCAAGGAAAGCAACTGTATCCTGGACATTCACACGTGTCTTTACACAAGACCTCCTCTGGACATGGGTTCTCTCGTTGACACATCTGACCAATCTGATTGCGAGATGAAAAAATAACAAAACTGCAGTTGCAAGGAGAAACCTTTGAGATAGTGTAAAGAGAAGTGTCAGACGTAGACTTGCTACAAGTTTCTATTGTCAGCACAAGATGCAAAGCAAAAAGAGGGAGAAAAGACAGGTGGAGAGAGAGAGACTTAGAGAGAATTAGGAAACTGAAAACGAGACTCTTTTGTCTAAAGAAAGACAGTAAACAAAATACTGTCTGCCGGCAAATCCTTAGATTTAGGCAGAAGGCCCATTAAATAAGAGACACGTGTCGCTGCATAATGTGATTGAAGGGTCTATTTCATCCAGCATGCCTTGCATGTTGCCTTCATTTCCGCCAATTTCATAACCCATTGAAATGGCAACAACAATAACCAAAGAAGAGACTGCACATGCAAGGAATGCTGGATAAAACAGACTCTTTAAATCTAGCTATCCACTTCTTTGTTTTAAGGTCTCTGTTTCGATTTCCTAATCTACCAAGCCTCGCCTTTAGCAAGTCTCTCTCTCTTTCCTCCTCCCTCACTCCCTCACAATCCACTTCTAACGACTTGTGCTGAGAAGAGCGAGAGATTTTTCCCTGTCAGACATAGCTTTGAGGGATATTTTTTAGACTCGAGAGCTTCCCACTAAGTCAGAAAACGGCTACCGCAAAGGAGCTTTTCGAGGCCAGGGGACAAGACTGGGAATTAAGGCCCCCTGCTAGCGAAGAGAGCAGAAAATTTTCTCGATCACGCCCTTTAGATTGGTTAGAAATGCATCTTAGAGCATTTCCTGCAGTGAGAATGTCAAAATCTTGCATCACTGTATGAGGCCCCTTAGACCCTGAGACCGTGGGGCAAATTGCCCCTTCTGCCCCCTCTCGGCACCCCTGACTACTGCTTTCAACAAAACCATGACAGCAAGAAAGAGCACTCGATTGATTTGAATCATTCAAATTTTAGTTAAAAGCCTAGACCAAACTATTAGTTTGATTTTTTTTGCACAATTATGAACTTTATGAATGTAGATGATGCAAATTTGCAAAAATTCTTGGTTAAAGAATGCCCGAAAAGGGCCTAAAGGACTAGCTGGAATCTTGGCACACAGAAAGTCATCAAGGCCATTTCACCTCTTGAGTTATAAGAAATGTTGGTCAAAGCTTCAGATCAGGCATCATTTTAAGAAGTTTCCATCACTGCACAAAACAGCGGAAACTGCAGTCCTTTGGGCAAAAGGGTGTGGCAAAACAGTGTGGCGATTGGTTTTGCTAAGTCATTGAGGACAGAGACTGTATGAAATGTAAGATTTTTCATGTACCGGACAGAATAGTTATTCATTGATTGCCGAGAACCATTATTTGTCCGTGTAGAGGTTGTGCAGCAAGAGTAGTTACGTGTAGAGGTTGTGCCAGTGATCAGAGATTCATTAAACTAGGGGGTCCAGGGGAATGCTCCCCTGGAAAAATTTTGTAAATAGGACCTCTAGGGTTGCTAGAATGCACTTGGTTCTTCCTAATTTATGGCAATTTGACACGCAGCTTATTCCCCAAAATTTGGTCGTACCTTTTGATTCCAATCTTTGACTATTCTCTTCAACTCAACTCTCTTTAAGCTGGCTTTGGTAATGTTTTACCTCCTTACTAAATAATGCCTGGATTGAATATTTTTTCTAACATTCAGTTTGAAGAAACTATGAAGACGTTAATTAGTTTCGATAAAAGAGGAAATTTTCGGTCATAGTAACAGTGTATTCAAATATTTCAAAGTGAAATGCGAAAATTCATCACTGAGCATTTTTAATTCATCACTGCACAAATTGGTCATCACTGCACCTTAAATAAAACTACATTAGCACAGAGTTGAAAAATACAAATTTTTCCTGAATTTACCTTATAGTCGTGTGCACAACTTGCTGTATGTGAGGGATATTGCTAGCGTGCCCATTTAAACCATGGGTTGTGGGAAAAGCAGAAATTCCTATTAGATTAATTATCGTTGTAAAGTATAAGAACTGTCAGGCCCACCTTGTGTGTTCTCTATTTTTCCATCCTCTCCGTTGTCCCGTCTATTTAGCATCATCCTCATCAGTTGAGTCTGCACGCAGGCTACCTCATTCTGGCTGGCCTATCAAGTAACATGGCTCACAAGTAACATGGTGTGAGAGCTCACAGGCCGAACAGAGGCTGTGCCCTCGTGCTCTTGAAAACAAGATTAAGCCATGTTACTTGTTGAGCCAGCCAAGATGAGGATGATGCTAAATCGACGGGACAACGGAGAGGATGGAAAAACAGAGAACATACAAGGTAGGCCTGACAGTTCTTATTCATTACAACGATAATTTATCTAATAGGAATTTCTGCTTTTCCCACAACCCATGTTTAAACATCCTGTTTGGCTCTATTGAAAGATTATTTGCCCTTGTTGTGTATGTGTTGGTCTTTTAGGGACTTCTCTTTTACCACCATGAGGCAGGATGCCGTACAAATCTCTCTGGTTTTGTCTTGAGCATGGACATGAAATGTTAGAACTCATAATTCCATTTCCAGATGACAAATTTCTTCCCACGACATGTCAAACTTTAAATTGACATGTCTAGCATGTAGCTAGAGTGAATAAAAATCGTTAGGCTCAAAAGCTTTTTCTCTGTGTTCCATCAAACGTCGGAACTTTTTTTGGGACACCCGGTACTTCTGAAAATATTGAAGGTGCCAGAAAAGTCCAACGGTAAGATTGTAGCGAAGTATCCAGAATATCTTAGAAGTAATTCAGCTCAAGGAAACAAGTCGTTGATTTTACCCAAACCATTTTAAAGATTTTAACCCATATGAGCCTATGCTCAGTCTTTAGCACATCTTCTATCAAAATTACTCACCAGTTGATAAGAATAATCCGTTGACTGAAAAGACCATCCCTCCCTGCGAACTAATGTAGCACCGTCTCTTCGATCCTCCGTTGTTTTATTGTTTAGTTCACAAGCATGATCCCCTTTCTCTTCTCTGTTAATGGACTTACATTGGATGTTGATCATACAATCAAATCGACACTGACGCTCACTTTTAAAGAGCAATGTTGCAATGACTGATCCTTGCAGAGCAGCATCAGGTTTGATTATGCTAAAGTTAGCGAAATGCTTGCATGGCAAGCGTAGAATTTCTGCATTGATTGTTGAAATGATGAACATGAAAAGCCTAGGAATTCAAGAGAGATCAAAATTTGAATCTGATATCATTACAGTTAAGGTTCACTTTCAAACAGCAATGTCTCAATGACTGATCCTTGTAGTAAAGCATTCGATTTGATCATGCCGAAATTGGGGAAATGTTTACATGGTAGGCGTAGCATTCCAGCATTGATCGTCAAAATGCCTAACTGCCATGAAAAAAGGAGAATTAAGTACTTCTTAGCCATTCTAGAGGTTATATCATGCAAAAACTTTCCAGGGAAGCATACCAGGGAAGCGGTGCCATAATTACTCGAATTAATGATTATGAACTTGGAAGAATAAAAAATTACAGGATCACACGTTAGTTTTAAAAGAAACTAAGAACTTGAGCAAGTACTGAAAGTCTCTTAAAATTATCAGATTCTGAGTACTCAAGAGTTTCTTACAAGTTTCCTAAAAATTCCGTACCAATCTTTATGTTCCTTACGAATTCAATCGAGAAAACTTAGCCTGTCCAATGTTTACACATCACTTAAGTACCTTACAAGTGCTATTATACAAGAGGCAAGTGGAAATAAAGTAAAAATACGTTACAGACTAAGCGCTTATCTTATAACAATAAATGATATCTGAAGTTATATTTTCTCAGTACTGGAGTTTCTTAATTTCACGCAAACTGACAATTGAGTTTCTTACCAGCAGTTTCTTATCAAAAATACTTTCATGCTGGTCACACCCTCTTGCTTTGACTGTAATCGTCAGCAAAGAAATATACTTGAAACTTTGGTACGAGGGTTGAAATCCTTCCACAACAAGTAGGTTTATACAATGACAACATCTTCCTTTCACAATGCCGGGCAGAAAGCAATACGTATTAATCTTCTGTAGCACTTTTTAAAGCTACTAGACTTCAAAAACCTTAAAATGAAAAGCAAAAGAATCGATATGAGTACTCCAACAATACTTACATAATAGGGAAGCAACAAACAGCCATCTTTGAAGCAGACATTAAGACTGTTTTGATGAGAATATTCTGACGTTTGCTTGGGCAAGTTATTAAGGAACGCTTTAAGAATACCAACAATAAAAATATTTATAAGTGTTTTACTGGTGGCTACCTAAAGAAAAATTGCTACATCAGTTCACTCCATGCCTACAATCAAATATGACTTGGTTGCCAAGTTACAACAAATAGTTTTGAACTATTAAATTACAAGATTTTTTATAAGAAACTGGTACTAACATGGCCAAAGTTTTAAGAAACTCTAGTACTTTGTCTGGGAAGTATTAAGAAATTTTTCAAAGTTAACAGCATGAATCTTATTGCAAATAGATCGTTGAACCTTTATTCTTTTGCAATAAACTAACCATTTGTGTTTTCATCATGACAGAACACTGTTTATTCCTAGGATCCACACAAAAGGATCCGTCCATTTGTATGACAGAATTTTTAATAGAATTTTTCAAGAGTTTCGAACCCCTTGGCATGAATAGACCTTTTAGTTATTCTGAAAAAGATTCTCAATCGAACGATACTTTGCTATATTTTGTAGAATTTTTGAATGTGCATAATTGTGATAGAAGCTCTAACGCCACTCGATCGAATCTCGTGCATAAAAATGCTTAAAAATAACGCTCGATCCAGGCTCTTTTGCTGAATAGCTAAAAGGTCTATTTCAGGAAGTTTTGTAACCATGTCTATTATAAACCTCTACCTAAACAATATGCATGCACATGTCAACAAAATCAAACGCAATAGGCTAAGTTTTGACCTGCATTAATTCATCTCTGTCAACTGATTATAATAAATCCTTTTTACCTTCAGTTGAAAAGTTGCTTGCTTAACCCATAAAGATTATTATGGTGAAACTCCAGAAGAGATCAAATGCCTCATAAAAAAGAGTGAAACGAAGAGATCTCTCAGGGACAATTTAAAAATCAAGTTACCAAGATCTAGGACAAAACTGGGGAAAAGGTCATTTAAACATCACGCTGCAATCATTTGGAATTCTCTTCCCACTCAGATGAAAAGATCTAGTAGTATGTACTCTTTCAAGAATTGGATCAAGGAAAACTCTCTTGCATTGGACAGAATTAATTTCGGATCAACAGCGACACTATGTAACAAAGACATAAGCACATTTTTTTATTATTAATTAGTTGATTAAAGGATTTGTAAAAACTTTTTTATGCCAAAATTGTTCGGGATACTATCAGCGAAAGTCTTTGGATTTTCCCCTGAAGAGCCAGACGCCAGTCGAAGCGCTTTTGGAGTCTGCGCAATATCGATCTGAGGGTCATCGCCCTTCATCCTTCCATTGTTAACTCGCGCATGCCGCAAAACGCTTCGCTCGTCCCATTGATCAGCGAGCCAATCAGAGTTAAGGTCTTTTTCTTTGTTATTCACAAAAGGGGGAATTCGCAGTATCCCGAACAAGAAATAGACTAGCCGTCTAACAAAGTGCCTATCTTCAGTTTTTAAGGTTTGTATTCTTAGAAGGGACCATTGTAATTAATCTAAGACAATGTGCCACTTTGAAACTTTTCGAATGTTACGTAATCGATGACGTCAGGGAAGGAACAAATTAGCTTTTGACAAATGAGATATGTTTACATGAAACTTGCATAGATTGAAGGAGCGTTTAAAGAGCTTTCGAATGATGTATAATTTTTTGCAATTTGATGAAACTCAAGAAAAATGTATGACGTCATCGATGACATGACGTCATAACTGACAAGTTTAAAACACATTTTAGCAGAATTTTTCATTGAATCTTACTAGGTCGACGATATAGATTCCGATGCTGCAGTTAAAAACCCCTATCGTTCGTAGGAATGTTAATTTGGGCATGACCACGTTTCCTATATATTTGTATGTAAGGCAACTTGCTTTCTGTTGTGGAAAAAGTCTGAATCACAGGGATTTAAGAAAATTCTGGTTTGCAAAGGATGATGGTTGATCAGGGCCCTTTATTCATCGTTCAGTGTACCCCATTAAAAGCAGGCTTTTTGATAGACTTGCCCAAGTAGACTTGGGCAAGTCCTGCTCTTTGATGAATAAAAATTATTCTATGGTCAGGATGTTTAGACGACTATTGTCAAGTCTTCTCTTTGTCGGTGTCTTGGATGTTCAAAAGCCAGGTTGTTTTGTCAAAACAACGTCTGTACTGTTGATAATGCTAATTCATATGTAACACAACTTAAAATTTGATTATTTGATTGAAGACAAAAAGATATTGTTACAATTCAAAAGAACCACCCTCACGTAATGACGTATTGATTAGCAGTGTCGTCAGGACTGGTTCTTAATCAGCAGGACATGAATGACCAAAGCAATCAACAGAGTTTTGAGGAAAGGCAACCAACTGTATTTGAGATTCTTCAGAAAATGATAACATTTGAATTAATTGGACGCTAACCCAGTGAGCGCAATGCAATAGTTAAAGGTACACCACGCTCATCTTTACTATTTCATAGAATACCCTTTTCTCTGACTTTCTACTTGGCAAAAGACCCCTTATCACGGAAAATGTTTGAGGGTAACCGACTTTTGAAGGAGTGTCATTGAATCCTGAAGAAATCTCTACAGTGCTGGGTGAGTCAATGAAATGGCCCGGCGTTTGAAAAATCTTGCTCCCTGAATATCAAAGCAATGATGTGGAAGACTGCCTTGATTTATCCCTCAAGTTAGGTTCAGTAATTTACGCCGCTTTAATCAGTCATTCCTTCCCGTCAAAATATGAGATTTTCTTCAGAAAGCCCCTTTCGAAACCTTCAAAGACGAGCGAAAATAGCAAGCAAAGTTCCCTTTGCTCTCCTTCTTGACAACAATGACTCTTTGATGTGCTCATGTATTTTGTCCTCATGGGAGAATGGAGTCCCCCTGAATAAGTTAAAGTCATCGCTGTGAAGTAAACACATTAGGGATTTTTGCTTGTAACTTTTAGCACGTTTTTTGAGGTTTCTTAAAGGGATTCATTATAGAAAATCGCTTACATAATCTGAACGGAGTGACCGATTTTTGCCGGAAAAATGCTTAAAAATAATTGAAAATGTTAGCTATTTAATCAGATATATCAAAATATTATTGCTTCTATATTCAGGGAGCAGTAGCCTTTCAAACGCTGGACGTTTTTATGACTCACCCAGTAGGAATAATAGTTCTGGGAGAAGTCTGCAATTTTTGCACTTGCATTGTCATTCATTTTACTGATATGTTTTATTGGAAAACAGTAGAACCAATGAAAATTCGGGTATCAAATTGTTTTGAAGCCAGTTGAAACTCATTAATTTTGGGGGTCTCAACTAGACTGATGACGATGAGTCTCTTGTTGCCCTGTGCTCTTTGACTTGATGATGGCGCTTCAGGCAATAGAGACTCATAGTATTACTCTGAAAAACTTGGCCCTATTTAGGCCCAAACTTCGCAATAGACCTTGTTTTGGTCTTAAAAACATGGAAAATGTAGCGTTGAAAGAAGCATTTTGGACTTACCAGGTAAAGTAAACATCCTTCTTCAGATTTATGCAAATTTTCTTTGATTAAACGCCTACTTAACGTGGTTTTGTCCCATTTTCTTTCCGAGGAGTGACCGTTGAACTGAGCTACGGCAGTCGTTCGATGCTGATTCGATTGATCGAATCATGATCGAATGCAGGAGATAGGGCCGGGATTTTTCACTGTCTCACTATGAGTCCCTCTTGAGCAAGCTTTACCGCAGGGATACAAGGGACTCATCGTCATAAGTCTAGATCTCAACTCCAAAAGCAATCAATTTTCCTTAGGTATTTTCTAGGGATATCTCAAAGGGATATAGGGATATTTCTAGGGATATCTCAAAGGGATAAAGGGATATTTCTAGGGATATCTTAAAGGGATACAGGGATATTTCTAGGGATATCTCAAAGGGATATGGGGATATTTCTAGGGATATCTCAAAGGGATACGGGGATATTTCTAGGGATATCTCAAAGGGATATGGGGATATTTCTAGGGATATCTCAAAGGGATGTAGGGATATTTCTAGGGATATCTCAAAGGGATATAGGGATATTTCTAGGGATATCTCAAAGGGATATAGGGATATTTCTAGGGATATCTTAAAGGGATACAGGGATATTTCTAGGGATATCTCAAAGGGATATAGGGATATTTCTAGGGATATCTCAAAGGGATATAGGGATATTTCTAGGGATATCTCAAAGAGATATAGGGATATTTCTAAGGATATCTTTTGAGATATTTCAAGGGTAAAATGCCCCTCATTTTGAGATTCTAGGGCCTAGGATTTTGTTTCAAATATACCCCTTTCTCAGTGAAATCATGGATGAGCGTGGCGTCATATTTTCATTAACATTGCACCCTCTGGCAAGGACTGAGATACAGGGGGTCCAGGGGGCATCACCCTCTCAAAAATATTTTCGGAAATTTCTGCAGTATATTTCTAATTATATTATTATCTTAGTTTGTCAGAATATGCGATATATACTCACATGCTGAAATGTTAAGATTTGAAATATGTTAAGATTCGAGACGCGATGTGTACTGTCTGGTATAAAATCTAAAAAGAGTTTTATTCCCAATGATATGCAACAGACGATTACGCTAAAGATGGCGGCGAGGAATTTTTACCGAGATGCACTGCGTTCTGTAATCGAATTCTTATAGAATCGTTCCAGATTTGCAATTCGAATGCAATTCATCTCGTAAAAATATTCCTCGGGACAACCTTTTGTGTAATCCTCCATTTGGATTCTTCTTCATCATTTGACTAATATCTACAGGGTGTCTCAAAAAATTATTCGACGTTTGATTAAATATTGAAAAATAACGAAAAAACGGCTCATTGGAAGATAACCCTGTCCCTAAGATTATTAAATAACTTTAGAGACCAGAATCTTGGAAATTGGTTGAAAATTCACTGAGTTGCGAGCTTTCAAAGATCAAAAATATGCGATAACTGAAACCAGAGACCTCCAGATTTCTTGTAATGCAGAAAGCTCGATGACCAAGGTAAAAGAAGCTTATCCAATGTGATACCTCTCATTGATATCGGAGCAAACCAAATAGGATTTCGAAATTAATTTGATCCTTGCGATCGTTGTCAAAATTTGCTTAACATCGCATGTGTCCAAAAACAGTGGTTCAAAGCATAATCAACGAGAGACTAAACCTGTTTCCTCAAAGCATCCATATGCTTGACAGTTAGGTTCTCGAAAACCTGTTCAAATCCCATTTGGTTCAACTTGAAACAATTGAGAAATAACGGAAACGATGACTCATGGGACTTTTACAAAAAATTCCATTTCGAGGCCTGTAGTTTCAGCTTTCGCACTTAATTTGAAATCTCAGGAAAAGAGTTACTTTACCAAGTGTCCATGCAGCGTATCGTTATTTTTTAGTATTTAATCAAACGTCAGACAATTTTTGTGAGATACCCTGTAAATAGTTTAGTATGACCAATTTCGAACAAAGGTTACTGTAATGAGCAAAGATCAACACCATTTTACAGCAAATATTATGAAACAGATTTTGTCAAGAAATTTCAGGCATAGCAGTACTTGAAGTGATGCCATTTTAGCTTGATTTTATGATAGAATCAGCAGGTTTTCCAAATCAGATTTGCATTTTCACTTTCATACGTAAGGAAATGAGTTCGGTGTTTTTATGCAGTAGCGATTACCATGTTTACATTATTCACTTCAATGGCCTAACTACGCGGCAGCCATTTACCAGAACTGCATCCGCCATTTACCAGAACAAAGGGCTCTCCCCAGTCTCCGATTTTGATTGTCGAAATGGTCTATTGCCGAAGTCAGTTTTTTGAAAAGGCTCAGTTTTGACCTAAGTCTTGCCTAGTTTGCTAATTGAAGGTGAACTGAAGGTTCAAGGTTCAAGGTTGAAGTTTGATGACTGAAGGTTGAAGGTTTAAGGTTGGAGGTTCAAGGCTCAAGGTTCAAGGCTCAAGGTTCAAGGTTGAAGGTTCAAGGTTGAAGGTTCAAGGTTGAAGATTGAAGATTGAAGGTTGAGGGTTGAAGGTTGAAGGTTGAAGATTGAAGGCTTTATATTGAAGGTTGAAGCTGAAAGTGAACCTTTCTTTAGCATCAGCTATTTATGGAAACGCTGATGTATACCAAGAAGTAATGCTATACGTTTGCCTTCTTTTATCTGCTCTGCTGATTTTTTAAAATCTACATTTGCACAAAATCCTGGCCCAAAGAAGTCAAAGTAATAGGGAGACATCAGTTGTGCTAATGGAAATATGCACAAATGGAAATATTCAAATTCTTATTTTAAAGAAAGCTCAATGCGACCAGGAAGCTCCAAACATAAACATAACGATGTGTGCAGTTTTGTACTGCAATTTAAACATTAGCCAGTTTATCTACATTAGACCTAGGAATTTTTCATGTCAGTTAACTACAAGCGTCAATATCCCCCCCTCCCTCATTACTGTCTCGTTATATACAATTTGAGAACGTGCCATTAATGTAGCTCTTTTGGAAATACAGAAAAATTGGATACAACACTTGGAGATATGCCTGAAATTCGCTTGATTTTGACGTTGCTGGAGAACAACAGAAATGCTGCGTCAAGCATCCACTTATTCCTCCCTTCCTGTTTCATCAACCACTTGTCACATTGACTCAAACAAGGTCTCAACCTCTAAATCAGATCCCGGCTTATGCAACAGTATAAAAGTGAGAAAATCAAAGCTACAGCTCCTCCACAGTAGCCATACAAATTGAGCAGCCTGGCTTCTTGCTTCAACTTGATGTGTTCGATGAGGGTATTAGATGCAAGGGAAGCAATTTGTCGATATTTCAACCGTTTCCGTGGGGGCCAGTCCCTCTTGTCGAAAATGACTCCAAGGAGCCAGACTGACAAATTGGGTACAATTTTTGAGCCATCCTGTGGAAGTTTTGGTCGTTCCTTTATGGTTCTCTCAAATTCCAAACAGCTGCCGAGTGTCTCAAAAAAGTACGTCCCCTGTGCCTGGAAATAGAAACAAAACGATAAGATATCATTACTCTCCGAGTTTACAGCTAATTTTACCAATCCTCAGCTTAAATGCAAATACTTTGCATTTAAAGATTGTCTAACAAACACCGGAGATACAAGGACGCACACTCAATATTTACAGCACTCCCAAAACCAGAGGTTTGAAAATGAGCTTAGCCATGATTTGCATCATGGGCCTTTTCCAGAGTACCTCCAAATCATAAAATTTCAGCTAAATTTCACTTTTTGAAAGGATTGAAGACTCGTGGACATCACCCTGATTAGACGAAAGTAATAAAAGTATGGTAAGAATGATAAAGTCATGCTACATCTCCAAAATAAGCGTGCCATGTGTTCCTTTTCCTCTTCTTTGATACAAGGAACACTTTGAATGAATCAATAATGCAAGCATCATTTCCTCAAAGAGAAGTCATTTCATAAACAACTGAAGCATTTCAAGGCATAAATCTGTACAAAATTAGATACTAAAAGTGAAAGCTGAAAATTCTCTTGCAAAATGCCTGTGTTATCAAATCATGGCTAGGCCCTATTGCAAAACTTCTAGTTTCAAGTGCACTCCAAAATTTGATTTTATGAAATTATATCGTCGGTGTTTGATAGACGAGTTAAGATGCAAGTTGCGAGAATTTCAGTTGAAGATCAGCAAATGTAGCTATGAACTCAAAAAATCCACATATTGCATCGTTTCTTTTCTTTGTTTAGTCAAAAAAGGCACTTGTTTGAGACACCCGGTAGTTTCAAAAGTATCGTGGCTAACCCTAATTCCCTGCTTTCCAAACTTAGCTTTTTCATCGATCGTCCATTTTCAAGCATCAAATGCGATTCACTGTCAGCACTTCAGCATCGTCCATTTCTCTGATGGGGGGGGGGTTATACTTGCAGTTGTTGGTTTACTTGTAGTTAACAGCTACTGATTAACACCAACTATCTACAGTATACAATATACAATATTAGAAATATATAAAAACCCTAAATTAAGTGCAAATGTAGCACATGCAGTACTTGTTGCCAGCCCCGCAACTTATTTCTTTTTTGAATTTCACAAGAGGAGCTGTCAATTTTGGGTCATCACTAAGATTATTCCACAATAGACTCCAAAACAGATTCAATAGTGAGGTAACCCCCCCCCCACCAGGAGTCCATTTCTCTTTAACTTGTGTCGCCGTCAGTAAATCTAATTGCCATATCAGAGAGCACGACCTGTACATCAGCCAGCCCACTGAAGTCAACAGAGTTCGTATTAAAATTTGCCTCTCTACATGATGGGTCAGATGTCCTATACCACCATCCAGCCCCATTCAATGATACATGATTAATACCATCCTGTGAATTGATAACATCAAATGTTGAAAATTTTGCCTCGTTCAAGCATCCAAAGAAGTCCGGTGCTCTCTTGTTAACTTGTATATGCGGAATGAAGTCACCAAGCTGAAATTAAAGAAATGTGTTACCGTCAAAGTGGAAGAAGTGTACCATATGAATCCACAGATTATTTGAAAATAAGTTTTCATGATTGGATGACTATTCGAATGTTGCTTTCTTATCTGCTTCCGTTCGGTTCCAATATTGCTTCCGTTTGCGTACCGTATGACCGTATGATACCCTGGGTACAAGCATAGACGTAGGAACCGGGGTAGCACTGGGGGCACGTGCCCCCCCCAAGATTTCGCAATAAACAAATAAGTGCCCTTTTTATTTCTAGAAAGTGCCCCCTTTCTCTTAAGAAAAAGGTGCCCTCGAAGTGTCGTGCCCCTCCAAGTTTGAAATGCTTCCTACGTCCCTGGGTACAAGAGCCTTTTTGTCGAGTGAGATTTGATGCAAATCAGTGAATAGATTGTTTATGTTTGATAACACATCTTGCTGACGATGCCGGTAATGTCAACGTTAGATTGATGGCATCAGTTCAGGAGATTGTGTATGTAGCATCTTAAATAGCACCTAGTTGATGACAGCGCACGTGATTTGTTTGATGGCATTAAGAAAGTAGATGGCATATGATAAAGGTAACTCTGCTTTCTGTTCCAGTGAGCAGCGAGTTGCCAGTTTGCAAATGTACCCGAATAGGAGTGACAGGAAATCCTAGAACTGTTCAAGGTTGCCTTATTTGATTTGTTATTAGACTTGCTCCAAGCATATCAACTATGCTCCAAGTCTATTCCGTGGTTTCTCAGCACTCAGAAAGATATCACCTCTGCGGGGCCGTAAACTAAGAAGAAGACGCTACGAAGGAATAGCGTCCGCTTCGTGGTCTGCCCCCCCGCAGAAGTAACTATGTTCCTTACTGCTGATATACTACGGAATAGAAATGAAGAAAGTCTAGTGTGTTATTTGTCCAAGGATGTTCCAGGATGGTTCAGGATTCTTATTCCAGGATATCCTAGCATATCCTGGGATTTGTTATAAATGATTTTGCAGTGGAGTAACCTGGTATGCCCATGAACTGGCATGATAAAATATCCTATGGAATAGCCTGGGAATTTTTATAGGTGATTTTGCAGTGGAATAACCTGGCATGCCCATGAACTGGAATGATAGAATATCCTATAGAATACCCTGGGAATTTTTATAGATGATTTTGCACTGGAATAACCTGGTATGCCCATGAACTGGAATGATAGAATATCCCATAGAATAGCTTGAGAATTTTTATAGATGATTTTGCAGTGGAATAACCTGGTATGCCCATGAACTGAAATGACAGTTATTTTCTCCAATACGATAGTCTATCGAACAGTGGTAAACGGACGTTTTTTGTCATATTCTTGGCAGTCGAAAAATCCGTCAATGTTTCCTTTGATGCTGGCTTTGCAAACTAATTTTCAAAACTTTTTGCTGATTCAGAAAATGGGCATATTTCGAAAACTATTGAAAACTTTTTGGTTTTCTTTTCGCAATATCTTTAGCTAGGTTGTTGATCTACAACTTTACGTAATCAGGTTGGAAAAACTAGGCCAGACTTCTCGTAATCAAATTTGATATTTCTGTTTGCATTTCGTCAGGGAATGTTGTTAACCCTGGTCAGCACATTGCTGTTAGAACATACCAATGAATGGTATGTTTGCCGACAGGGTCGCTGAGAACGAAGAGCAGAGGGGGAAGTTTTTCCCACGGCCTCGGGGATTAAGGGCCTCACGAAGCACGATACTCCCCTGTTTTTGCCTGCTTCACTCTCCGGTCTCATTGCGCAGTTTTGCCCCTGCCTCCAAAACCTCTCAGCGGCCCTGCTTGCCGATAGCAATGCATTGATATCTAGGGAGCAGTGATCTTTCAAACTGAGACTGCCTTTTTGCTCATCCCCTGGGAGACTAAAACAATATTCAAACTTACCTCCAACCGATAACCATCTGATTCTCCACTGACTTTGAAAGAACTGTATCTTCCATTTTTCCATTTGTTATCATCTAGATTGTTATTATTCAGCTTCATTGAAATTTTCAACTCCACGTTACGCTGCGTTGACGTCAGCTTATGAATTTTGTCTAAACCAAGCCAAAAACTTGTTTTCAGGTCTCCAAAGCCTTCTTTGTATTCTTGCCATGAGCGATTTGCAATCAATTTCGATGCCTCTTCGTTATTTCTTTGGATGAACATCCATACTCTTGATGATTTGGTATTATTGTAGCATCGCACCCTCATTGTTTCACCTGGCACTGGCATTACAACTGCATATACCGGACTCTTACCTATAGTCAGGGCATCACAGTCTTTGAATGCTGGCAACAAAAGAAAAAAGTGAGTAAGAACCATGGGATGGACTCTTGGCTAAATTTTGGGTACAGGTCTGCTGCAACCATATTCATAGTGGTATCATAGGCTAGACAAATATTTTCCAAAACGGTTCATTTACTCGATCCAGACTCTTTTGTAGAATAGCTAAAAGGTCTCTTTTCGACCATCACAACATCCATTGGATTTTTGCAGAAATTATTAATTATTGGGTCAGTTTCATCTATGTTTCAACCACGGGTTGTAGGCCACCTACGAGTGAACTAAATTGGCATGACATAAAGAATATAATTACATTGTCTCCTTCTTGTTTTTGTCTTTCTCTTTACCTTCTGGGGCAGCTGTTAAGTACTTTTAGGCAGGACCGAAGCCAATTGGGGACTGGGGGTGAGCGCTCCCCCCAAGAGACCATTTGTCGGAAGATTTTAATCTCTTTGTAGTGAAGTTTACGAATGCTCTTGTAGACTGATTTGAAGACCGAATAACAAGAACCAACCGCAACAAAGCACGAGGCCTAAAGTCCCGGATAAAGTCAAAACGAGGTTTTCAGTCTCTCTCTCTCAGTTAAGCACATTCTTGTCGGTATCTTTGTGATTTAAATGACTAGTTGTGGTTTGGTTGTTTGGAGGACCTTGAGGAGAATGCACAAAAGCATGAATTTATTAGTGTTTAAACATGAATTCCTTCAGAAGTCATTGAATTTATGGCATATTTTTTATTGATATTCACTAATTGTGTTGATTTCAAAGTAGGATCAGGATCTTGAAATGTGGCCAAATTTTAGTTGCGGAGGAGTTAGGTCGGTCATATAATGCATAAACTTAACGCATGTTCCTGCGACTTTTGTTGTTGTTGTTGTTGTTGATGGTTTATCCTCGGAAAGTTTTGGTTTTTCGCCCTCCTAAGCAGTTATGGCTGGTATTGGCCCTGCTTTCAGGTCTAACACACTGCAAGCGTTTAGGCCCGTCGTTTCAACTACCTGTCAAAGTCTCAATCTCAAGTCAAAATCTCGTTTTGGCTCTGGCTTGCTCCTTAGTAGCTAGTAGCTATAATGTCACACAAGGGAGAGAAAAGAAAGCAGATGAGAGAAAATGTTCTTTTCTTGAATGCGTGGCATTAAATCTACGAAGACGAAGGAGCAAGCCAGAGCCAGAAAGAGACTTTGTAACTAGAGACTTTGGCGGGAAGTTGAAACAACGGCCTTAAATGCTTGCAGTGTGTTAGACCTGAAAGAAGCTTATTTGCTGCCCCAGAAAATAAAGACAAAAACAAACAAAAGAGGGAGACAAGGTGATTTATATTCTTTATGTCATGTCAATTTAGTTCACTCGTAGGTGGCCTAAGCTTCTCCTGCAACCCGTGTTTCAATGAATAAAGTGATAACGTCTTTGTTAGGTCAGGATTTGTTTTATAATGATGCAGAAATTAAATCAATGTGACTTGAGGGGCAAGTCTAGGGTTGGTATGATTGTTGAGTATCTAAAAGATTACAATCTTGTGAATGGTTTGTAGTACTTTTCCAATTTTCTCTCTCTTTTCTCTGCAAAACTGCGCATTTCAATCTGTGAAATGAGCGAAATGACGTCATTGTCTATGAAGTTACTTCTCTTCTACCTGAACGACGTTGCCAAGAATGTTGATATCAGTTTTCAGTGGTGGTCGATGTGGTTGCTATACAGTAAAACCCCGCAAACAAGAGCATAGCAAAATAAGGACCTGCAGACTGATTTTGTCTGAAAAGACACCCAAATATAAGAACCAAATACCGACTGATTTACTTCAATGTTCTTATGAGATGTAAACAATTTATTGACAACTGAACACCTCCAACAGTTTCAGGAATATGCAAATTCTTTTATCTAGCTGTATGATTTAAATTGCTTTGTCAATAACAAAAATACCATACCTTCTGATATTGAAATGCAGTCATTATACCCTTAAGTATATTTAACTGTATAACTGTAGCTATATATTCATCATAGTCATAACTGTCCTTGTGATAAGAACCAAACCCTGTAAATGTCATAAGTACCCCATTTATAAGAACCTAGCCAGTCTGTCTTTTAGAAAAGTATGTTCTTGTTTGCGGGGCTCTACTGTACTCTTCACATTGCTAGCCTCCTAATCGTGCACTCTTACAAAATACAGAGCAACCACGAACCCAGGGTCACAATGGCTGAAGAAGCTTTTTTTATCAATATAAAATTCTTACAATATATGTTTACCTACTCTATACATTAATACTATACAACTGAACTGCACAACACTACAGGGACGATAATATGAGGTGCAAAATTGCATGGCTACCCCATGTTCTTACGTATAACAAAAAACAGTGAACACTGCTAGGACAATACACAAAAAAGACACAATGAATAAGTGCAAACTAATCACTATACGCTAACTACAACCTAAATTAATTACAATGAACGATTGCGGCATAAAGACTGTGGGAAACGTATTTCAGAACAATGTCCCTGCTTCCTACTGAATTGTGTCAAATTGATCGATGGATTAAATGCAGAAGGCCAGAGTTTTCGTTGGAGGATAATTCCACTGTCTTTTCCGCAATCGTTCATTTCCATTGAGTAAAATAATGTGGAAGAAGTGAAGCTGAAGACAATGATAGCCCTGGAATCGAGGTTGAATACAAAGAGGTGACTACATTTGAATAGCAGTAAGAGATGTAATAACCTGGGTACCAGACTCTCTCTTTTCTCTTAGAGAGAGTCTGGTACCCAGGGTAGAGAGTCTGGTACCCAAGGTAGAGATGTCACAATTTGGAAAGAACTCACGATTGATTTTCAACAATTGGTAAGTGTGATTTTTGACAACAATTTCATAGACCCTGGACTTGTCCTTTAAGCTTCCCCATCAATGCTAGACATCAAAAAGTCAAAATCTATTTGATTCAATAATTTTGAGTCTTATTTTGTTGGCACCACTTTGAAATACCTTCTTCACACAGACCTTCACAACGTAAACCAAACTTTCCCTCAGGACACGGTCGACCACATTGATAGCCAGGGCATTCGCAAGTATCTCGACATACAACGCTTCTATCACAAGGATTCTTATTTCTGCAGTTCTCACCAAGCTGTAAGCAATCAAAGAATCAATTGAACCATTTGAAATGAATCATTAATCATAAAAGTATATATCAAAAATCATATCAAGGAAGACATTGCGCTATCACACACCGGGTAAGTAATTGAAAATTAACAATTTTTTACCAAGCAGGATTCCTTAGGATTCCTGCTTCATTTACAAGAAATAGAAATCCTAACAAGAAGACTTTTTCTATTGATATTAATAAAAATGTACTCAAATTAACCCTAAACTTCATTCACAAAACAGACCGGTTCAATTAAAGTGGTTTTGAAGCAGCTGCTATACCCCCCGCCCACTGTCGCAAAGCCTTTTTCCCCTTTTATTTGTTTTTCCCGTCTTTAATTTCTGTTTTACATTGGATGTAAGGCTTGAAATTCATCCACACAAAATTTCAGACATATTTACCAGCGTTTTTTGTAATCTATAAACCCTGATAACTTAGAGGCGCGAAGTCTTGAGCAGTGGGTACTCTGGAGGGCGCCAGAAACGGCAGAAATTTTCGCCTCCGTTGACCTGGCAGCCAATGTGAAACAGTTCCCACCATTTATAGTATCGTAGCGCATGTGTACCTCTTTGTAGGTGTTTATTTAGTTGTCTATTTAATTGTATATTTTTATGTGTTGGCCATGGGGTAGACATTGTCTTTTGCTCCTCGTTGTATCGTCCTTGTAGTGTTGCATAGTAGTTAGAGTATAGTAGAACGTAGCATGTATTGTGAAATTTTCACATTGATATAAAAAAATCCTAACAAGAACATTTATTGTACTGAAGAAGACTGACGGTTGCAGATTATTGGAGAAATGGCGCGCAGTTGACGGGTCAGAAGGCAAATTTTGGTGGTTTTGAGATATTGAGGCACCCTATACCAGACCCCCTGAATAGCCAGTTCATCAATTTGATGAAATCGATTTTGACATTAGAATCTCACCAGTGGGTCAGCGTAGTCTGTTGATTGGAATGTCCATCCTGGTCTCGGGTCCAAACTCACATCGTCTCTCAAATCTTCGCTTGTTTTATTGTTCAGTTCACAAATTTGATCCCCTCCCTCTTGTCTGTTGATCGATTTGCATTGGCTGTTGGTCATGCAATTATTTCGACATTCACGCTCACTTTTGAATAGCAATGTCTCAATGACTGATCCTTGTAGAGCAGCGTTAGGTTTGATTATGCTGAAGTTAGCGAAATGCTTACATGGTAGGCGTAGAATTTCTGCATTGATTGTTGAAACTGTATACATGAAAGCACTAAAGAGGGAGCAAATTAATATCAAAGTCTGTCGTCATTTACATTTCACATAGACTTTTAAACAGCAGTGTCTCAATGAATGATCCCTGTGGACAAATTTGATTCTTGATAACGCTCAAGTCATTAATTTTTACATGGTAGGTGTTAAAATTCTGCATTGATTGCTAAAGTATTGCACATGAAGCAGTGAAAAAGAGAAGCTATAGAGAGAGTTCAGGCTCTTAATCTGATATTGTTGCAATTAAAATTGATACATAAACAGCAGTGTCACAAGGACTGATCCTTTTAGAGCAGTATTAGGCTTAATAACGCTGTAATTGGCAAAATGGTCCGCGTAGAATGTGAGCAACATATGGAATATCAGAACTGTCTACCATATATGAAAGAATAATGAAATTCAAAGGGCTGCTTTAAAGGGAGTACAAAGACTAGCATGCTTTGAGCGAAGTCAGCGACCTGCTCTGCACAGCTTCCAGAATAACTGACTGTACGAAATTCACAAAAACAAAAACAAACGATGGCAAAGGCTGCTGGTCTTTGTACTTTCTTTAAAGGAATATTTACAACCGTCATGCCTTGCACATGTCATCTTTTCGTTGCCGGTCATCATTTTAGTAGACTATTTAAGTGGTAAACCATTCGCGATAGACGATAACACTAAAGATGGCATAAAGGGACCTTTAACTATAATATGCTGTGTTCCACGACAAATCGACCAATCGAGTCAATCCTACTACCTTCAGACGCAAAGGATCATGGTAACAGATTCTTTGGCACCATCGCTAGCACAATCGTCCTTTTGACACCAGTGATAATGACACCCACGATGAATTTTTTGACAAGCCCCACCCTTAATTTTGGGATGTCCAACAATGAAACTTTTCCTGTCTTTCTCAAGTTAAGAGGGATTTTATATGAAAATTTCCCACAGTGCAGAATTCTCGAAAGCAGGTCTAAAATCGTTCATCAAATTTGCCAAAATCTATCAAACATGTCCATTCGTCCATTCACTGCAAAAACCAATCACAATTATGCTTACAAATCAAACTTTTCAACTTGAGCCACAAGGGGCTAGTTAACGAAAAGAAATATTTTGCTCTTTCTGGCGTTTATTTGCTACACAGAACAATTCGTTTCTGACAGCTGATCAAATATAATTGATAAACAAATCCAAACATTGTCAAAATATTCCTACATTTTGGAGAATCATAAATATTTTAGGTAAGCCCCAATTCAGAAAATATTTTATTGCTTGCAAAATTATAAATATTTTAAGGTAAGTTCTAACAGGTCAAATATTTTTATTTTGCTAGTTATAGTTGTTGCAAGGTAAAGGTAGCCAGTTGGAAGATACAAAAACAAATTTTCTGACTGATGATATTTCTTAATTGTGTTTTTAGCTTGTATTTGAAACGAGAAAAGTTTGTTGTCGTTGTATCTAATGCTACTAAGCTTTGGACTTTGTTCACACGATGCCAGCAACTTTTGAAACCGGCGAAAAAATATGTGACGGTAGTAAAATTTGAGCTAGTGTTCGCGCGATACCGGCTCAATTTGAAAACGATAGAAAACTTCACGGTAACTAACTGACTAACTAACTAACTAACTAACTAACTAACTAACTAACTAACTAACTAACTAACTAACTAACTAACTAACTGTTTGAAAAAAATAATGAAAATGTACGAGGCTGGCTATGTTTCCTAAAGGAAATTGACTCCAAGAACATTCCTTAAATTGGCATACCTTTCTAAACATCATATCAGTCCATGAAACAATTTCTATTACATTCATTCAGCTCAACTTAAATGTCTCCGACAACAGTAACCTTTCAAAGCTTAGATACAGCTATATTCCAGTACATCATCCTAGCAATTTGCAAACAAAATGACGTCATCAACTGAAACTTAATATCAGTCGATAACTTGAAGACGAAAAGAGATATCAAAGAAACTTAAACAGGAGTCCGTATCATTCGACAGTGCCATTAATTTGAATCAATAAAAATTTTCGCTTCAGATCACTTTTAAGAGCGGAGGCACCTTAACCGGAAATTTTAGAGCTTTACGGTTAAGGTGGATCTGCACTTAAGGTAGCTCACTACAGAAAAATTTCAAATTACGAAACAGTGAACGGTGGTTGCATCCCAAGTAAAACTTAGTTCAAAACACAAAACTTCAATAAATTAAGGTGGCTCGCTTCTGATATAAATTTCAAACTGCTACACACTGGGTGTCCTAACGCTCATGTTTGAATGCGTTAAAAATTGTCATCATTTTCGAGGGTTCACTCGGTGCCATTTTCAAAACGTGCCGCTTAGAGTTCCGTTTCAAAAATCTGACGTTTCCATGTTTTGTGCCGTTTTGGTGTGAACGGGATTGGCGTGAACGGGATGTGCCATTTTGGTGTGAACGGGAGGCCTATACGTCACATTTTGCACCGTTTTAAAATGTATCGGCATCGTGTGAATGTAGTCTTAATTAATCCTCGTCAGCTGCATCTAATCAAGTCTAACATAATCAAAGGCCCGTTGAAAATCGACCAGAAATCGAACAATGCATTGGATGAGGCAGAAAAAAGTTCCTACGTTTAAAATTTCATAGCATCAAGAATACTTCACAGATTTGAAAGATTCAACTTCTAGTCAAAAGCCAAAAGATCGAAGTATTTTTGTGATTTTTCTAGTTGTTTTACGAGTTCTAGAAATGTTGGTGGGTTCAACTTTACAAAAATGTCATGGTTTCAAAATGACTGAAAAAGGGCCTAAACGTTGATCAAATCATAAAGGACTCATTCCACGAAACAATAAATGAAATTCTATTTCTCATGAGTGAGAAATGCCTTCTGCGCATTCATTGTCATGAGACTGAAAGTGTTTCGTATCTGTTGGGAAACTTGTGTCTTATGCGAGGAGAGTCCATATGATTTGATCAATGACTTAGGCCCATTTTACTTTCAGTCATTTTGCAACCATGAAATTTTTATAAAGTTGAATTCACCTTTACTTCTTGTACTGGCAAGACAGCGAGAAAAATTACAAAAACACTTTGATCTTCTGGATTTTAATTAGAATTTGAATCATTCAAATCCGTGAAGTGCTCTTGATGCTATTAATTTTCACATGAGAAACCTTTTTCTGGCCTACGCAGTACTGTTGAAGGGGGTTAGGGACCAAAAACAACGGTATCTTCAGAGCAACTGATTACATTAAAATCGAAAACTTTCGGACGGAAAACTTTCGGCAAAAAAACTTCGGACAAAAAACTTGCGGACGCTTTTCGGGAATTTCGGACAAAAAAACTTTCGGACAAACACGACATAAAAAAAAGCATTATACCAAACTATATGTTAAAAATAATTGTGATTCCATCATGAATATCAATTTACAGTGGGTACATGATGATCATCACATCAACAAGGACATTTGAATGTAATTTTCGTAAGACTGAACAATGATAAACCAGCTGTAAACCAAATTAAAAGGTGCTGCCATACGTGAAATTTTTTCAAGAAACGCTTCAAGGAGCCAAACTTTTAGATGCAGAATTAAAGAAACTTAAGAACTAGTGGTAAAACATTGATTTATTACCGTTTATGTTACGTTTCTTTGTGCATTTCCATTTTCAATGAATTTAATACTTTCGGATGAAAAAACTTTCGGACATCACCACATTTCGGACAAATAAACTTTCGGACAATCGGACATCACCACATTTCGGACAAATAAACATTCGGACAAACTTTTGTCCGAAAGTTTGATTGTCCGAAAGTTTTCGATTTTAATGTAATCTTCAAATTTCAATCACCATTTATAGTAAAGTCTATGTCCATATAAGGCTTCTTCAGTTTGAATATGACCATGGCTTACACCAAACACTAAAGAACGTTGATTGTGAATTTAAGGCCAGCAGAAATGCTGTCAAAGACCGAAATCTTTGGAGACAGTTAGCACATGTTGATGCGCAATCTGCCGAAGGCGGAGAAGGCGAATTATGACGATGAAATGGGAAATGTTTGTAGCATTTGGCATGCAACATCACACCGATCCTTTATCTTGAAAGGTCAATAAAACATCTCTCGTTTAAAAGATTACTGCTCTCTGGATATCAAGATGGTGCTATATTCAAATAGGGGGGTCACTGGGGGGTATGCGATTCCGCATTTCCGCAATTTTTCTGCCCTATTTCCGCAAATCCGAACACAGAAAATGGCTATTTGCACTGTTTGTTGGGCCTGTGAGCAAAGTCTTCCTGCTTCATATTAAAACACAACACGATCGTCAACCAAAACCACCTTCTTTCTATTTTGCATGTGCCTATTACATGCAAGAAGTTTTGCTGTCGTCATGGGCGTTCTGTTTGCACGAAATTTTTGTTACTAGTCGTTGTTGTGGCAGTTGTCTTCAGCTATAAGTCATTATTACACAATATTTTCACAGAATTAGCATCAAACCTGCTTTGTTGGGGCTGTGAAGAAGCCAAGTTGTGAGCCTCGAGGAATCCCCTTAAAAGGGCTCTATATCGCATGCGTAGTAACGATTTACTTCGATTATGTAATATGCAAATCAGCTTGACCTTTGAAAACAAGAGATCAAGACAAAGGAAAGACGCGCATGACAACGTGAACCCCAACGTTGATTCGCTCTCAACAAAGCTGAAACAACAATGTGTCTGAACAATGGGGTCAGCACTTCATCTCCCCAACAATGCTACGTTTTAGCAAAGAACACTAGTTTTGCAGAAATATCCCCATTCCGCAGAAATGCAGCCAATATCCGCAATCTGCAGAAATGATGATTGATTTCCGCATTTCCGCACCCAGAATAGCCAGATATCCACTATCCGCAAAACCCCACTGACCCCCCTCAAATACACGTTTCTTTTACAAGAAACTTGGAATATGTATGTATGTATGTATGTATGTATGTATGTATGTATGTATGTATGTATGTATGTATGTATGTATGTATGTATGTATGTATGTATGTATGTATGTATGTATGTATGTATGTATGTATGTATGTATGTATGTATGTATGTATGTATGTATGTATGTATGTATGTATGTATGTATGTAAAATTCGCCATCACTAAATTAAAGTGCAAAAGTAATTATCTAATAAAATAAAAGAAAAAGTCTAATTACAGTGTTTACAGAAATTAAGATGTAAAAGCTAAAAATCTATTTAAAACACCCCCAGTTTAAAATGGCAGGGATAGCATTAAAAGGTCAGTGCGACTTTGTTTCCATACTGGTCCCTCCAGAGGTGTGTTTGAAAGAAAATAATGTTCGACGAAAAGAAATATAAGAGGTAAGAGGTAAGATGGTAAGAGGTAAGAGCAAAGCTATATTTTCAAGACTATTCATAGAATATCAGCTCAGGCCATAGATTGGATAAGGCCATAGTTTTTAAAAGTTGCTTAATTCAACATGGAATACGCCTTTCTTTTATAAGAGACATAAATCAGGCCATAAAAGTTTCTTAGATTAACATGACATTTGTCCATTTTAGTACTAAAAGTTTTTACTTTGGTTTCTTATTTTTTGAATGCATGATTTGTCAATGTGGTTGCTAATGTCATGCCCAAGAACTAGGTCGTTGTGAGGGTGACAAACAAAATTGGTCGAGAATTCACATCAACATCACACACATCAATAAAAGCTCAATTCTTACACGGTCGAGGAGAAGTTCTATTCCTGCCTACTTTTGTAGCACTCGTTCTCCCTCTGATTCTCTTCCCGCGTACGATTTATTACTTGCAAAAAAATATTATTTTGGTCTTTTACAGTTCCACCCACTTGGACGGGGGTACATGAGTCGTCGCTCATGCGATGTGTGTACGTGAATAGTTTTACTTACATAATTCCTGTCCCTCACACTAACACTGCTGCAAATATGTTCCTTGACATTTAAAACATGATTAAGGAAAAAACAGTGTTCTGTTATGATGAAAACGCAAATGGTTAGATAATATTGCTCAAGAATAAAGGTTCAACGATATATTTGCTATGATATCCATGCTTTTAACTTTTAAAAGCTGCTTGATACTTCTCAGACGCAGTACTAGAGTTTCTTAAAATTTTAGCAATCTTGATACCAGTTTCTTATAAACAAGCTTCTTATAAAAGACGTATATGTAATGTGTTGACTTCAGCCAGTAACAGAATCTTTAAAACTCGAGTAATCTTTCTATCAATTAAACTGCTTGAATGGAACTTTCGGTAATTTCCTGTAAGTTTGCAGCGGCAATTTTCGAGTTCTTGATTTTTTTTAAAAATGGCGGCATATTTATCAATTTGGAGGTTGTGACGTCATCAGTTTGCCACACCAGGAGTGCTACAGATTTCTGCTTCCAACCACATTGTATGTAGACCTTCATAAACTATATTTTTCTCGAAGGATGGAACAATCTTCCTAAAGTAGTTTAAGATATAGGATGATTTCAACATTTTTTTTAAATTTTCGATGAATTTTTGGATAAATAATCGAAATGTCGCAATTTTGAAAATAAGCAAGACATGAAAAAATTTCCGCCACAGATTTACAGTAAAGATCTCAAAGTTCCTTCCCTTCAAATAAACTACACACTAAATTAGCACAAAAATCGTTAATAAACTCACAAGGAAATATGAAGACTTCGAAACATGATTTCCAAGCAGGTGTGCATCTCAATGAAACTGCTTGATTCTAAAAGAGTATCTGAAAACTGTCGCTGATATACAGAATTCTTTATTGTATACACTAATCATTGATATAATAAAACTTTGTTCATACTAATGCAAACGTCAACAAAACGATAACATGCTGTTAATTTTGAAAAATAATAACCACAAACTCCGAGGGGCAAATCACTTCTCAAAATAGCGTACGTGATTTTTGTGATTTTGAAATCACATGATTTTCTTCTGCGATTTTTTTGTGATTTTAGTGATTTTTGGTGACTTTTTCGTGTGATTTTTCAGTAATTTTTCAGTGATTTGTGATTTTTGGTGCTTTGTGCATGTGATTTTTTGTGATTTTGTGATTTTTATATGTGATTTTTTTTGTGATTTCAAGGGAGGTGTACGAAAAAAAACAGTGATTTGCCCCTCGACAAACTCCGTAAGTTGCAGGTTAAGGCAACGACTCCATCTTTATTCACTAGCTCTCTTTGATTTGATCATCTTCTTCGTTTAGGGCGCATTCTTTTGGGCATTTGAAGTCTGCGAAGTCTTCTGAAAACGGTAGGCTTCGCAGAGAAAAATTTCAGTTACCAAAAGAATAGGAATTCTGAAAACGGTAGAGTTGGCAGACTTCGCAGAGAAAAATGCCAAAGGAATACGCATTCTGAAAACGGTAGAGTTGGCAGACTTCGCAGAGAAAAATGCCAAAAGAATACGCATTCTGAAAATGGAAGGGTTGGCAGAATTTGCAGGGAAAAATGCCAAAAGAATGGGAATCCTTGAAAATGATAGTTCGAATGATGTTGTTCGACCGAGCGATTTGATGCCATCTACAATTTGCTTCTGTTATGCCATTCCAAAGAGAAAAGAATCTGCAAAGCGTCATTGTTTTTCGAATGTTTGTGAAAACTTTTTCATTCACGAAACAATGCTCTCTGCGATCTTTCAAAAGTCTTCCAGCTTCAGAAGCAGAAGCCAAGAAGAATACGTAAAAATCTCTCGGATGTCTACCGAACTTCGAGAGATTTTTCTTTTCTATCGTGAAAATCTATCGGATTTCTCTCGGGTACCAAAAGAATAGGATTTTATCTTCTACCAACTCTACAGTTTTCAGAAGATGCCGCTCTATTCGCATTGTCATGGTGCGCAGTTCGTACCTGTCAAAAGGCATAAGGGCAAGCCAATACATGTCTTGAAAATTTGAATTGCTACATATGAGAGAGAATATGAATGTTATTTATGTGTTATTTCTTTAGCTTTATCAGCATCTCAGATTTTTTGACAATGAAGTGTCCCCAGATCGCTATGTCTTGAGAATTTAAGTTGTTATAAATGCAAGATGACGAATCGCTCATTGTCCACCAACCAAGACAATATGAATCGATAATTGAAAACGTCAAGAATTTCATGGCATTAAGCTCGCTAAGACCATCTCCAGCATTGCCTGAATAACCACCAACTGTCAGGGGATAATTGTCATCTTGTGCTCCAACTCTGAACAATTCATACTGAGCCCAAAAATTTCGAAAAGCATCGTCTACGAGGTTGATTCGAAGAATCGCAGATCTGCCACTGCTTGTCAGACGATGCAAATTATTCAACCCGATCCAGTAAAATTCTTTAAACGTAGCCTCAGCTTCGAATAAAATATTCATGGCCTTTTCGTTATCAAGGAAATTGGATTTTCTTTGGACTACAATCCAGCCTCCATCCAGTGTCATCTTGCAAAGCACACTGAAGTATAAGGCCCCAAACGGTTTGATTAAATGGTACCCACTCTTGTTTGAGCCATGCTCGCTTATCGTTTGGCAATCCGTTCTTGTATCTATGATAGAGAAACATTACGGAATTTAAGCTTTCAGTTTAACGAATAATATTTGATCAATCTTAGAAAATGGGGGCTTTGGGGTTTCACCCGAGTTGCGGGTTTGGCCAATTTCAGCCCTCAGGTTTCGGGAGTTACGTTTAAATCGAATGGGTTTCCCGGTCTTGAGATGTGTCGATGTGTCGTGAGTTGCAGGATTGGCCATTCTTTGTGCTTGGGTTTCGAATATTTCATTCAAAGTTCCTGTTCTGTCGGGTTTTCGAAGTCATATATGACTGTATACAGTCCATATAGTTAACTTAGATTTAAAGTCAGCTTTCGAATGCGTAAAACAAGGCGCATAGGGAGTCGGTGAAAACGACAATACCGGAAATAATTACTGACGAAAATCGAAGCTTTTTGTTCAGAAGTGCAATTTCGGGTTTTGACTTTTGTTACTTGCAGGATTTCGGGTTTTTGCTAATTTTGGTCCTGGTTTGCGGGTTCTACTACTCCCAAAGTCCCCCTCTTAGAAATATATTTGATTGCAGTTGCGAGGTGGCAAGCAAATCATTGGGGTCCAGAATCGAGCGTGGAACCTGGAACTCTCGTTCCCACATAGACAATACACTGCTTCAATTAATCCTAAAGTGGTTGGGCTATCTGATACGTCCAATTTTGGTTGGGGGGGGGCTGAAAAATCCCCCTGCCTAACTCTTGACTGGTAATAGATGTAGCATCCAAATTTGGCTAATAGCTAATAGCCTCTGGCATGTACTCTCTGAAAATATTAGAATTAACATAAAATTAGGTTTCGTTATGCTTACATTAGCATTTGCCTTTGTGTGGTCAAGAAAAAGTGGCAAAATTGGCCAAAATCGAGAAAATAACGATAAAGTTAAATTTTTAGCACCATTTCTATCGAAACATAATTATTATGCTTGAACTATGACACTACACTATGAAACAAATTTGCAAAAAGTGAATATTTTGCAACTTTTTGCGTGATAATTGAGATTTGAGGATTAGCGATCTTTTCAAGATCAGTCCCGGAAAATTGTCCTCCTCCCCTCATTTGTTAAAATACTTATACCAAAGTTTCTCAAAAGTTGCAGTGTAGGTAGTTGCACAAAGCCAAGAAGTTTCATGGCCGTAAAATATCTCCTGACAGTGTTACTAAAGAAATCTAAAAGGACTACAAGGAGGGGGGAATTTCCCCCCCCCCCCAAACCAAAATAGTGTTAAGCGGCCTCGTTTTGCAAAATTTTCAATCTCTTCCCATTGTTCGTGTGAAAATTTCGTGCTCAGATTCGGATGTAGCACCCAAACTTTAGTCTAGTTCCATATTTTTACACTGCTGACGATTGTGACGTTGATTTGACTTTATGACGATATATAATTTTGCTGCGCCGTCACAAGGGCATTGGCTGCGAAAAACCAACATTTCGACAGCTAGCAATGCGAGAACCTTATAATTACACTAAAGTTTGGGTGCTAAATCCGAATTTGGCCTATAGAATTACAGGAAGAGAAATTTTGAATAATCCCCAAAATGAGGTTGTTAATTGAAGTGGTGTATTTACCAGTATTTCCCTTATTCTTGGATCTAAAAGTTGAACCATGAGCTTTGGGAAACGTGGAATTTCTCATTAGATTAATTATCATTGTAAAGAATTAGAACTGTCAGGCCTACCCTTGTGTGTTTTTTGTTCTTCCATCCTCTCTGTTATCCTGTCGCTTTAGCATTCTCAGTCCGCTACCATGCGCTTTCCTGACAGGTGATCGCATCGCATCGCTATCTTGTTTTTCGAAAGCCTCATTTCGGTCTATGAGCTCCTTCAATGAGAGAGTGCGGAGCCACATTCGCTCGTTCGGCCCGCTGTGGCTCCGTACTCTCGCCATAGAATTTTCCCTCCAAGTGATTTACTCCAAATTGGGCTGAACAACAACCCGACCTAGCAAAATATCCCATCTTGACAAATCTTGACATGTTTTGACTGTTTCCTCTAGGAAAATTGAATTCTTTTGATACCCGGAGCAAGAAAAAGTAGGTGAAAATGATACCCTTGAAACGGTATATCCCCCAGGTGAGTAACTTTTTATGGGCATGATTATCAGAAAATTTCCGGATTTATGAGTATACTTTTTAGAAATTTCTCTGGATTTATGGATGTTGATTTTACAATTTGAATGGCACAACCCCCGCATCTGGAAAAATCAAGTGACGTCCCCCCCCCCCTGAAACACATCCACATTAACTCACATGCCGTTTTCATTCTGGGCCGGTGTCGTGCAAACGTGGTCTGATATTACCTGGAAGGAGAAAGCACATGTATCCAGGGCATAAGCAGCTGTCTTGGCATCGATAATTTTTACCACACGGTTGAGTGTGTTGGCAGATTTGACCAACCTGAAACAAGAATCCAAAAAAATTTTTACACTTTTAACATGCCCTCCTGATACCATGAGTGATAGGACACCCAGTGTGTAGCAGTTTGAAATTTATATCAGAAGTGAGCCACTTTAAGTTATCATTTTTCTATGTTTTGAACTTATTTTTACTTGGTATACAGCCACCCTTCATTGCTTCGTAATCTTGAAAATCTTCGGTAGTGAGCCACCTTAAGTGCAGAGCCACCTGAATCATAAAGCTCTTGTTCAAAACACAAAAAACAATAAGTTAATGTTGCTCGCTTAAGGTGGCACATGCTTCGACGTAGAGATGTTCTTTAATGACTGCAAGAAAATGCCGCAAAAGGGCTAATTCTTACCACTGTTTGAGAATAATTACTTGAAATGTATTTCCATCTAGGCTTTGATTTAAATGCAGCACCACCTTCCACATCGAACGCCGTTATATTATTTAGCTCACATCTTTGCTCTCCTGTCTTCTCAATGTTCATCGAACCGCACATCTGATTCATTAGACAATGCAACTGGCATTCTCTCTCGCTTGTAAAGAGCAATGTCTCAAAGACGTATCCTTGTAGAACAACATCTTCTCTCTTGACATCATATTCAGATTGATGTTTGCAAGGAAGTCGAAGTGTTATAGCGTTGATTGAAATGCACGGCAAGAAAAAGCCGAGTCTGTAAACGGAGAAAGGAAAATGAGAACAAATGCAAAATAACAAGCTCAGCATCAACTGAGAAGTCCGAAATAGCCTCACCAAGGCTGTCCTTCGATGTATCAGATAAGGAATTTCACTTGGTTATTCTCGAGCAACCTGCAGAATGTGTTCTGGTTGATTTAGGAGATTTAGTAAACCAGACGTTTGAGATAACATCTATTTAATAGATGTGGGAGGTGTAAACATAATTTTTTCAACACCGAAAACATCTATTTACTAGAAAGGGGGACGTATACATAAGTTGCCAACTCAAAGAAACGTCTATTCAATAGATATGAAAGGTGCATGCACAATTTGAAGCCCTAAAAACATCTATTTAATGAATATGAGAAGTCCATACATATTTGCAACACCAAAACACATCTTTTTGATAGAAGGGAGGATGTAAACATAAGTTGCCAACTCTGAGAAACGTTTATTCAATAGATATTAAAGGTGCATACATAATTCGAAACCCCAAAACATCTATTTAATAGATTTGAGAGGTGCATACATAATAGGCAACTATCGAAAACATTTATCTAATAGAAGTGAAATATGTATGAATATTTTGTAACACCGAAACACATCTGTTTAATAGATGTGAGAGGTGTACACATAATTTGCAACACCAAAAACATTTATTTGATAGAGGAGAGGATGTATAAATAAGTTGCCAACTCTGAGAAACGTCTATTCAATAGATATGAAAGGTGCATACATAATTTGGACCCCCAAAACATCTATTTAATAGTTGTGAGAGGTGCATACATAATTGGCAACACTCGAAAACATCGATCTAATAGAAATCAAATATGTATAGATAAGTTGCAACACCGACACACATCTGTTTAATTGATCTGGGAGGTGTGTACATAATTTGTAATGCAAGAAATGCCTGTGTAATAAGTCAACGGTTTCTCCACAGGAAGCGAGTATTATTATTGTGCTGATAAAATAACAGAAGATTTGAAAATACCTGGTTTTTCTTCGTTGTGTTTCCTCTCCAACTGCTATTCAGTTCAAACTGTGCTGTCTGGACCGAGAGAATTTCCGTTACCTCGTTTCTTGGTTGTGTTCCCTTTCTAAGCTGCTCTCGATCCAAGCTGTCCTGCCTAGGCCAGTAATTCTCACCACAACAGAAATTCAAACCCGACCCAATTTCTGTTGCGTTGAGAAGGACTGGCCTAGGCAGGACAGCAGCTTGGATTGAGAGCAGCTTGGAAAGGGAACACAACCAAGAAACGAGGTAACGGAAATTCTCTCGGTCCAGACAGCACAGTTTGAACTGAAGAGCAGTTGGAGAGGAAACACAACGAAAAAAACCAGGTATTTTCAAGTCCTCTGTTATTTTATCAACACAATAATAATACTCGCTACCTGTGGTTTCTCTATGCTATCCATGTCTGGTTATCTAGACATTGGAAGTTTTTTCAAATGGTCATAGAGAAGGCACAGTCATGCAAAATTGTTAGGAGGATAAAAATACACATAACACAATTTTTCAAGCAACAGGCCTTACGGCTGCATTCACATTGCACAATCTTTTGAAAGCGCGTAAACGCTCGTGAAGAAATCCTCCATACTAATCCCTTACAGTGTTCAGAATGCGTTGGGTGACTCCAAAGTGAAGCAAAACCGCCAAATCATTATATTTTAATAGATTGCTGCGATTTTGTGTAAGGGTATATTTCTAATTCAACTAATAAAGCAATGAGCTAAAACTCAAAGGGTCTGTTTTATCCAGCATTCCTTGCACGTGCGGTCTCTTGGTTGACCTTTTGTTGTCGCCATTTTGATAAACAAAGGGCAACCAACAGACCAGCACGTGCAAGGCATTCTGGATGAAATAGGCCCTTTAAGTTTTCAAATTCAGACTTCGTTTACACAATACCGGTAGAATTTGAAAACAGCATAAAATTGTGTCATTTTGGCCTTCCCTTTACACGATGCCAGCAGAATCTCCAACTTCTGCCGACCGAATGTTTTTTCGGTTACCAAAACGGCAAAGTTCGTGATTCTGCCGTTTTTAAATTCCGCCGGCATTGTGTAAACGCACTTTGCCGGCTGAATTTTATGCCGCTTTTGTCTCGAGGCTAATATTTTTAATCCTCCTTATTTTCGTAGTTGTTTTGGCTATCTTGATTGACTATTGAAGTCAGTTTTTATGGTTATGGAATTAGCATAAGTTTCTACCGGTAACGTGTAATCGGGAGACCAAAACGGCACTTTTTCATGCCGTTTTCAAATTCTACCGGCATCGTGTAAACGAGAGCTCATTTTCCAAGGCGACATAAAATTCTGTCGTTTTCAAATTCTACCGGCATTGTGTAAACGGGGTCTCAGCAGCAAATATACTCTTTGCTGTGTCTGTTCCCTATAAAACAAGAACAAGTTTACTTTAGTCTCATAGCGGGCGTCCCGACAACAGTACTCCAAACATGCAAAATCACCAAACTTTGTTATAAGGTCAATCATTAAATCTTTTCTTTGTCAAGAGGATTAATGATAAAATCATTTTCTACAGGCAAAGGTGATCTTGTGATTGGCTTTAAGGCTAATTTCCAGTCAGCAGAATTTTCCGAGCGGCTGGAATTTCACCTTGTGTTCCTTTGGCAGTCAAATCAATCATGATTGCATTGTTTAAGTTTTTAACATTGTTTCATTTCAATACATTCAGATACGGCTGGTTGACTTTGAATGAAATCTTGATAATTTGCATTGCCAGGAAAGCAAGGACAGACAATAAAAAGTTGCTCAGCAGTAAATATCTACTCAATTTCATAGCGAAATTTGCTCTCACAAACAAAAGAATTTCCACCCGCCCGGAAATTTCACTGACTGGAGATCAACCTGTAAGATTAGCAGACTGAGCTCATTTCAAGGCAGCCTGGTTTTGAGACATACTGCAAACAGCACTGATGATCAAATATCAAATATCAAATAGCACTGATGATTACCAGATTAATTCTTAATTTCATGGCTCTTTGGTCTGATGAACGATGTCACTTAAACTGTTGTTGTTGTTGTTATTGTTATTGTTGTTGTTGTTGTAACTTTATTTTACATCGATTTACCTTTATTACTTTTTTCTAGTCAGCTATATACATATGTACAAGTAAAACTAATCAAAATCGATGGAAGAGAGAAACGGTATAGCCTAGGCCCCAGTTACACTATACCGGATTGCTATCGGAGCGGAGTCACTTTCGAATAGGAATGGGGTTTGAGTTACACTACGCCACACCGATCCGATACACAACGCTCCGATTAATGGAGTGAAAATCACTCCACTCTGGGGTTGATATAAAAATCACTCCGGATTCACTCCGTACCGCAGCGAAGCGTTGTAGTGTAATCGCACGAATCCGATATACTCCGCTTCGAAACAATGAAGTTTCAGATTAGCAAACAATGAACTTTGGTGCCAGACTGCCAAAGCACCCTACAGTGTAGACCAGAACGTGGCGTTAATATGGCGTGGGAACAAGAGAAGCCTTGTAGTAGTGTAACTACTAAACCAAATATCACCATGGAGTGAAAGTTACTCCTCTTTACTCCGCTCCGATAGCAATCGGATATAGTGTAACTCTAGCCTCAGAAAAAAGTTCGCCAATGCATTATTCCATAACCTTTAAATGATAAAAAAAACATTTCGTCATTTTTACATAGAGTCAAACCCCGTAAACAAGAACATAGCAAAATAAGAACCTGCAGACTGATTTTGTGGAAAAAGACACCCAAAGATAAGAACCAAAAACAGACTGATTTATTTCAATGTTCTTATGAGATGGTACATTTAACTAAGGAATTTCATCATATCAGTGTAAAAAAACTTTCAACTATTGATAACTGGACACAATTATTTTATCAAGCCGTTTGATATAAGCTGCTTTGTCAACAACAAAGATACCATACTCTCTATCTAAATGAATTCATTATACGAGCAAGTTTATTTAGCACATATATTACATACCGTAGCTATATATTCATCAAAGTCACAAGTGTCCTTGCCATAAGAACCACAACCTGAAAATGCCACAAGTACCTCATTTATAAGAATCTAGCCAGTCTGTTTTTTAGAAAAGTATGTTCTTGTTTGCGGGGCTTTACTGTACATTTGGATCAATTACTAAAGAGACCAAAAAGAAATTTGCGACGCGTTTGATAACCGAATTTCGACGATTTTTCAAACGGGGGCACTTCTTATTTGGACACGCAGAAGAAAAACAATGCCAGTAACTCACACAACTCCAGTGATGATTGGTCTTTGCATCTTCTCCAACTTAAAACGTGAAGAGCGAATTGTAGCTTTGCAATTTCTCAACAAGGAATTCGATGGTCGTTCTAAATAGTCCCTTCCTAGTTATTTGACATCGAAGCTTTTGTAAAATGACATTAGGAATTACTTTTTTAGAAAATAGTCATATGAAATTGTTTGATAATAGTAACATACAGGGCAAAATTTCTCAAGCAGTTTCTGATCTAACTAATTAAGCAATTAGCTAAGACTGAAAAATCATAGAGGTCAAAGACAAATATGTTCTCAGAAATGTCATATTCTCTTTAAAACGATGAAAAGTTTTTAAAAACCGCAAACAATGGAGGAGCTCGTTTTTGGCCAAACCTCGCTTTCCTGGAATGACCGCGTGACCCTATAGAAACAATGAATGAAAAGTCCTGGAAAGCATTGAGAGAAATGAGAAAATAGAGTTTGCTCTTTTGTGAAGGTGAAAGTGACGGTGAAGTTGAGCTTTTTAGTGCCAAGTGCTGGGATCGCCGTGGCAGAGAGGACCTAAATTAGCTTGTGTGCATCTACTGCTGTTTCAGTTGGGTTGAACTTTTCGTGAAATCAAATAATTCCTTTAAACAGAAATTCAACTTAACTTAAACCATTGGTAATACAAGCAACTAAATCGAGTCTGCGACATTTTGTAGTGACGCTCTAGTGACTTTGCTAATAATCGAGCCTTGTTCATCTAAGGCCATGTCCACATGTATCCGGATATTTTTGAAAATTCATCTGCTTTATCCGTAAAAAACAAAGATCCGCGTCCACACGAAGAACGTTTTCGAAAATATCCCCGTCCACACGAAAACGGTATGACATTCGAATTTCAATATTCGATAATGAAATTCCATAATCGATAACGATATTACGTTTGCTCTGATATGAAATAAATCGACACTGTCACGTCAGCGTTTTTGAAAAGCTCCGTTTGCATCCGTCTACAAGACAACATAAAAACTGCGTTTTCAAAAAGATTCACTCTTGAAAGCGTTTTCGAAAAGCTTCGTTTCGGTGACTGAAAACGCCGTCTCCGTGTGGACGCGAAACCAAAACAGATAAGAAAAGATCCGGATACGTGTGGACGGGGCCTATTTGCCCTGCATCACCGCATACATTTTAAGATAAAAGGTTCTTCTATGGCATCATACAGGGCATGGCTGCAAAACTATTTCTTGCAAGCACATGACTTACATCTTTTCAAGTCACACTTTGATAACGATTGAAGTCAAAGAAGCCTTTGTGAGCTATCTTCTCCTCTCTTTCCAGTCCGAATCTTTCTATAGTACAGTTCTATGATTCCAGTAAAAGTGCATCCCACTGGCGAATTTGCTGTCCAAAAACTACCCCTAAAACTGGTGCATATTTCCGTATGAGCAGATAGTGGAGTTCCCCCTTCCCCTCTGGTCTTTGTTGTGGCATTTTTGTTCATCAACATCCATGCAATCCTAGCCTTCTCGTAGACTGATGACGATGAGTCCCTTGTATCCCTGCGGTAAACCTTGCTCAAGAGGGAATCATAATGAAACAGTGAAAAACTTGGCCCTATTTTCTTCAATCATCAATGGAATTATGAAAGAATCACGGCTTCGAATCTCCATCCCGTGGGAATGTTTTCAATTCTTCAATCGAATCGAAGCTTCTATCACATACATTTACATCTCAACAATAGTAATTCACAAATCTCACAATCTGATTGGTACTGGAGGAATTGCGAAATTTGGGCCTAAATAGGGACAAGTTTTTCAAAATAATACTATGAGTTTCTATTGCTCGAAGCGCCATCATCAAGTCAAAGAGCACAAGGCAACAATAGACTCATCGTCATCAGCCTAAGCCTTCTCGTAGGCCCGTTGCTCAAAGCAGGAAGTTTCTGGGAGACAAGGAGCAACAGCTTGCTACGTGGACTTATGATTTTGAGTTCCCTGTTTCCCTGCATTCTTTGATTTAAGGATCGATTTACGTTTTTCGTATTTCGTCGAAACTTTTTGTCCATATTTTCTTGTTCGAGACTTTTCTATCAGAAACATGTGTAGGTAAGTGCATTATGGTTCTCTGAAATTTATCACCATCGAAGAATGAATAACTGTCAACCCTTCCCATAATGCTTCGTGCCTCAAATTCAAATTGTTGAAAATACATTGGAACGTAGAATCCAACTGAGGTGCCCACCATCCAAAGCATAAGGAGGTATCAAGTGAGAAAGTGATGAAAGGAAGGCCATTGAAACGACTTAGGCCATCTCCAGCATTGCCTGAATAACCATCAACCTCCAGAGTGTGATTATGAGATTTGTTTCCAACTTTGAAAACATCATACTGGGCCCAATATTTGTTCTTGCTTATGTCTTGTAGGAAAATACGCAGAGTCACAGGTTTGGAAGTGCTTGTAAGAAGGTGTAAGTTCTCTAACCCAATCCAGTAGAAGGACTTCAAATAATAATGGGATTGGAAGTCATCTTCGATTACTTTGGTAACAGCTGCAGACTCTATTTCTTTCTGTCTTTCTTGTACCACTATCCAGCCCTCTTGCAGCATCATCCAACAGTACACTGTGATTTCTAATGAGGGCATCGGTTTGATGAGATAAAAACCAGACTTGTTTGAATGACGTTCATAGATGGTTTGACAATCTGTCATTTTGATAACTTGGGTTACTCTCGTTTGGGGTTCTCTTTCTGTTTTTGAGGCCAAGGAATTTATCATATCTATAAGAAACAATTAGAGAATATCAACGCCAGATCTCAGATTACTCTCATGTAAGAAACTTTCATGGGAAAAACATTCCCATCTTTCGCATTTTAAGCCAAATTTGAAAAAGTTTATTGCCTGAAAGTTCTTAATATCTGAAAATCGCGACACTTTGTTCCCGTGAAATTTCCTTTAAATATAGGTAAAATGAAATACTTATATAGGTAGGCAAATAATGATGTTCCTCTTTTTACCAAATTGTTGTTTACCAAATTTCATAGCTTCTCCGCTGTATTCTTAATGTAGTTTTTATATCGTTTGATAAAAACCTTATTGGTGAAAATTTATTCTCGCGAAAGCTTCTTCCTCAAAGTAACAACAATGAGTCTCTCTTCGTTCATGAACCAAGGCTGATACCAAGCTTATATTACAGATCAAGAACTGGCCTCAGAGGCGCTAGTTTTCTGCCACATCTTCAAACGAGACTCTTACAACGTCAATTGTCATCAAAACCGACCACGAGAGGCGTTTCGGGGTCTCAGGGATTCCAGAAACGCTGCTCATGCTTGTTTCTATTTTGTGACTTTGTGATTTTGCATTGTCATTTTGTGCATTATTGTCTGAGCAAACGACCAGGGTTGATCAAATGTTTATTCACCTTCACTTGGGTAACACTCATATCCTGGACATGAACAAATGTCTTTGCAAACAGCACCAACTTGACATGGTTTCAGGTCCTGGCAAATTTGACCAACCTGCGAGCAAATTTAAACATATGCTGAAGCTAAAATGAGTTATGCTGTCAGGGAAGACGCTTACCAGAAATTTTGAGATCTTTCACGCGGAAAAGAATATTTAACGCAGTCAAGTGTCAGGCAACCCTAAATTACCAAGCTTTCTTCTCATGCTCTTAACTTCTTCCACAAAACCTTTTTTATGACTTAGACCTGCTGTCATTGACCTTATTTCGAGCGTCATTTTGTGTGAAAACATTTTAAGCACTTTATACCTCAACTGTAACCTTGTGGAAGAGTGTTTGCTCCTCGACGTCGTGTGGAAGGTTGTCTTTTGTGCGTGTTTTAAAATCTTGAGCTAAGGCTTACCGAAGGCTTTGGAAATGACACTCGATGCCTCTGTGTTTAAAGACCCATTGTCAACCAACAAAACCATTGTTGTCAAATTAGTGTTTACAAACAGTAACCTCTTTTGTGTGAGAAGCATTCAGTCACCATTTTGTTTGAACTGAGCAGTGACAAAAGAATAAGCCTTGCGATCTTTCAATAGCCTTGCGAAAACTCAATGCTTACGTTTTATACAACATCATCATTTGGTGTTCTGTTTTGTTACAGGACAGATATCAAAGAGTGGACCAACATCAAAGAATATGGACAATTGAAAAGAACAGCACAGAACAGGGAACGGTGGAGATCCATGATAGGCAACCTTCGGACTTACGAGGACGCTACATAGATAGATAGATAGATAGATAGATAGATAGATAGATAGATAGATAGATAGATAGATAGATAGATAGATAGATAGATAGATAGATAGATAGATAGATAGATAGATAGATAGATAGATAGATAGATAGATAGATAGATAGATAGATAGATAGATAGATAGATAGATAGATAGATAGATAGATAGATAGATAGATACCAGCTCTAGGTAGCCTGGCTTAGCGTTCTTGTCGAGCAAGCAAAACTAGGCCAGACAGACGACTTTTCTTTATCAAAATTGGTGATCCCCTGCAAATACGACAATTTGGAGGCATGTTCTACCTGGTGAAATAAGATCAAGCAATCATCAAATCTGATTGTTCCACAGGCTTGGTGAAACTAGCCTGCGTGCAGACTCTCGGTAATAACAAATTGAAAAGATCTTTCCAATTTCTTATTAAGAGTCTGCAAGCAGGCGAGGTGAACCATGAAACTGGTCACGTTTCCTTGGAGCTCATGTGCTGAATTCTTGTTGTTCTGCTGCAAGAATCTATGTAGCTTCGCAATTTGTATTTTCTGACACAGAAAAGCATGTAACTACGCAAGAGAAATGTTGACAAACAAGAGAGAAGATCGTTGGTTGAAAATGGCCTTTTAACACTCAGTATCAGGAACTGGACCACGAGTTGCTTGCTCTTCAGACCAGGGATTATTTTAATGGTCACGTGCTTGAACTTTCATGTGTGACGTGATGACTATTATAAACCTTGCGTGTTTAACACTTATAGAAGGCTTCATTTTCTATCTCTTTTTAACATCAGCACACCATGTTGAAGCATCATCCTAATGCAGTTCATGTTAGACTTTCAAAGAAGAAATCACACCTTCATACAACTACCCTGATACGACATTTTTGTCACAAAATGTATAAATTCGATGTGTAAGTTTTCTCCTTTGATCTGATAAGGCACGAGCTGATAAATAGCACAAACTTCAGAAATATGATTATATACAAAGCAGTATGTGCAAGGTTAAAGGCTCTCCGGTGAGATCCGAGATTAACAAGTAGCTGCACTGGTCGCATATCGATAATCAGAGATTTACTCAAAAGTTGCAGAATATATTAGAGTAATATCGCCCTTGTCAGACCAGCATCGATTCCGTGTTATACAACGGCCTTAAATAAAATGTTAAAAGCAAAGGGAGCTTGGGCCTGGCTTTTCCAAAAAGCGCGCGAATGTTGTTTGCTGATGTCACCTCAATGATATTTCTTCGCTTCGCTGCTTTGTTTTGCTCAGAAAACTTGCAATAAAGTTTGAAGTTGACCTACCTGCAACGAAAGTGTAAGCACAATTCTCATTTCATGTGATGTTTCCACACACCATGTCTATTTTGTGTCGTTTCTCGATATGTCTTTCAGTTAACATAGAACAGTCTTAATCAATGCTTCCTCAAACTCTTCTCGTTTCATATCCAAAGAAATTTCGAGAATCACACACAAATTACGAGACCCAAGGCTCCTTTTGGAGGAGCACTGTAACTGACATCATACCGCCCAGGTGCGTCCACCGCGTGAAACCCCTAAGTTTTGTAGACTATTGACTCATCGGGTGGTTAGAGTTGACTGAGGTCAAGGATAAGAGAGTTAAAAGTGGGAGTGAAATTAACAATATTTTGAAATCATTTTCAATCAAATTAGAATTGGTCATGCAATTTTCTGGCTTTCTGGGAAAGTAAAAAATAGCTTGTTGAACTGTCAACCACCTTGAAAAGTTTTTGATGTGCTAAATTCATCGTTCTTCTTCAGTGGTTTGACAAGGGCGATACGGCCTAATCTATGTGTTTCAGACTTGTCCGTATTTGTGTGGTTCCAGCATGACAACAAGGAAACGGATGATACAGCTCTCACTTTGAGGTTTGTTGCAAGAGTTGAGGTGAGTTCCCTTTCAAAACTTCTTTGACGTCTCCGAAAATCTTAGTTCTCTGAAAAGTGGTCTGATAAGGACGATAGTACTCCAGAAACTACGCGGAAGTACGAATTAAGACTAACCAATCAAATAGAAGAATAACAGGAAAATGATTAACATGAGATTTGTGTTAACGAACTAACCTAAGTAATAAAACAACTAGTCATAAACCAAAAGTAAATGCCGAAATCATTAAAACTTGAATGAATGAACTAAGCTAAATGAAAAATATATTCAAATGAATGAGCACAACTCTTCCGTCACTACTGAGTAAGTTAAAAAAAAACCCCGGTGTTTGAAAGGCTACTGCTTCCTGAGTATATAAGCAATGATGTTTTGCATTACTGATTGAATAGCTAACGTGTTCAATTATTCATAGAAATATTCGTGGCGAAAATCGGTCACTCCGTTCAGATTCTGTAAGCGATGTTCTAACATGGATCTGTTTGAGAAACCTTACAAACGTGCTAAAATTACAAGCAAGAATCCCTAATCTGTTTACCTTACAGAGATGACTTTCTGCACGCTTTAGCACATGCTTTCCTCTTGGCGAGTTAAAGTCTTCTCCCTGGTGTGAGTAAATTATCCAGGGAGATTCCATTCTCCCATGAGGACAAATACATGAACACATCCAAGAGTCATTATTGCTAGGAAGGAGAACAAAGGGAAATCTTGCTGGGTGTTTTCACTCGTCGTTTTTGCAGGTTTTTCGAAAGTGGCTTCATGCAGAAGACCTCCTATTTTGACGGGAAAGAATGGCCGATTAAAGGCGGGTAAATTACTGAACTTTATTTGATGCATCGGGGATAAAATAAGACAGTTTTCAATATCATTGCTTTGATATTCAGGGAGCAGGATTTTTCAAATGCTGGGCACTTTTATTGACTCACCCGGTATGTGTTTTTGAAACACCACAAAGGCTGGACAGAATGAATATATAATGGGAATGTGATGCTTACCAATTTCTGGGAATAATTACTTGAAATAAATTTCCAATCAGGCTTTGACTTCCAAGAAATAGTATCCACCACATCTAACGCTGTGATATTGCTTAGCTCACATCTTTGGTCTCCTGTCTCCTCAATATTCATCGAGCCACATTTGTGATTCTTCAGGCATTCCAGCTGACATTCTCTCTCGCTTTTAAAGAGAACCGTCTCAAAAACATATCCTTGCAGAACAACATGTTCCTTCACGATGTCGTATCTAGATTGATATTTACAAGGAAGTCGAACTGTGTTTGCGTTGATTGAAGTGCAAAGCAAGAAAAAGGTGAATCTGAAAATAGATGCAGAAATTACTATGAAAGTCCAGAGTTTGTATCATCAGGATATTACCTCAGCTTGACGATCCTTGAATCCCAAAATGCGTTCCTAATGCTTGCACGAAAAATTCGCAGCTTAGTTGCATAAGACATGTAGTATACGTGTTTATACCAGATCTCTCGAAAGGTACTCTTATTTAAAAATCATCAAAAATCAATTATCATACAAGTGATTAATCTCTTCAATTTGTTTTTTAAATGATCCAAAAATATTTGGAGGCGATTAAATTTTTGCTTTTGATGCTACAATCAAGGTGCTGGGACACAGATGTTTTGGTTGAGTGTTTATTTACCTTGTTTTGATCCTCGTGTCTTACTTCCTTGTCTTTTTTCTGCTCTGCTTTGTCTTCAATTGATCTATGCAACTGAACGTTGTTACAAGCCCAACTACCGTCAAGTTGTTCGAACCTAACTCCCTTGTATTACTGAGTCTTGGTGCGCCTTCACAAAATCGCAAAGTCACAAAATCACAAAAATTTCGAACGTTCAGTTGCACACATCAGTTGACGACGAAACAGAGCAGAAAACAAGAAAACGAAACAAGGCAAAGGGATCAAAACAAGTAAGATAAATGATCAATCATCAATCAAAACATCTGTGTCCTAACACCTTTGCCGCAACGTAAAAAATTCACACTTTGAAATACTTGCCAAAGATAAAATATTTTCCGATGTTTTGTTATCCTTGATGCCTACAATAATAGTACATGCTTCTTTCTGTCATTCATGACAAAACCGGAAACTATTTTAATAAATTTATCATATCAAAAGAAACTACTATACAATAATATCCTCAGAATTTGACAATTTTAAGAAACTTTCAATACTGGCTCAAATTTATACCTAGGTTTGTGAAAACATACGTATGCACAGGAAGTAAACATGAAGATTCTTATGGCGCTTATAAGAAGCTCGCACGAAATATAAGTGCTCAAATCTTACAATTTCAAGAAGCTTTGTAATGGCTCAAATTTCTAGGCTCTTATGACAAAAATACGTGTGCACAGGAAGCAAACATGAAGGCTTTATGGAGCTTGCAAGAATTTCGTACGAAACTCTGAGTACTCAAAATCTTACTACTTCAAGAAACTTTCCACGATCGCTCAAAGTCTTAGAATTTTAACCTCTTACTTACATTCCCCCAATAAGCAACTTTGGCTTCATCACGTCTTCGCGTCACATCAGATTGTAACTTGAAAATGAGTTAAACAGAAGCGGGTACACGTTTTTGATTCTCTTTCCAACAAAGGTCAAGCAGCGCGGCAAAGATCCCCAATTCCATATTGTTTCGACAATGTATGTTCTTAGTGAATTGACAGAAATGGTGATGAATACGAAAAGTTGTTACAAAAATAGTCCTTTAATTGAGATGACATTTTCATTAATTAGAAAGTAAATTAAAAGATGAATTTTTAAAGGTCACTAGCTGAGAGTTTTTTGAAAGAAAGAAAGATTAAATTTTCAATGAAACAAGTCGGATAGCTAATTAAACAAGATTGGAAGTGTGTTGTTAATGAAAAAGATCAATGATGACGCTTTTAACGTCAAAGTGAACATCATTCGGGATTGAAAAGCATCGTGAAGCTAAAGCCAGGTTTCCATATGATCGCAAGGATCGCTGGTGACGCAAGGATCGCACAAATTTGTGACCAGCAACTCTCAGCGATCCTTGCCTCATTTAGTTTCCATTTATTACAACGATCGCACAAATCTTAGAAGTTTGGCGCCAAAATCCAATTCTCACAATTGCGGTAAAAGATAACAAAGAAATATCATTTGAAAGAGAGGCCTCGATCGCTGAAATTCATGCTCAGTCGGCTTCCCTTTGACGCAAGGATCGCTGCGATCGCAGAGATAGAAAATGTTCTATCTCAAATGCAAGGTTCGCAGGCAACGCAACGATCGCTGGCAAACTGAACAAGACAGTTTCCATTTCAACGCAACGATCTCTTGTCACAAAATTGTGCGATTCTTGCGATCATAATACTAGGCTTAAACTGTAAAGCTATCATTTACCATCATTTGAAGACAGTCACGTAAAAAATTCATAAAGCGGGAGAGCCAAAAGTCACGTCATAGACAATTAGTTGAGACCTGGGTGGACTACTTAATGCATTGAGCACTCGGGGACAGTGGCGGAGCCACGGGGGGTATGGGGGGATAAATAGCCCCCCCACTTTTTTGAAAATATGGTAATTTAGATTCATCCAAAAACCTCATAAAAATCATAGGGTAGGAGTGGGTATACCTTCAGCTTTTAATCTCGCTTTCTCCATCAACTACTGCCACAGTGCAATTTGATCGAAAAAGATATGAACTCATTGTTCTGAAATCTTTTCTGTCTTTGTCATTTTACCTGCTCCAGTTCATGTCTTTTCCGATTTATTATTATTGATGCAGCTTTCACCCACAGCATTGCTACTCGAAATCAAGAAGAAAACACCGCAACAATTGATGTTTTTAGGCGAGAATTCTATTTGCCATAGCGAGTTGCAGTAACGATTTTCAGAAGAAGCATGTGAGGATATGGTTCAGTGCTCTGCGTTTAGTCCATTTGTGTTCAAGATCGAATATGTATTTAACAATTAACATTATTACATGACCCATTTAAAGTTTTACAAGCTGTGATACTCGTTGTAATACAATTCAAAACCCTGTATTAAGGTTTGTTGTATACTAACATGATTTCATCTGTCATTTTTTATGCAAATTGGGCGTATTCCTATATTCAAAGGGAGCATTTCTATATTTAAAATGGGCGTTTCCCAAAGTTCTTAAGGGCGTGGTCCCAAAAATTTTTCTGAGAGCTTCGCCCCCGGACCCCCACCATTCCTTACCCCCACTTCGTGGCGGCTGGCTCCACCGCTGCTCGGGGATGTGCCAGCCAATAAAGTTGGTCACATTTTTTAAAAAAAGTTCTGGCATTGAATTATGCATTTTGTATCTTATTTCCGGCAAAGGTATTTTCATTGAAGCTATTTTTCCAGGACAGGTCATTTTTGATGTGAAAAATTGAACCAATTTATCAAAGAGACTGGTATTATCCAGCAGGACAGCTATTGTGTTTTTAAACGCTTATGACGACAGGGCATGATCATAAATCGTTTCTTGCAGGTACTTGCCCGTAGTTGTCTCCAAGATAGATATCCCTGGGTCGATTCGAAACTATTCACGATTTTGCTAATCAAGTTTTTGACTGTCTTCCGCTTGAGTTTAGTGGATTGACAGACAAAGTTTTACCAATAGACGATTATGCTAAAGATGGCGGCAAGGAACTTTTTACACTAGCGGGTAAATAAAGGAATTAAACGTTATCATTTCCTCTCTTCCTACTTCATTATCATAATTCATGGAAGGCCGTGCAAAATTTCATCCAACAAAGTCGCGTCATTGAAAATTAACTGACCAACTTTTTGTTGTCTCTGTTGATCAATTTTTGGGCTGCCTTCAATCAAAACTAACTCCATTTTGAATCAAACTACGCAAGGGCCGCAGAGATTGCTGAATTTACAGAAAGCCTTGAGCATTAGTCAAAAATTTAGCACCAATTTTTGGGTATAAGTGGTTCAAGTTTTTTTTACATTCAATCTAAACAGTTACAATACATATTACTTAATTACACTACTTACAAAAAACTATACCCTACTACTAGTACAATACCATGTGGAGCAAAAACTATGACTACCTCCTGGCAACATAAAACAGGAAACACGAACATAGCACTACACGTAACGACGTGAAGAAGGGAATGGAAGGAAATTGAAAAAAACAGGACAATTTCTTGGGACAATGTGAAAAATCTTTAATCAAGACGCTCTGTCTTGAGGATATACGTAATAGTCAAAGTTAGAATTGATCTGTTCACCTCATAAGACAGACTCTCATCACCGTACAAAAGAAGTTGCAAAAAGCTATTGCTCCAGACAGAATGCCCATTATTTTGAAGAACAACATTAACATTAACATAGTGGTTCCAGTAGCCTGGGTCCAAGTACAGACTCGCTTTGAGTTGAGTAGAAGACCCGCGCAATTTGAAATCTCGATTTGAAACGAAACAAGACTGTATGATGAAACAGCTTGTTATGATGGAGATGGAGGGAAGATGAAACAGATAGGGATTTAATTGTTTATATTCACATTATCATCGCTTGATCGCGGTAAATAAGAAACAGATACAATGACAAGAATCTATGGCATGCCATGGATCATATTAATGTAACTTTTACAATCTGCTGATAAGAAAGACAGCGACGTAAAGTTAGTTAGCTTTTAGGCCTATCCAAGAAAGACCAAGATGGCGGCTACGCCTGTCAGAAAAAGATATTCTGGTACCTGTTCAGTAAACACAAGTACAAAATGGCTGATAATTACCTGTTTAGTTTCACTTTGGTGTGATTTCCCCTTCATCTACGCTGAAGAACTACCGAATGATTTTGATGCAGGACAAGGAGTATCTATGGAAAATGTAAATCAGTTTTCGATGGTTGCTAATGGTTCTGACGAGAAAGAAGGCGTTACTAAAGATTCTAGCATAGATCCGTTTGGATATATATTGTACTGTCCTTGTATGGGTTAGTTGAGCAATTGTTTACATTTTGCAATCTTCATAAGACTGATATTGGTTTCCAGACTGAAAATTTTGCCTTGTGCAGGGAATACGTGTTCTTCATATGCAATCCTGCATGGAAAGTGTGGCACTTGCCAGACTGAAAAGTTTGTATTTTGCGCAGGCAATTTGAGATGGCCTATGTAAGACTGCACTGAAAATTTGCGGTTGAGAACAATAGATTAAAACAATAGGTCCTTTGTATATTAAAACAATAGATCCTTTGTTTATTGCTAACTGCGGGGCCAAGATTGAAAACCACGTATGTTCCAGCGTGAGCAATATCTTTTGCGCACAATACAAACCTTCCAGTCTGGGCACTTGCACATCCAAAAAAACAATAGGGATTCAAAACAGACCATTGATAAACAAAAGAGGACCATTCTTGCACACCCAAGGTCCCAGCCAAAATTGCCCTACTTTCCATACCGGCATGCAATCTTTGTTAAAACAAAAGCCTATTGTCTTAAAACAAAGGAATCCATGCAAATTTGTCATGCAGAAGAAACAAAATTTTCAGTCTGGGTTGGTATAGATAAAGGATCAGGGTTATGGTTGTAGAGATTAGCCACCAAACAAGGCACACACTGATCATAACGAAAACCCCATTGAAACCTATAGACTTTTTTCTCACTGTCTCACAAGTGCTAGAAATGTAGGTGAATTCAACTCTTTACAAAGAACTTCATGGTTGAAAAATGACTGAAAAAGTGCTTAAAACATTGATCAAATCATAAACTAGGGTTCCTTTTACAGAATATTAGGCATTATGCAATTTCTCATACGTGAGAGGTATCATCTGCACAGATTGAAAATCTTAAGTAGTTGTTTTAAAATCTATATCTTATGACTGTTGAAAGAGGTGAAAAGCCCATTGCATATCATTCTGTTTGAGGAGAGTCCTTAAAATTTGATTAATGTTTTCAATGGTCCTTTTTCCGTCATTTTGCAACCATGAAATTTTTATAAAGTTGAAGGTACCTATTCTTGTAGTGCAGGTAAGACTGCAAGAAAGTCACAAAGATATTTCAATCTTTCAGCTCTTAACTAGAATTTCAATCATTTAAGTCATTGAAGTACCCTTGGTGCAATGAATTTTCAAAAGTGGGAAGTTTTTTTCTGGCTCACCCTGTAGATATTGCATACTCTGCCAAAATATTGTTTCTGTGTGCTTTTGGTCCACTTATTACAGTTAAATTTCAGCATTATGTATGAACACTTTGGCACAGCCACAGACTTGTACGAGGACAAGATATATTTTAATTTCAAAATCTCAGATCACACAAATTTTGCATACAGGCACAATGGGTCTTTCCGCAGGTGTATAGTGCATGCAATAAACAGGCCTTTTCATTCAAAGCGTGCAATCACACTAGCACAGGCAGGCACGCACATACATTAAGGTACGTGTGCATTTGGTCGCACACGCAAAGCTATCATTTAGTGCTCACCCTTGCGTCTTCAAGTTTCAAGGAGCTTGATTCTGTGACACAAATTTAAAACTCTCCACACACTGATCTATTAAGTATGCTTACATTATGTCTGTTTATGTCACGAAAGATATGAGATGTTAATGATACTTTTCATGCTTGTTCAGCGTGTGCGATCACGCACGCAAAATGATTTATGGGTGCAAAATGCTACACATGTACCATTTTTTTCATGAAAAGAACTGCAATAAAGCATAATTTGAATTACAAAGAACTTTTCAGCTCAAGAGAGTTAATGTAACGTCTAGAATTGGATCTATGTTGACCAAGCACTATTTTCTTTGTTACAGGAAGATTTGGCAACCAAGCAGAACAGTTACTTGGAGCACTTGCATTTGCAAAGGGATTAAACAGGACACTGGTGTTACCACCTTTCAATGTTTACCCTGCCTATCATCCTGGTGGATCTGTAAGTTTCAATATTCATTCAGGAGTGGCATTATGGGGACAATAGCTTCCCCCAAGTTTTAAATCATTATATTTGTAGCAAAACTATTTGCATATCTTACCGGGTGTCCCAAAAAAAGTTCCGATGTTTGATTAAACACAGAGTAAAAAATATTGAATCTGGCAATTTCTAATCAATCTAGTTAAATGCCAGACATTTCAACTTAAAGTTTGACATATCGTGAGAAGAAATTAGTAACCTGAAAATGGAATTATGAGCTCTGACATTCCATGTTTATGTTCAAAGCAAAACCAGAGAGATTGTACACCTTTTTTCATCGTCGCAATGAAGGGGGGATCTCCAGATAAGCAACAGACAATGAACAAGAGTTCTAATCATTGAGCACATTCAAATCAAAGTCTGAAAATCGAATCCAATAGGGAATAGTTCTCGAGGGAACATACTAAGTTTGTACTTTTTAAAACTCAATTCGAGCTGCACGAAGGCGGAGAATGAAATGTTGCATCATATGGCAAGTTGAACAAGGAACTGAGAACTATCTTAGCTATCTTAATTAAAGAAAAGAACTGTGAAACTGTGGAATAGTAAACTCCAATTTGAAATTACCAGTTGATGTAATGCAACCAATAAAAGCAGCATTCTGCTTCTCCCAAGACAGTCCACAAAATGATTTTGAGCTGCTGTCATTTCACACAATGAAAAAGCATTAAAAGCTAACAGTAGAATTTCTGCACGCTTAGCAAATTCCACTGACTGGAAAATAGCCTTTACTTTGAATGTACTCAGTTATTAGAAACCTTGCCTGTTGTCAAGGTAATGAAAGCATCATCAACTCAATGTATGTGTTGGTCTTAGAGGGAGTCCTCATTTACCACCATGAGGCAGGATGCCATAAAAATCTCTCTGGTTTTGTCTTGAGCATGAACATGAAATGTTAGAGCTCATACTGTAATTCCATTTTCAAATGACTAATTTCTTCCCACGATATGCCAAACTTCAAGTTGCAATGCCTAGCATGTAACTTTTTTTGGGACACCCGGTATACTGTACAAATGCATGCAAATGGTCTCCCTTTTTGATTGATTGATGAGTTGAGATGTAGCTTAACACATCAACAAACGACCCTCTTTAGGCTTGAAATGAAAGTTTTAAGTCTGTTGTTGGACAAAGTTTCTCTAATATCAATGAAAAATGTACACAGAGACACCAATGAGGGTTGGACTTTGGCAGACATGTCCCTCACATTTTCCAATATGCATCTTTGGGTGTCAATGGGAAATGCAATAAAAATATGCTGGTATACCTTGTTTTGTCCTCTCCCTAATTTGGAAAGTTATGCATCATTCTAATGCAGTAGGAAGCATCCTAAACTTGGGGGCACAACATTTCAATGGTACTTTTTATGAAGCTAAATGTCCTGAAGGGGGACCTCCCAGAATAAATAGGAGAACTTTTTCATTCTGGGAGGTGCAATTAAAATAAGAAGAGGCATTTTTTCATTTTAATTGCAAAATCTTAGGGGCAAATCCTCCCAAGGCCCTAGTTCTTACGTCTCTGTGTCATTTGCAAAAGTTAATATTACAAGAATTCTCAGAAGGGATTCTTAAGGATCTGTAAAAATTCTTCACATTTTGATCATTCTTGGGCCATTTGAAAGACTGAAATTTTTTAAGACGAATTCTTAGAAACTGAAATTTTTTTAAAGAATTTATAGGCCAGAAAATCACATTCATTTGCACGTAGCAACTAGGAAAAAGTAAAAATGTTAGGTAAAATGTTATTTGAAAAGAATAATGAGACGTATGTAGATAACGTTTACATTGGAAACATCATGCCTACCTAATATTATAACAATTGGTGTTTCCTCATCAACAGGATAGAATTCGATTTTCAAAATGGTTTCAAATTGAACCGTTGAAAAAATACCATAAAGTTATGTCAATGGAGAAATTCATGAAAGAGCTTGCACCCAAGGCCTGGCCTTCCGGAAAAAGATATGGTGAGTTGATTCTTGCCTTGTTTGTTTTAATACGAGTGCTCCTTCGTTGCTCCTGTTCCTCACACATCAAATTTTCATGTACCAAGTGGATTCAAATAGACGTTACCCCACACTTAGACAGCGTTGACACGGTGCCGACACATGTTGAAAACTGTGAAAAATGTGACGGTAGCAAGATTTGAGCCAGCATTCACACGATGCCGGAACGATTTGAAAACGGTACCAAATTTGATGGTAAGAAGTCGTGGCAGACTTTGATGCCAAAGAAATATATCTGCTCCCTAATGATCAATCAATCTCGTTCCAAAAGCGTCGGAAGATGTTCTGTTTTCATCCTTAGGCGCTTTAGCAGTAAGACGCAGACGTCGTTGAAATCGCAGCTACTTTTTAATGTTTTTAGAGGATTTTACCTTTCTTGCCTTTTCCCTCCCAGAAAGCTGCTCTCAGACGTACAAATTCCCTAAGAATACTTTGCATTTACACATCATTTGTGAATGGGCTCATATTGCATTTTGCTTCCCTTCTCGACGTCCTATTTTTGCAGTGCGGCCTTCAAAACTATACTTTTAAGGTTGTCAGTATCAGAAAAGAACGTACAATAAGTCTCTGGAGGCTTGCAAAAGTGTTGAAGTTGATTTCACTTTGTAACAAAAGAATTATGCTGGCGTCTTCTTGAATCGCGTCTTCTTGCTAAAGCAGCCTATTTTCGAGCGTTTACAGGATGTCATTTCCAAAATGTGCCGATTAAAGCTTTGTTTCCAAAATCTACCGTTTTCAGAGTCTACTGGCAAAAAATGTGCTGTTTTCGCTTGAACGGGAGGCTTATCCGTCACATTTCCACCGTTTTCAAAATGTGCCGGCATCGTGTGTACGCAATCTTATAAGTTTTGAAAAGATGCATGTGGGACAAGGACTTTCTCATTCCATCCTCTTCCTGTGACAAACTTCCCAAACTGAAGAACGCAAACTCGTAGTTTTCGTGGGTATCAGATGTCGTTGGCACATTTATTGCCATCGAATCGAAAATCATCAGTTTTTTGCTTCAAAAATCGTTTCATATGACTCCTCGCACCTAAGATTAAATTTCCTTGCACTTCACTCGGTGTAAGAGATTCCTTTCAAGTTGAATGTGTGTTTTGGGCCCTTTTTCAGCGATATGGCAACCCGTGAATTTTCTTTAAATTTACCTAAACTTCCTTTACTCACGAAAACGTGACAAACATTACGAGAATGCTCTTAGCCTTTCTGTGATACAACAATTTAGATCTATTCAAAACTATTCAGTACTTTAGGCATTGCGATTTCTGGAGATTTCTTACGGTTTTTATGGTATTTTTCTTCGCCCCTTTAAGTATTCTCTGCTAACATTGATTTTTCATGATTCTCAACATATCCTTGAAATTGCATACAGGAAAAAGCAAGTTGTTCGTCTCGCCTAATAGACCGTTTTGCAATGTGAAGAAAGGGACTGAGGAGAGCGCAGCCCATTGGGGGAATCCTCTCATCTACAGCGTTAAGTGAACGGCTTGCGGCGCTCTCTGGTCATATCTGTATGTATGTATGTATGTATGTATGTATGTATGTAAATTTTTGCCATACTCTTTAAGAAAAAATCATAAAATTTAGGGAAAGAAGGAAATATAATTACAAATGCATACTATAAAAGACAACCCTTGTTTGAAATGGCAGGGATGGCACTGAAAGGTCACTGCAACCTCACCTTCATAATGATCCCCCCCCCCCTGAGGTGTCTTTGAAAGAAAGGCTTTCACAAAAGAGGAGAAACAAAGAGGATTTTGCTCAAAATTTGATAGTAATACAGGATTTGAAAATTGATTGATGGATGGATACATCTGTCGCTTTTAGAAATTTAGTAATATATATAGGGGCTGTTTTCTAGGTTTTGATTGAAGATCATTAAAGAACTTTTCCTTGATCCTATGCTTGAAATTTTGGAAATTCTTACAAGATTTTAGGTGAGATTGTAGACTGTTCCAAATTTTGGGTCCTAGGTAGTAGAGACCTCGGTAGAGATCTCTCTTCAAACTCGAGTTTTTTCTATTTATTTGCACCATTAAAGAGTCACACGATACCTGTTTAGCATGGTAAATACCATCTCTAGATTACTTAGACGTCTTTTCATCCTTTCGCCCATTTGTGAGTGTAATTTGAGTCTCTTTAATCTGTATGTTTGACTCAAGTTTGAAGTTAGGCCCGTTAATCGGTTGGGCCTAAGCTGATCCGCTTCAAAGCCGAGGGCAAGTGCCTGCCGTAAAGTGCCTCAAAATATGCTTACAAAAGGGTGGAAGGATGACATGGTGCCAAATAAGCCAGAGACAATATTTACCATGCTTAACAAGTATCATGGAACTCCTGAAAGGTGCAAATAAATCGACAATTAGGCGAGTTTGTAGGGAGATATTGCAATTCATAGCCGCTGCTTTGTTCTTTTACGTAGGAAGCATTATTTACTACTACGGAAGAGTACCCATGATGCAACCGAGCCGCAAGGAAGGGATTCCCCTGATTTCCTGTTGCTGCTAAGGCGGTCAGAGTGAACCGCAGTCTGCTCAGTCCCTCTCGGCACTCCCTTGTCCCTCTCTCCAAATTGCGAAAAGGCATCTTCAGGAAATCCTTATCCAACCCATTTATTTTTGCTCTAAATTTGAGACCATCTAATCTTAAGACCTATAAATCTATTGTTAGGTTTCTGCTTCATGTTCAGAGATAAAGGTAAATGCTCCATGAAAGATGGCAATCCATTTGGCCCATTTTGGAATCATTTTGGTGTCTCTTTTGATGGTTCTGTGGAGCACCCAGGACTGTTGTGGGATACATATTTCACACATGTAGCTGAAGGATGGAACAAACGGTATTGTATTGATTTTTATTATTTGACTTACTGCATGAGCCTATATTTTCCACTTTGAATTGAATGACAAATGTCTGATCAAAGCGAGTGCAATTGCTCCTGTTGCTTATTTCTTATCATACGAATCAACACTGTTGATACGCGCAAATAACGGATAAGTCGGGAATAGATTTTGACATTTGAAGAATCTTTAAATTTTGTTTCTGTATTAAAGATAGAAGTGTTTTGGCAATGGTAGCAAATGCCTTAAAGGACAAATCCGGACTTTATAAAATCATTGTTAAAAAGCAACGTTACCAACTGCTGAACACCAGTCGTGAGTTCTTTCCAAATTTTCAAGCCTTGAACTTTCATAAATTCGACGATTGATCTTCGTAAGTTAGGCCAATTATCGTCGCCATCTTGTATTTTGTACGATTGTGCGAAGGCACGATAAGGAGGCTAGCAATGCGAGTGGTATAATATATCAACACATTTGGCCAGGTCAACGTGAAGTGACGTCATACAAACTGACGTCATTTCGCACTTCTTAGCACATTGAAATGTTGCTTTCGCAGTTTAAAAGAGAGTGAAATTGAGAAAAGTACTACACACCATTCACAACAAGGTAATCTCTTGGGTTATCAACAATTATGCCAACCCCGGACTTGTCCTGTAAGAGTTCTGTGTTCAGCCCCTCCAATAAGTCTCTCCCTTCTAAGCCAAAATTTCAGACAAGCCCCCACTTTTATTAAGCCACATACTTGTATTAGATACCATAGGTTCCCATATTTTCGAAGTCCCCTTGAAAATCAACTTGTTGAAGGGCAACCCTCCTTAAAAGAATTAAAGATAAACCAGTAAGGACATTAGTTAATGAGCGTGGCGTTTTGGGATATGGGAAAAAACTGCACGAATATATGGAATGGAGTAATAGTAACAGGCTTTTCTCATTCTGTTGAGATTACAAGATGCCTTTGCCCCCCTCCTGTCTCGCAGCCCGTCATCCTTGCAGTCATTTCAGTTCTGTTGGCATTGCATCACAAAATCACTGCCCGTGTCCCCGCCCCTGTCTCAAGACCAAAATGAAGTCAGACAAACACGCATTCATTTCATTGAAGAGACAATTAAGAAGGCTTTGATGACACCACCTCTAACGTTTTTGTTATTGCGTGATAAAAGTAGGTTATTTATAGCAAAGCGAATCGCTGGATTGCCATATTTCCACAAACCGACAGAAAGAAAGAAAGACAAAGAGAGATATTGCAACTTTTTCTTCTGACAAATCTTGTGGCTAACGCTGCAATGAAAAAAATAAATAATATTTAGCCAAGCAAGCTTGCATGTTAATTTTGATATGGTTCGTAACACAGTAATAATAGAAATGATAATGGTAGTACCTTTCTCCTTTCCGGAGCAGCTACTGAAAAGTAACACTGGTCAATATATAGTTTATAATTGTTTTCGTTAAACTAGAATTCAATGAAGGAGCAGTACTGAGGCCATGTCTTTTTTAAATGATTGGTTTTGTTGCTTGCAGGAGTTCTTTTCTTGGCGTTTGTTTTTCAAACTTTACACAGGCTCATATATGAGCTTCATATATATGAATATGAACTTTATGAAGATTTTGCAAGGTATTGGGTCAAAGAACTAAAGAGATATCATTGCTATCTTTTTCGACTTTTTGAATAAGCTCTTCTTTCAAATAAGCCCCCTCTCTCAATAACTAGAAAAGGCCAGTGGGGGCTTCACAGACATCTTAAGGTTGTGCTACATTATGCGAAAAGACCCATGATCACTTGAAAACTGATATTTTGAGTTATACACTCGAAGCCGTTAGATGTTTAAACGGGCATCCATGGAAGCATACCGAAATATTTGGAGAGTAGTTTCTCTCAGCAAAATTCGGGGAATTTCTAACAGTTTTTTGTCCTGGTTGCGTTTTGTAAAGATAGGTAAAAATTAGCAAAATCTTCACAGTTTTTTTTCGTTTTTGTTTTGCTCATTCGCCGTCTGATTGGTCTATGAAAATGAGGCTTGGTGGTTTTCGGCTTCGGTCGTTGGTCACGAGCAAAAATCATCAAAACAGTTGATTCCTATCTTGCGCACACGTTTTCAGGACACCCTTTAAGATATCCAGACTTACTGAATAAACTTCATTTAACAGGTTTCCTGCTTCGAACTATCTGGTATATGCATTCCAAGGTTCTCCTGGGGATTATCCGTCCAAAGAATGGAATCAGGACATCCAGAAATACATCAAGTTTTCAAAATATATCAGCAAGAAATCAGATGATTTTATCAAAAAAGAAATGAGAGGAGAGGCATTTGTTGCTATTCATCTTCGAAATGGTGGTGATATGGTGAGTTTTAGTACAGGTTCCATCTCCTTAAAAGGCACAATATGATATGATAATAATGATGCTTACTAATTCACTTACACTTGGTGCAAACAATAGTCTTAAAGAAAACCAATTAACTCCAACTATTTACAATACAACGAGCAGCAAAAGTCAGATTTACATCACACGTGGGCTGTCCATTTTTGGTTGCATTCATAGCTTTTGATGATCTATATCTTGTACATATTATATCGGGTGAGTCAATAAAAACACCCGGTGTTTGAAAAAAGCTGTTCCCTGAATATGAAGCAATGATATTGAAAACTGTCTTGTTTTATCCCCGATATATCAAATCATATTCAGTAATTCACCGGTTTTAATCGGTCATTCCTTCCCTTCGAGATAGGAAGTTTTCTGCAGAAAGCCCCAATCGGAAACCTGCAAAAACGAGTGAAAACACCTGGCAAGATTTCCCTTTGTTCTCCTTCCTAGCAATAATGACCCTTGGATGTGTTCAAGTATTTTTTCGTCATGGGAGAATGGAATCCCCCTGAATAAGTTATTCACACTAAGGGGAAGACTTTTTAACCCGCCAAGAGGAAAGCACGCGCTAAAGTGTCCTGAAAGTCATCTCTATAAGGTAATCACGTTAAATGTTAACCGTTGCATTTATTGTTTGATAACTTCCTCTGGAAGGGAGCGTGAAGCGAGGGTGGAAATGTGAACTGCGCGGCACATTAGAGGTCGCGGAAAATGAATAAGAAACGGAGTTACATAGAAAATAGAAGAAATTACCAAATAACAAAGTTAATGAAAAATAATAAAGATTATCAAACAATAAATGCAACGGTTAATATTTAATCTGGTTTCCCTGTGGAGTTACTGATTTTAGCCAGAAAAATTTCTAAAAATGATTGATCATGTTAGCTATTCAATCAGGTATTGCAAAATGTCATTGCTTATGTATTCAGGAAGCAGTAGCCCTTCAAACGCCGGGCGTTTTTTTTTGATCGCCCGGTAGGTTCAGACAAATATTGTAGCAGGTTATTTTTTAAGTTGCAAGGTACATTGAAGAAACAGTTACTTGACCTGAAATGTAACCCCTGAGTAAAGAATTTAAGATGCAAACTGAAACAACTTTTGATTCTTGTGTTCCCATCCATTCATTTTCTTTCTTTCTTTGCAGATGAGCGTGTGTGAAGATATAAGGAAGGAAAAAATCGAAAAAATCTTTTGCTCAGAACAATGTACAGGATACAAGAAGGAAAGGAAACTAACGTATGAAATGTGTGCACCTCCAAAACAAGAAATAATAAAGAAAGTAAAGAAATATTTGAAGAAAACCAACTCAAGAAGATTATTTGTTGGAACTGATAACAATCCCATGATAAAAGAATTTGAAAAAGCATTAAAGAAAATGAAGGTAGGTTCCCATAAGAAACTGTTCAGCTTGCTACAAGCTTGCGCACGCTTGCAGGACGTTGACATGGCCATGTTGACACAATTTTGGCCAGTTTGCATGTATGATTAGAGCTTGATCAATCTTGACAATAATCACATGATAAAGTCATTCTCAGACATACTGCAATCAAGCTTGATTGAATTTGCTTTCCAGTTCAAAAGATACACGCTGCAAGCTGGTGCAAGCGGTGCAAAAAGCCTTCCGCCTGCTGGAGCAGAAGGTTCGGCAGGCTCTCCAAGCCTGCCAGACCTGCAATTTTCGGAATTTGGTAGTCAATCAAACACAAATTCCGAGTCTTCCAAGTCTACCGATTTTCAGAATTGGTACCAATCAAACACACCCCTAATCTTTGTATGTTCAGTAACTTGTGCCTGACTTTGTGAGTTGCTTTCCTTATTTCAAAAAATGAAAAACGGGTCAAAGGGGTATGTTTTGAAAACTGTCCTTCAAGACATGATGAACTGAAAATTTCCTGCTACCACCAGGTCGCAGGTCAAATGGGTTCTCAAGGCCTGTGGCATTCTTGAGTGACCAAGAATGCCACAGTACTATAGACGATTACGCTAAAGATGGCGGCAAGGAACTTTTACCGAGATTTAATCGAATTCAACGCAAAGCATCTTGGTAAAAACTTCCTCGCCGCCATCTTTAGTGTAATCGTGTATTTTTGACAAACAAGTGAAATTCAAAACAGCTCTTTCAAACTCGCTACTGAAAAGGTCCTTATCAACGGGAAGCCGTCGAACACAAGCCCTCTCATTCTGTAATATGATCTGTTATCATGGTAGCAAGGGTGAATATTTTAAAAGAAGAGATTTAATTTGTGATATTTTCAATTTTTCCTCTCAGGTTTCTGTTCATGTACGAGCTGGTGAAAACGAGGCTGATGACCCGATAGTGGATGTTGCTATCATGTCAAGTGCCGACTATTTCATTGGAAACTGCGTTTCGTCCTTTAGTTCTTTCGTACGACGACAAAGAAAGGCTGCAGGAAAGCCAACCGCTTTCTTTGGAATAAGTCAGTAACCACTGTTGCTGTTTGTAGGGCCTGTTTACATGACGAAAAATAACTCACCTGCCAGACCCGGAGGTAATATTTATGTAAGAACCCCAACATATAAGAACCCACTCAGCCTGAAATTTGAAATAGGTTCTTATTCGTAGAGATCATCAAATTACATCAAAACTCCTGTTGCTTTGTCATTGAACCTATACAGACTAATACTGCCATATGTGTATATTGCAGAGAATTCTAACTGACAGTAAGTAATGGGTTTGAAGTTTCAATCTGAACAAAAGAAATACCTGAAAGCCCTGAATGATATAAGAACAAATTTAAGAACCTGAACAGCCGAATCTCCCACTAAATTCTCAATATATAAGAACCTCATCAGGGGGTTCTTATACACGGGTTTGTACTCTATGAGGTTATTTTCAGCTACTATTTATGTGAAATTTTTATCTCACCTGTCAGGTCAGCTCTGGAATGAGAGGCGGGATGGAGTTTAGCCTCTCTTCCGTGAGATGAGAACGAGTTAACCAATAAGAATCAACAAATGGTTCAGTTAAGCTCAACGTACCGGTGGTGTTTCTCTTATATGGAAAATATTCACCTCCTCAGGCGAGATTCCACCTGTGATGAGGTGGGATCTCACTATACCGGAGGTGTTGCGTTCATCATGTCAAAGCGAAATAAAAAAAGGATTATGTAGAAAGTCAGAATGTCGTCTGTCAGCCCCCGGATCTGGCAGGGGAAGTTTTTTCCTCATAGAAACAGCCCCTTAGAGTTCCTATTTATAGTCTTACTGTTTACAAGATGTTTCAGAAGGAATGCAAGTCAACTTTATTCGAAATTCTTAATGAAATGATAATACTTGAATCAGTTTGACGCATAACCACTTGAAAGCACTATCTATGTTCTGTCGAATGATATCCAGATTGTTTGTATTAATTGAACCATTCATCACTCAATAGAAGATTGCGCTAAAGATAGTGGCGAGGAATCTTGTACCGAGATGCATTGCGTTCGAATTAGAAATCTTTAATGATTCTATAGGAATTCGATTAAAGGCAGTCTGTCACGTATCTGATTGGCCGCAACAGTCCGAGTTCAACACAATGGATTTCTTCGTGAATTTGTCTATTTGAAACAAAGGAGGGCTAATTGTCTTGACTTTCTACGGTCATAGAAATTCAGAAGATTAGAAGTCATTCAAATTTCCTATTCTTTCTATTGTCATTATCACCCAATCAGATGCGTGACAGACTGCCTTTAAAGAGCGCAGTGCGTCTTGGTAAATAATTCCTCGCCACCATCTTTAGCCCAATCATCTATTAGCCTTTTTCATGCATGGCTTATTTCAGATACTGGAAAATGATAGGACATAACAAGGACAGATTTTTAAGACAATAGCTGCAGTTTCTTTTATTGATACCTAAATTCAAAGAGATTTACGATTGCGGACAAAGGAAATTCTCTCAAGCAGAAATTCAAAACAAACAAACAAAGCTGTAAAGTTTCTCTGAAACCCAGGTAGCTATCTCGCCTTGTTGTGTACTCCACAAATGGTTTTTAAGAGCTAACATGAGCGTATATTGAAAGAAGGAGGATATATCTAAACATCTCTCGCAGGCATTTCATTCTTGCTGTTCAGAAGCTGAGAAGTAAGTGCTATGATTGCACCCAAAAAATACGAGAATTGAATCGCCTCGAAATCGGTTCCTATACCAAACAAGTAAAATGCCCGTGGTAGATATCTAGATATATCCCCCTTCTTTCAATATGCGCTCATGTTAGCTCTTAAAAACATTTGTGGAATGCACAAAAAGCAAGGTAGCTACCTCGGTTTCAGAGAAACTTTGCGGTTTCGTTTGTTTTGAATTTCTGCTTGAGAGAATTTCCTTTGTCTGCAATCGCAAATCTCTTTGAATTTAGGTGTCAATAAAAGCAACTGCTGTTATTGTCTTACAAAATCTGTCCTTGTTATAGGATATTTAAACAGAGGAAAACACATCTTTAGTAGAGCTTACCTGATCATTCACGATAACTGCATCTCGTGGGAATAAACTTGTCTTGTTTCTACTTTGGGACATCACCTCCAAGTGCTTAAAGGCTTGAAATACTTTGACAAATCTCGTTCGTAATTTCGATTTTTACTGTAAAAGAGGTGTTGATGTTGCTCGTACAGAATGTTGCATCCATTTTTTCATTTTATCTTATTTATTCACGACATTCATTTTGCAGTCTCGATGTCGATTTTGCAGTCTCGAGAAAAAGAGCAAAGTTAGCCTTTTGTTGTCGATATTTGAATACCAATGATATGAGACACCAATCAGTGACGTAGTTATAGAATGAAGCTTACGGAAAGCGGACTGATTCTGCGTTAGTTTTTTATTAGATTGGAGGAAATCAATAAGTTGGTCATGTGCAATCGTTTCGTATAACTTAGATAGCACTGACAAAATTGAAAATTGGCCTATAGTTATTCGTATGATCTTTGGCACCTGATTTATGAACTGCATTTGAAGCAGGCTGTACTTACTAAAATATCAGTTTAAGGATAAATGATTCCACTAACGAATTCAATCTGCATATCATTAGAAAGTAATAAGTCTGTACTTCCAGACGGTATACAATACATCTACCGGTTGAGTCAAAAAAAGTTTACGCGTTTGGTGGGCTATGGAATAGAAAGTATGTGGCAGATACTCAAAATTAAGATTTTAGTCTATCACTCGAAGGCTAACTAAAATGAGAAAATTTTGGTTGGTTAAAGCACTTATCATTTAGACCACTCAGTAATTAGGAAAATGCTTGTAAGGGGCATGTCTGGGAGCGATAATTCCACATACCATGCTGGTCCATGGTTTACTTGCTATTGAAATTAAAATTCTATTTCTGAAGCTGACAATGGAATTGAATTTAAACTTTGATACCACATAAATCATGGACCAAAATGGAACATGGAATTGTCGATTCCCGTACAAACCCCGTACAGGTGTTTCGCTAATCGTTGGGTCTAAATGATGACTAATTTTACCAAACAAAATTTTCTCATCTAAGTTTGCCTTTGACTGATAGATTAACATTTTAGTTTTGAATATCGGTCACATACTGTTTATTCCATAGCCTTCCAAACGTGTAAAAATTGTTTACTTACCAGGTACTTAGGTCTTATCATTTCTTAAGATTTGCAATCCACCTTTTCAGGATAAGAGGTGCGAAAGCGGAAGTCTTTTGTTGTTTGAAGTATTGCATTTTTGAAGCTAAAATCTTGTTCTGCGTACAAAGTTTAGCATAGAAGCAAATTTTTACTCTCATATCTGTCTTCGTTTAGAAGTTACGGCGATTTCAAGAATTTAACGTTATAAGGGCTTTGACTGTGAAATCAGATGTTTGGACAAATTGTGCTCGCTCCGCTCGCAGGGGGACTCAATTCATAGTTTTGCCCTTGGGCCTCGAAAAGCTCTCGGCGGCCCTGCTCCAATTTATTGCATTCAGCCGAATTTGTGTAGAAGGTAAAAAGTTTTTTGCACCTATATTCTTAAAGGCATTGAGTCCATATAAAAACCTTTCACATGACCAATATCAATTTCTTTTCAAACCAAAGAAATTCCTGAGGACAATGCCAGGATTGAGAAGTCTTTGGTCCCACTGCTACTGACTTTAGCACTATTGTGGTAAAACAAAGGGCCGTCAGCATTTTGTCAGCAAAATTTTAAGACAGAGTGAACGCTCAAGTATTATATGAACTCAATTCCTTTTAGTATTTATTCGTCAGCGTTGTTTCATTCGTTAACTTAAATTATCTCCTTGATTCAATGTTTTTTTGTAAGAGGTCTCTTTTCCCAGCAAATATTGTTACACATGCCAATAAATCATCTATATAGTGATGGGAGAATAAATCATCTATATAGTGATGGTACGTTCTATGTTCAATCATGATTTTGCACCCAAAGAAAAGAACACAAATTTGCGAAAATTCCGGATCGGTGATCCCGAAGAAAACTTTCACGTTTTATCTTTAAATTTTCGTTAATTTGTGCTCTTTTCTTTGGGTGCAAAATCATGATTTAATGTAGTTTCTACCACCACCGTATAGATGATTTATTGGAGCCAAATCTTGCTATTTTGCTGTAAGACCCCGTTTACAAAAGAGAAAAAGTACCGATCCAAGTGAATCCGTACCTTTCGGGTACGATTATTGTCGCCTTTACACGGGAACGAATTCAAAAATATTTGCGTTACACGGGAATGGATACAGTTCGGAGATATCATATGGAGCATGTGCAAAAGTGATAACAGTTGGCACATGCGTACAAAGCGCAGCCGTAAAGAAAGGGTTTTCACAATCGTATCCATTTGGATCCGTTCTCACCGTTTACACGGCGCCGATACAGGTACGAATCCAAATGGATCCGCTCTCGTAGCGTACTCAAGAAAGTATGGATCTGTTCCCAAAAAGGCGCGGATCCATGCGCCGCATTCGTGTAAACGCAGAGCCCATTGTCACCTTTTTGGGAACGGATCCAGATGGATCCATTCTCATGTAACTGTGGTCTAAATTTTATCTGCCATTCGACTCTTCTGTCATACCAGTTAGAAATAATTTATTTAGCCGGCAAATCCGGCTGTTCAATGAGAAACAACGAAGGTTATTTACAAAGATCTGTTTTTTCTAGAACTTCAATCGAAACATTCCGTATTTCATATTTTCAGCATAGAAATCAGCCAAAGTATCTTATCATCCAAATACCAGTATCAAAGCTGTTTTATCTGCTATCCATTTTCTGAGGAAAAGGTGACAGGGCAGCAGTATTTTTGCAATGATTTCATACGGGGCAAGAACATTTTTTGCAACAAGAAAACTTGTTGCAAAAAATCTTTTTGCCCCATATGAAATCATTGCAAAACTACTACTGTCCTGTCACCTTTTCCTTAGAAAATGGATCTGCCCGAATTCAACAAACAACAGATGTTTATAGTATTATAGAACCACTGATGAATTAGCCAAAAACCATAAGAAAGACAGTTCATCTCTATGGGAGTCTTTGTCGATGACTGATGAATCCATTTTGTAAGAAACTAACATTTTCATGTCATTTATACACATCTTTGCATGCATTTCTCAACTTGCAGGATTCACAATTTTGTCCTCAAGGTGTCTGAGCCATTTTTTCTATAAAAGTTCATCATCATACTTTGAGCTCAAAAAGTTACTGCCCCGTTCAAGCCCGTTCATATTTGCTAGATAAAAAGTGTTGACCCATTACGTTTTGCAACGGCCAACTTATAGAGCCAACTTGCACTGTCCCTTACATGTTCAAAGACAACTACATATGTTTGTTTCATCGCTGTTATTTAGATTTCGTTGTGGTTTTAATTCGTTCATTTCAGTTCATTTCAGTTCATTTTAGTTAATCATTTTAGTTCAAGCTATTTCATTTTAGTTGTTAGTTTATGGCTATCATCATAACTTTCTAGGTAATGCGTAAACATCCATTTCTGTGAACTCGTACTAAGGCATGAGCTGTAAAAGGCCGAATTCGGTGGGAGCTGAAATTCTCTTGCCTGCGAGAGAAAGTGTCCCTCTAAATTGCAATAGAAAATTACTGCAGAGTGACATTTTGCTGTGTAACATTACATCTGATCCACAGCATTGCATCGGCCCTCTGAAAAGCAGTTCTCATGGACCCCCGGGGGGGGGGGTGGGTAACTTAACTTGTCTATGGCACAGGGTTGAGCCATTTTTTAGGGTACCTTTTTCAAGATAGTTTCCGGATTTATGGGTATGCTTTTCAACAATTTTTTGCATCTTCCGGATTTATGGGAATAGTTTTCTGTCAGAATTCATTTATTGGTGAGCTGTTTTGGCATTCCCGGATTTATGGGTATGATTTTCAGAAATTTCTCCGGATTTATGGGTATACTTTTGAGAAATTTCTCCGGATTTATGGGTATACTTTTCAGAAATTTCTCCGGATTTATGGGTATACTTTTCAGAAATTTCTCCGGATTTATGGGTATACTTTTCAGAAATTTCTCCGGATTTATGGGTGGTACTTTCATGATTTGAATGGCACAACCCCGTATCTTGGAAACTCAAGTTACCCCCCCCCCGGGTCATGGACTGACAGGACCGTGCTTAAATTGAAATAAATATGAATGAAATCGGAAAATTCCCACTGATTGCAAATCTGGAAACAGGGTTCATGCAGCTAGTTTTAACCAGCCTTTTATCAAAGTCTGATTTCAAACTGTTGATTTAAATAAAACATTTGGTAGCAACGATACATCACTTATTCGATATTTCATAGCCAAAAATGTCACAGGAGAGGTTGAATAACCATTATACTTGAAGAAAATTGTATTTTAGACTTGAACATATTTGAATATACTTCATCCATGTTGGTATTTGTAGAAATGCAATTTTCAAAATGATAAATAATTTTCAAACATGTTTATCCAGATGTGCAACGAAGTTGCACTGTTGAATCAGCCTGTTTTATGTTTATTGATGCGATATCATGAGACGGGGTATGCGCTTTTATCCTCAAAATTAGCAATCAACACTGCGATTGAAACAAGGGTGAGGGTTTACAGTAAGGCCCCAAAAAGAAACCTAAAATAGCCTAAATTGTTTCTTATATCTATGATACTCATCATGCCTTTAGGCTCAAGTTTCTTGCTTCCAATTTCTTTTCCGGAAAGCTGAAGCGGGGCTAAAACACGATGTACCGTGGTAGCGGCGCTACCATGAAGGTAACCGACACGATATGCGCAAATTTCCCAAGAAGAAAGTAGGGGAGTAGGGCAAAAGAAACAGAACGGAAAAGAAAAGATAAGAAAGAAATGAAGGAAGGAAGGAATGGAAAGGAAGGGATCAGGGAGAGAAAGGAAATCGGATTTATTTGGGCAGTATATTGAGAAAGAAGGAGAAAGCACAAAGGTTCTTAGCTTGCTACCGAGTAGGAAAAAATTTTTGAGCCCTCTTAGAAAGTCCTAGAAAAATAAGTTGCAACAAAATGGGGTTGCCTAACGATATATCTGCCATATTTAGCCTTACGTGAGCATACGGCTCAAATCTTTCAAAATCTTTCAAAGGTGGGTGCAAAATTGTATCACATTTCTCTTTGAAATAAAGTGCTTGAAGGAAGAACCATGGGGTAATTTGGTGTCAATCTGCCCTGGCAATTTTTTGATATCTTGATTATTTTCAAAATCGCAGCATTTTGATTATTTTAGCAAAAATTCATCAAAAAACTGAAGAAATTAAAATCATCGTAAGAGCTTCAAGGACAAGTCTGGGGTTGGTATAATTGTTTATTATTCAAGAGATTACACTGTTGTGAATGGTGTGTACTACTTTTTTCAATTTTCTTCTCTTTAATCTGCGAAACTACGTATCTCAATCTGCTAGGAAGTGCGAAATGACGTCACTTCACGTTGACGTGAACGAGGCTGCCAAATATGTTGATATCATACCACCCACATTGCTAGCCTCCTTATCGCACTTTCGTATAAAATACAAAATGGCGACGATAATTGGCCTAACTTACGAAGATTTCGTCGAATCGTCGATACTTGATGCAAAATCGTCGATAATCGTCGAATTTATGAAATTTCAAGGCTTAAAAGCTTGGAAAGAACTCGCGACTCGTGTTCAGTAGTTGGTAAGGTTGCTTTTTAACAATAAGTCTATCAACCCCGGATTTGTCCTTTAAATTACTCGAGGGAAATTGATACAATCTTCAAGAAAACAATAGTTTATGAAGGTTTACAATATGATTCAAATGGATTGGCCTCCTCGATTATCCCAATGTCATAAGAACTGCACGGGATAGACCTAGATGGAAGGCCGTGTCATCCAACCCACACCCAGTGGATGGAACATAGCAGAGGAATAATATGATTGCAAGTAGAAATCTGTAGCTTTTCTGGTTAAGGATTCGGACATTTGATGACGTCACAGCTTCCAAATTGATAAGTATGCCGCCATTTTGAGAGCAATCAAAGTATCAAAAATTGCCACGGCAAATTTACAGCCAATTACCCAAAGTTCCTTTCAAACACTTTTTTCAAAGAAAAATGTAAAAGAATTTTACACCCACCGTTTTTAAAGATATGAGCTCTTTGCTCCTTATGTGAATTTTATCAATGATTGCGAAGAACATCCATTAAAATTTTGGTAAAAGTCTGTGAAATCCAACATATGATGCTAGCAATTTCTTATCAACCTGAATTTTAATGCTCCCAGGGCCTTCAGACCAGTACTTCGTGTCGGTCAAAATACAAGAAACTTTATTTTAGGTATGAACCTCGAGAGTTTCTCATGGATATGGGCTTTAATCATTTTTCAGTAGGCTAAAAGTTGCTTTAGGCGCTTTCTTAAAAGCGGGGTCCTGCTGTATCAGGGAGCGACTTCGGCGCTCCCTGGTATATGATAAGAACACATTTTGCGACGCAATAGCATCGTTCCATTAGTTGCTTTTATTAAAGGATGGTCATTTTCAATCCTGGGTACCAGGACGGTGGTCTTTTAACAGGGGTATGCGACTTGTTTTCATGATTTTATGGGGGCTCGAAAACATCACGAGAAATTTATATGGGGTGCGAAACAATTTACTTGAAAAAGAAAATATGAAGTCATCAACCATCAGGTGAATCACGTGACAGTATGAAAATTGCCTCAGACAACTTGGTGTGTTTTCATTATATATTTTTAAGTTCAAAGAGTTCTGCATGGGGGAACAAATCTTTTTACCAAAAGATTTATGAGGACTATTCTTACAAAGAACAATGCGCAATGGTGAAGGTGAAGTTGCGTTTTTCAGCGCCAAGCGCTGGGATCGCAGAAATAGCTAAGCGGTAATCGAGTCCGCGACCCCATGTCATGACGCTCGAGAGGTGCTGGTGGGATTTGAACCCCGTCCGCCTGACTGTTCTGGCTGCAAAGTCGGTGGATTACAACACGGCGCCACAACACCTTCAATGGGCGTTTCACCTGCGTTTCACCTCTCACAAGAGCTACTAGACTGACACCAATGTTCAAAGAAATACAGTAAAAACCCGCACATAAGAACCTAAGATTTTGAACTCAGCCTGTTTAGGTTCTTATTCTATGAGGTAAATCCCACAATCAGGGTGTAGGTTCTTAACATAGGGTCCAAAAAATGCAAGAAAACAAAGGATAGTTGAAGGTTTAGCATTGAAAACATGCTGCCAATATTACAAGGAACGCAAAGCTCTGTGTTAAAAGACAGTCCTTTCTCATCTCCTGACCCATCCACAGTCATTAGTAAACCAGTTTTTTCTAAAAGTTTTGTGAAGGGTTCCTTGTTTTCCCTTAGGTCCTGACATGCTTCACTAGTCCATTTTGTCATCAACGCTCTTCTCACCATAGCTGAATTTATTTCCTAGTGAATGAAAGAATGAATTTTATACCCTTTATTAAGAACCTGGTGAAAATATCAGGCTAAAATGGTTCTTATTTATTGGGTACAAAATTCATCATTTCAGGCTGTAGGTTTTTAATAAATGAAGGTTCTTATGTGCGGGTTTTACTGTACTAAAGATTTTCAGTCTGATAGCAATAAATGTGCCGTGGATATCAGTTATCCATTGAGATTCGTACCCTCCCCATTGATCTTTGCTTAATTCTGTCCTAGTAGGAGTCCTTTATTTATGGTTTTATCTTGATCAATGTTTTGGGCCATTTTGCAGTCATTTGGCAACTATGAAATGTTTATTTTACCAATACTTCTAGTGCTCATGAGACAGAGAGAAAATTCACAAAAATACTTCAATCTTTCGGCTTTTAATTAGAATTTGAATCATTCAAATCTGTGAAGTACTCTTGGTGCTATGAATTTTGAAAAGAGGGAGCTTTTTTCGGCTCTCTCGGTAGAATTTGAGACCTTTTTTGAGTCGATCTGACGGGTGATTCCTGATTTATTGCAAACGAAAAGCAAAACTGTTTTTTCTTTGAAAACTGCAATTCTGTTGTTCGTCAAAAATATGTCAAAATTGAGTAAATTTTCGAAGTAAGGGTTTTGGCGTTGTATCTAAAATCTATCTGCATGTTGCAGAGTTAATAATATTGTTGTTTTCTTCAAGATAACACAGTCAAAGTTTTTAAGAATGTAGAGAAATTCAAATACAATTCTGGGACCCTTTCTTCCAAACATGGCTTGATTTGACATATTGCTAGGGAACAATAGACGTGCTGTTTTTGAAGCAACGATTTGGTTTGCCTTTTCTCTACCATAAATCAGCAACAACGTGTCAGAGTGACTCAAAAAAGGTGTCAAACTCTAAGTTGAAGCTCGACCTTTGCAACTTTGTAAAAACCAAGACAATTGAAGCGATAACTCCAACACAGCAGCCACATAAACGGAGCACAATTTTTTGGGACAAACTATGTTGACGATTCGTGGTTTTTGAGAGAATAGGCGAATCCAATTCAATAAAATAGGGAGCCAAAACAACGAATCACGTCTTAATTCGAAGAGCTTACCGTAAGGCTTGTTTGATTGGTACTAATCCTGAAAAAATTAGACTTGGAAGACTCGGAATATGTGTTCGATTGACTTCCCAACTCCGAAAACGGCAGGTTTGGCAAGCTTGCTGAACCTTCTGCTCCAAAAGGCAGAGCGTTTAGCAGACTTTGGAGAAATTCTCGATTTGATTTGCAGAACTCTGAAGACGAGGCGACTTTGCTCACGTTGCTATGGCAATCAGTAACTTTACTTTAGCACCAGACTTGTCTTCGTGTTTTTCAACCAGAAACCTCATCTTCGCCAGGATAAATCTGAAACCTGCTGTTTTGAAGAATTCTGTTTGATTGGGAACTTTATTTCCATCTCTGCGAAGTCTACCGTTTTCAGAATTTGGTAGGTTTGGAATTACCAATCAAACACACCCTTACATTACAGCCTGATTCAGTAAGCACCCCCGGTTTTGCAATAATTTATCTTAAATACCCTTGAAGGCCGTTGCCTAGCAAACTTCCTGATCAAAGCAAGTCAGAGAACTGTGCATATCGATCAGTAAATACGTACTTTGCAATCTCATATCGATTGCTTGCAACAGTCGATCGAATGTATTGCAATAGTTTGGAGATAAAGTCATGTTCGGTCTTCATTTGAAACACCGAATCGCTGTTTTACTTGTTGGCCTTTTATCAGCCACTCGAACAAATGGAAGCAAGTGCGATCTTTTAGGCCAATTACAAGGTGAGCGGATGTCATCCGAGTTTAAATATCACGCCAAGGATTGTAACAATTACTTAGTAGCTGAGCATATCGTCTACACAAGATTACATTGCCTGGATTACTGCAATCTTAATCTGGATTGTGTTTCAGTTAATTATAAGAAAATCAACGACGGGAAAATAAGATGTTTGTTGCTCAATGGAAGCATATCAGAACTGATCAAAGAGCATTGTTTGTTGACACTTGGTTATAGTGAAATCACAAGTGAAGTTGTGATCGAAGGCTGGCAAGAAGATGTAAAAAAGATTAACTTTTCGAGAGATCGACGATGCATCAATTAGACGAACAAGGGCAGATGCTGTTACATTAAGATCCACTACTGTTTGTTGACCCCCAAGTACAAATCGATAAGCGATCGCGGATGAAGGGGATAGCCATTTTTACAATTTGGAGAAGGAAATGAGGAGAGTGCGGCCCACTCTGACAGTCTTGACAACAGCAGAGAATCAGGGGAATCCGTTCGTTGTAACTCGGTTGCATCTCCCTGCAAACGTGACTTATTTTCGATCTATTTGCAACTTTTAAGATTCACACAATACCTGCTTTGTTCGGTGATTATTTTCTCTAGATTATTACGCCATCTGATCATCTTTTCACCAATTGATGACTGTATTTTGAGCCACTATATTGCAGATATTGGACCTCGGCTTTGAAGCAGCTCAGTTTAGGTCCAACCTATCAACAGGCCTAACTTCAACTTGAGTAAGCACATGCAATAAAGTGCATGCAATAAAGTGGCTCAAAATACACTCACAAATGGGCGGAAGGATGCAAAGACGCCTAAATAATCCAGAGAGAGCACTAACCATACTAAACAAGTATCATGCAAATCTTGAAAAGTGCAAATAAAACTGAAAATATCTCGATTTTGCAGTGAGATGCAACGGAGAGGAAAGCTGTATGCTCATCACTGAAGCGGAGGCGATCCCCACAATTTTCTACTGTTGCCAAGGTTGTCAGAATGGGCTGCACTCTCCTAATTGTCTCTTTCTTCAAATTGCGAAAAGGCCTATTTCAGGTTAGTCCAGTCATCATAAAAAACAACGCATCCAGTAAAAATTCCTGTGAAATCCAGGTAGATTGCTGGCTCGTTGTGAATTCCACAAATGGTTTTAAGAGCAAAAATGAGCATATCTCTGAAGAAGAAGGATATCATCTAAAAACTCTTGCCTTGGGCATTTCATTTGTTTGGTTCACAAGCAGATTGATGCAAGGTGAGTCAATAAAACGTCCGGCGTTTGAAAAAATCCAGCTCCCTGAATATCAAAGCAATGATATTGAAAACTGTCTTATTTTATCCCCGTTATGTCAAATTATGTTCAGTAATTTACCTGGCTTTAATCGGCCATTCCTTCTCGTCGAAATGGAGATTTTCTGCAGAAAGCCCCTTTCGAAAACCTGCAAAGACAAATGAAAACACCAAGCAAGATTTCCGCTTGTTCTCCTTCCTAGTAATAATGACTCTTGGATGTGTTCATGTATTTTGTCCTAATAGGAGAATGTAATCCCCCTGAATAAGTTATTCACATTAGAAAGACTTTTCAATCTGCCAAAAGGAAACACGTGATAATTCGTGCTGAAAAGTCATCGCTGAGAGGTTAACACATTGGGGATTCTTGCTTGTAATTTTAGCACATTTTTCAAGGTTTCTCAAAGGGATTCATTTATGAAAATCGCATACAGAATCTAAACGGCTTGGCCGATTTTAGTCAGAAAATTTCTAAAAATAATTGAACATGGTAGCTATTGAATCGGGCATAGCGAAGTGTCATTGCTTATAGATTAAGGGAGCAATAGCCTTTCAAACGCCGGGCGTTTTTTCTGACTCATCCGGTAGGCGATTCAATTCTTCAATGTTTTGGGTGTCATGTCATCAAAATGACACCCAAAGATGCTTAAGAATCTTCTGAACCAAACAAATAAAATGCCTGAGGCAAATGAAATGTTTAAAGGGTGTCCCAAAAAATTTGTGCCCCGTTCGTGTGGCTACTGTGGAGGAGTGGTAAATTCAGTCATCTTGGTTTTTAAACGGTTGTATAGGTCAGACCTCAACTTAGAGTTTGAGACCTCATAGGAGTCAATCTGACATGTGGTTGCTCATTCATGGTAGATGAAGGCAAAATAAGTGGTTGCTTCAAAAAGAGCACTTTATTGTTCTCAAGCAATGTCCAAATAAAGCAAGTTCTCAAAGAAGAGTTCTAGCATCATTTAAATATTTTTGCTAAATGTTTTAAAGAGTTAGTAGTGTTCATTATTCATAAGAGAGCACTATCTCGACTATCTACCTAGTAGAAATCTTGTGAAAATTCTGATACGATACCAGAACTCTTTGTTTGAAAACTTACTTTATTTTGACATTGCTGGAGAACAATAAAAGCGCTGTTTTTGAAGCAATAACTTATTTTGACTTTTCTCTGCCATAAATCAGCAACCACGTGTCAAATAGACTAATACCAGGTCTCAAACTCTAAGTTAAAGCCTGACCTATGCAACAGTGTACAAATCGAGATGATTAGATTTACAGCTCCTCCGCAGCAGCCACACAAACGGGCACAAACTTTTTGGGACACCCTGTAGACATATCCTTTTTCTTTCGATATATACAAATGTTTGCACTTTAAACCATTTTTGTAGGGCACAACGAGCGAGCAAGCTACCTTTGTTTTAGAACAACTGTTGCGGCTTGCAGTTTGCTTATAAGTTGATACGGCTTCGGTCCGGCTTCCGATGTCCCTGCCCGGTTGACATGGCTTCTAATCATCCCGGCCATGAAAATAGCGACAAAAGAGGCCAACCACGGCACGACACGTGCAAGGAATGCTGGATTAAACAAACTCTTTAACTTTTGACGGGCATTTTGAAATTGACTAGCCATTAATTAAAGCCACATTCTTGTTGCTTGACCCAACTAAATTTGCATACTTTTTTATGGGACATGGGGCACTTGAATGGTGAAGTTGGTAAGCAAATGTGAAGGAAATTAACACCATAAATGGAACGAAAAATTTGCTCATAATTGACGTGCTCCAAATATGATTGATAATAACAGGAATATATAAAAGCTAAGAGACAAAAAGTAGGGTAGTAAGAGTTTTAAGTCAATTGTGAGCGTCGAAAATACAATCTGTGTGGTGTTCTGTACATGTTATGAAAAAGTCCTGTTCTCTATTTACCTCTCTAAACTTCAACAACACAATTCAATCGACGTTCGTTTTCGTTTACAATCTAGCGTAGGCATCAAATCGTTATAACAACATTGCACGATTGGCTACAGTCAAAGCGGAAGAAGCGTACAGCCTTTGTTTTCAATATTCAAAATAGAACCGTATCTTCATCGAATTTTGTTTTCCTTGCATTAGAATACCCTTGAAAAACCTTACTCATTGTGGTTTCCTGGGGAAAGAACTCCTGTCGTCATCCACTATGCTCTACCCAACGGAAGATATATTTGAATAAAACGGAGCCAAACAGTAAAGTAATGTTTGATTTTCAAATAATCTTCAAATTTACCAGATACGCATCCTCTGCTTTGACTGTAATGCATCTTTCATTTGATTTTATGGCTTCAAGGAACCACAGGTACTTGGCTACACATACTTTGTTTATGAGAAATTGCTTAAACCAAATACCTAAAATTCCTTTCAAGACATTAAATCAAGCGAAAGATCCATCAACAAATAGCGGAAAGTTTTGTTAAGATTTGATTCTGTTGCTTTACAATCTAAAGATATTTTGTCAACGTTTCGATAAACATATTCAACTTAATCAAACGTCTGTACATGATTAACCCCATACTCAACTCCCTTCTCAACTTCTTACCCCAGAGGGGGTGGGTGCTTCGTGATGTAAATTATGCATCTCGCAGTGAATGGCTCCAAAATTCAATCTTGAAGGTCAAGCCTGGGAAAGGCAAAAGTCTTCTAATAAAGAATAAGTGTATTCAATCAAATAAACGACCAGGGAATATTGGTGCTCTATAAGGAAAGAAGTTGTCCATTTCTGACGTTCAACACAAAAGAGTTGTTTTCTTGCATCTTGATCGCTGCTAGCTACTTTATTGTGTTTCCATGAAACATTGCGACGATGTTTCGCCTAAATTCACAAAAAGTTGAACCAACCTACAACTGTTAGAAGTGTGCAGAAAGAAGTGCAGACAAAATGCAGAAAGAGGTTCATAATTCGCAATAGCAGTTGGTAAGTTCATTTTCTGGCATTAATCATCACAACCCTAGACTTGTTCTTTCAAGAGGCAGGAATTAAATCCTACAGGAAAATCTAATCCTCATTCGGCGAATAATGCCCCATTCACACTGCAAGTTAAACCAGCTTGAATTAAACCAGGTTTTTGAATACGGCCTTCTGATTGGTCAGTCAAGTAAATCCAGTCATTTGATTGGTTGAAACTTAAACTGGTTTAGATAAAGCTGGTTTAACAGTGTAAGTGTGAATGCAGTATAAGTGCATCGATTAGCATAGGTTCCAAATCTTTAAATCTGTTTGCACAACACCATTTCCGTTTCATATCGGATTGGCCTCCTGTTTACACGAGGACGCTTCTCTGTGCACTGCAATGGTTTCATGGTATGCTTTTGCATCCACTGCGCATTCTGTGCAGCAGCTCAGATGAACGGGAGGCTCCTAGAATTGATAATGAGGTTCCATATTGAGTTGATAACGAATTCGACCGTTAACGTGATATCAGATTGGTTTCATGCCACTTTCAGATTGTTTCATTTGAAAACACAAAAACGGCATGAAGCGTATCGGATTGCTGCAATCTCGTGTAAACAGAAAGCCAGTCCGATACAGTAAAATCCCGCGTATAAGAACCTGGTGATTAAAAACCTTCAGGCTGGAATTCTGAAATTAGACCCCAAATCTATGAGAACCCATTCAGCCTTGAATTCGAAGTAGGTTCTTATTTGTAGAGATCATCAGCATAGGTTCCAAATCATTAAATCTACGAAAAAGGGCGGGTGTAAAATTCAATGACCTACTTCTTTAAACTGAATGACTTAAAAGAAACTTTAGCCAATTTGCTAGGATTCTACCGTCGGAATTTTCAAAAATCTTGATTATTTGTCGAAATTACCGCCTATTTTATATTTCAACTCATTTTATGATGTGACGTCATCAAATTTCTAAATCACTAACCAGAAGAGCGAAAGAGTTTTGCTTGATACCATATTGTAGGCATCCATAAACTATGATTTTCTTGAAAATTATTTGATCTTTCGTCAGCAGGTTTAGAAGTTACAACAGTTTCAAGATTTTTTCGAAAATTTTCTTGAATTCATACTAAAGAAGAAAAACACAGTCATCCTGGAAATATTGAAGATTTTAGAAAAGTCCAACGGCAGATTTAATGTAAAATAGTTCAAGTTTCTTTGAAGCCGTCCAGTTCAAAGAATTATGTCATACAATTTTACACCCAGCTTTTTAAAGATTTGAAACCTATGCTGCATCGATTTACATCACAATGCCCACCTCTCTGGGTTCTTAGGCTCCGATCACATGAGCAAAAACACCTCACCTGCCAGACCCGGGGCTTACAGGGGAGGTAGATTTCAGCCATTTTTTATATGAGATTTTTAACTTCACGTGTCAGCCCCGGGGCAGAGAGGAGCAGTGGAGCAAAGTCTTTCTTCCGTGAAATCAGAACGAACTGACCAATAAGAATCAACGATTAATTTTAATTCACCTCACCATACCGGTGGTGTTTTGTCTACATGGAAAAATTTCACCAGACCCAGGTGAGATCCTACCTCAAGTGAGGTGGGATTTCACTATGCCAGTGGTGTTGCGTTCGTCGCGTAAACGCGAAATGAAAATACAAAGGATTCTGTGGGAAGGTGGTGAGCCCCGGATCTCGCAGGGGAGGTATTCTTCCTCGTATAAACAGGCCCTTAGAATGCCAATTAACAATCATGGGAGACATTGTAAAGTTTCCAAAATAAGATGCTAAAAATGGAGGCTACCTAGATGTTGCGGAAACGTTCAAAATATGTTATCTTATGACAATAATCTTTAAGAAACGGTGGCGTAAGTAGTTATAATACTAATTTTGGATTGAACAACTTGAAGGTACTTTACATTGGGTATGCAGGGGTGAGACGGGTTGGGAGGGGGGGGAATGGATAATGCTGACTGCAAAAAATGGTAGATTAAGCAACCGTTCAATCAACATTCAATGCTTCAAGGCGGGTTGTTTTAGCTCATCCAGTAGGAGAAAATCTACTCATGAAGACAGTTATGAAAGTTCATGCTTGTCAAAGCTATTGACATCTAGACTGATGACGATGAGTCTCTTGTTGCCCTGTGCTCTTTGACTTGATGATGGCGCTTCAGGCAATAGAGACTCAATAGTATTACTCTGAAAAACTTGGCCCTGTGCACGCCCAAACTTCGCAATTCCTCCAGTACCAATCAGATTGCAAGATTTGTGAATTGCTATTGTTAAGGTGTAAATGTGATAGAATTTTCGATTCGATTAAAGAATTGAAAACACTCCCACGGGATGGAGATTTGAAGCCGTGATTCTTTCATAATTCCATTGATGATTGAAGAAAATAGGGCCAAGTTTTTCACTGTTTCATTATGAGTCCCTCTTGAGCAAGATTTACCGCAGGGATACAAGGGACTCATCGTCATCAGTCTAATTGACATCTACTGCCGTACCCATTTTACACCGAATTTACCTGCAAGAATTTGGCCCTTCATATGACTGTAGTGCTTCAGATAGCCCTCTCAGTGTCGTAAGAGACACTGCCCCTTTTGATCGTTGTTCCAAACCAAAAATTTCATGCAGATATCTATGGAGTCGTCTACGAATCAATATTCTTGCCTTTTTGCAACAGTCCGAAGAGTCGGTCAAGGAAGTATCTTTCTGCTGGACCTAGAGCGCTAATTACCGTAATTTTAAGGCGTTTTTCAAACTCAAATTTCTCTCGATCAAAGTTGAATATCAAAATTTAAGTGACAGAAGTTTAGAAGAGCTTGTATTCTCTCAGAAAATCGAAAAATATCTATGATTAGCCAAAAATCCACTTGCACGCCACACGTTTTGGGGGGAGTGTTCTTTGGTATTTATCCCCACAGCTTCCAATTTTGCGTGAAATCACAGTGCGTCACGTGACGTTAGATTGCGTAGTGTGATTGGTCAATCGACCAGATGTAAACAAACGTTCTGATTGGTTCAAAACAAAATCTGTCCTTGTTATGATGACTAAATTGGACGTAGTTTGGCCAAATGGCATTTAAGCCTGGTTTTCATTAACTCGTAATTCATTGCCGATCATTGTCTTCATCGGTGATCGGCATCGGTGATGATCGGCGATGCTCTAAAACAATGAACGGCGGTGAATTACGATTTAATGAAAACCAGACTTAAAGCCTTCGTTCCTGAGCCAAATGCGAAAGGTGGCAAAACGTCTACTATGGCAAAATGTCTGCAAAAAACCGTCAAAATGAATTCGTAGAAAAGGTATTTTAACTGTGATTGCCACAGGCTCAACACGGATTCTTTGTTTCCCTCAGCGCATCTTTAACAGTGCCTGAACCACGGTTCAAGAAGCCGGCCATCTTCATTCGACAGTTCTACAAATCTACTCTAGCTTGGTATCAAACTGGAAATAGCACATTTAGGTGAATAAACTTGACGGTGGGAGCGCAGGTATCGTACAAGCCCTATCCAGCCCTCTGGGGGGCTCATCTAATTTTACAGGCTACAAAAAGGGAATAAAAAAGGGGGTCTATTCAAAGCTTCAAACATCAAGACAACGAATGAAAGGGTTTTGGGACTTCATATTTTCGGTAGTGGAACAACAAACGCTAGGAAAGATAGAACTCGTGTAAAAACCGGACCATGGTATGAAAACGGTCGACCCACTTACAGTGTTCAAAATTCATTTATTTTCATCTCATATCTTTAAGGAGGGGTAACCCTTCAAAAAGACTGATTTTCAGGGGGTCCTCCAAGGGAAACTGGATGAACAAAGCGTGTCTTTCACGTTTGCCCTTGAATAACAGAGACTTAATTCATCCGACAATTTTCAAATAATTTTTTGCAAATGCCCAGCATCCAAAATTTGGATTCAAAGTTGATAACTCTAAACAGCACTAATTAATTCAATTCAATAGTAATATAAACAACGACCGTAATAAGTCTATCTTATGATCTGTTATCCAATACTCTGTAATTACCGGAGAAGGTGGGCTTTTCTTCCAAACTCCCAGTTAAAAAAAATACAACTAAATGTTCAAAGGGCTTGACTCTTCAGGAGGGGTATCATTCTGGTATGTTTTAGGCAAAGTCTGGAAAAAAATGTGGAGTTCTAGTCCCCCTAGTCCCCAATACAAACGCGAAACCATTGTCTATGCATAAACAAAAATTCCCTTGTTCACACGACTCTAGTCCGACGTCCACTTGAAAATTCAATTGTCTTGTCTTGTCTTGTCTTGTCTTGTCTAATTCTGCCTGCATACTGGGAAGGTGGCTTAGCTGAAACGTTTCAAGAAAATCAAATTTTCACAAAATTTGTGTTCCCAATAAAACGAGCAGCCCCGACTTAAACAGTATATAAGCAATGTTAGACATTACAAGCTGAATTTCCCAACGGCCTTGCGTGTATTGTCCTTGACGACTTTCATACATTACTGGTAAATTAACATATTTATAAAACTGTCATACCTTGATTGTTCTTTATCATTAGGGAGCAAGACTAATTTGCAAATGAGAACGTCCATCCTTTGTGTCGGTCTTCCATGTTGGCTGCATACGCCAGTTATGTCGGATGCAGATCTCCGTCACGTCCGCTCCATGTCGGCTCCGTGTCTGTTGGTTTCTGTCCGTCATCGTCTGATGAGTCTATCGTCGGATCACTGGTGGTGGATAAACACCCGCAGTCGGCAGGCGGCACTTCTGTCGTCTACCTCTGCTTGCGGCGGACAGCTTTCCTGATAACGCGGCCGGTTGGTGCTGCTGGTGCAGCTCCTGAGGAGAACAACGTAGCACCGCCGGCGTTTGTGCCACTAGTGAAATTGAAGCCACCACTTGCCGCTGGTTGGTTATTTGTGAAGTTGAAGCCACCGGATCCCGCTGCGTTGGCTGGAGCTTCAGTGCCAGATCCGAATGGGCTGCTATTGACATCTGCATTGCCAAACTTGAATCCACCGCTGGCTGGGTTGCTTGTTGGGGCAGTAAAGCTGAAAGGGGTAGCCTTTTCTTGAGGTGTATTGGACACTGCATCTGTGAACAGCTTTGTACTTGGGGTGGGTGCTCCTGCAAAACCAAAGCCACCCAAACTGGGATTTTGCTCTGCATTTTGATTTGCCTGGCTCCCGAAAACAGAGCCACTTGAAGAACTGGTCAAACTACTGCCGAAGCTAAACCCACCCCCAGACAAACTGTTGCTAGTGGTTGATGAACCGAAAACACTGTTCGAGCCTGCACTATGTAAAACTGAAGTTTTATTGTCACCTCCAAAAACGATCGATTTAGCTTCAGGGTTTGAGTTCGTAAAACTGAATGGGGATTGAGTTGCAGGGATGCTGCGATTGAATAATAATTTGTTTTCTGCACTTCCAGCAGGATTCGTGAATGAGTTTGACTGTGATGTTCCAAATGTGGAACTTATAACTGGCTCAGAATTAAATTGAAACGGTTTTTGGGCGCCCATGTTATTTTCCTTATCACTCTTGGAGCTGCCAAATAACGAAGGAATGGCAGACTGTGTACTACTTTGACCAAAATTAAACTTTAGCACAGTGTCACTTTTAGGTGGATCAGCATTGTCCGTTTGCTTACTTGTACCACTAAACGAGAACCCTGAGCTATGGTTTGAAAGAATAGGCTGTGTTGGTTGATTACCTGCTGAATTCGTTGGTTCTGCCGAGAAAGCACTACTCGCGCCAAAAATGAATCCTGAGTTTGTTGTTATGCTTGTCTCAGACGCCTTATTTGATAAATTGGACTCACTGCTTGGCTTAGCTGCAAAGAAATTACTATTTCCGGTGCTCTCGTTATCAGCAAGATCAAATTGCTTTGTGCCAGATGAATCCTGTGTTTCGTTTTTGGAACTAAAAACAACTGAGTTACCTCCAATCAATTCATTAGTAATTGGTCCATTTGCAACAGCACCAAATGAAAACTTAGGTGTCTCCTGTTTGCTCTCTAGATCACTCAAAACATCCTTTACTGGTGACGTTTTCTGCTCTAATCCGGGAACTTTCAGCAGACCTGCTTGAGCAGCTTCTGCAATCGATGATATCCCTCCTCCCTTGACTGGTTCAGCACTAGCCTTACTCCCTTCTGAAGCCGTTGGAGTGCTGAACATCGAAGTTCCAGCCACAACGGCTGCATTTGGTGCTAACTTGTTGTTATTCTCCTCAGTTTTAGCCCCACCTTCATCAACTTTCGTTTCACTGACCTTTGCATCTTTTGAAGCATTGATAGAAAATCCAGTGGCTCCTCCAAAGATTACTTTACCACTGTCCTTACTATTTCCAAATGAAAACCCTTTGCTTTCTGTTGTACCAAAAGTCCCTGGACTGCTTCCACTGTTTCCAAACTTGATCCCCCCGGAGCCTGAACTACCAAATGTAAACCCACTGCTTCCAGCTGTATTACCAAATTTAACTGTACTTGATGATGCACTGCCTGTACCAAATATCGCACCACTACTTGATCCTGACGTTCCAAAAGAAAATGATGGTGCACTAGTTTTTGGCACTACACTACCTCCTGGTTTTGGCGTGCTGCACGCAATACACTCAGTGGCATCAGCTTTATTCAGCACCATACATGCATCACACTCCCATGATTTTTCAGGGGGTGCAAATTTATTCCTTAGTGCATCTGCGGAAAATGATGGAGTATTCTTTAATGCAGATCCTGGCTTCTTGGATCCACAAGAAATACATTCAGTTTTGTCACCTCCATTTGGCACCATACATTCCGTACATTCCCAAGAGTCTGCAGGTGCACCAAATTTCATACGAAGTGGAGCACCAACACTTGATTGCGCAGGTTCTTTGGCAGGCACACCAGATCCTGGCTTCATACTGTTACATGCAATGCATTCACTTTTATCTGCTGTATTCTGAACCATGCATAAGTCACATTCCCATGAGCCTTGAGCTGGCTTGAATAAATTCTTTAGACTTGTGGGCTCACTTGTTGATTCTGCCTTGACCTCCTTCTTACTAGGATTTGAAGTTTGACAAGCAACACAAGTGTCCTTATCTTTACTATTCATTATCATGCAAGTTGGGCATTCCCATGAGCCCACTGATGGCTTAAATTTATCAGCTAAAGTCCCTTGCTTTAATACTTTAACTGCCTTGGCATCCTGCTTGACAGGTTTTGGTGCAGTACAAGCAATGCAGGATGTCTTGTCAGTTGAATTAATAACCATGCAAGTATCACACTCCCAACCTTTTGGTTGTTTAACTAACAAAAGATTTTGTGATGGAGCTTCTGCCTTCGAAATGGGGCTTACAACTGATGAAGCAATAATTTCAAAGGGCATTGTTGCACTATCTTTATTCTCAACTTTAACAGTTTCTGTCACATCCTTTTCTTTAGACATTGGCTTGCTAAACTGAAATGAACTCTTTACCACACTCGTACCTGCTTGTCCCTTGTCACTTGAAATCTTCTCTGGTTGTGAAAATGTGAATGATCCTAAACTTGGCTTTGAACTTGTAACAGGAACCTTTGTCTCCACAGACAATTTGGTTGTTGTTGTCGTTGCTTGTGAGGTGGAAGCACTGGGACCACCAAAACTGAATTTTGGCAGGCTCTGAACAAGTAATGGTGCTGGATTACGAATTTCTGGAAGTGTGTTTACAGGATCCTCCTCTTTGTCTGTAACAGAGGCAGCAGCAAAATGTGAAGTCTGCCTCTGCCGTTTCATCTTACCTCCTGCTCTACTGTCCTCTTCTGGAGAGAATGAAGTAGGCAGGCCTCTTGATTTGAATGTTGTCACTGGTGCACTAGGTCTTATGTTCCCAGTTTCAAATCTATTTGTGAAACTGAACGGTGTACTTGTTTTATCAATATGCTGAATGTTAATAGTTCTTGGGGTGGTTAATAAACTTGTTGGTGGACCCTGTCCAGGCCTTTTTGCAGTACTTGACAAAAACCCAAGCGAAGAGTCTGTTCTCTTCTTTGGTGGGTTGAATAAAATTGATGAAGGGGAATTCGGCAATTTAGATGCATCCTTTACTGGTGATGACATTTTTTCTAATGCTCCTAAAATTTTTCTTGCTGTATCACTAGTAACAGCACCCATTCTTCCAGACCTCACTGACCTTGGCTTTATGTTACCCTTTTTGGTTGGTAACCCTGAGGCAACAGGGGAAACTCTTTGCCGTTTGATGCTCCTGTTTTGAAGAGCAGATGCACCCCCAAATGAAGTTCTACCTGGATAAAACGATGACGATGATCCAGAGGGAATCAAGGGGCTTGTCGACACAAAACTTGATACTTTAAAAGATGGTTTAGTTCTTGAAGTGAAAAATCTTTGTGGCCCTCCACTAGGTTTGCTGCCAAGAGAAAACTGATAGTCCACATTTTTTTTTTCCTCTTTGCTTTGGACATGATTGTCATCATCATCATCATCTATACTCAAAAGTACTCTGGATGACTGAGTTGTTTTCAACATCTCTGCCTCATATTCTCTAATTGTTGTATCATCCTGATTTGTGCCAGATGGGCCTTCTTGTGGATCCATGACATTTGAACTTAAAACTGTAAATGAAGATCTACTTTGTACCACAGGTGTTGATGTCATGTGTTGGGTCGTTTTAACTTGACCAATATGATTGCTTGTTATTGCATTTGATGTTGCTCCTCCTGAGACATGCTCTGGTTCATTGTCATTATCACTGTCTTCACTCGAAGAAGCCTCTTCTTGAATGATATCCTAAAAATGAAGTAAACTAGAAATAACCATTGTCAGTGAGCACTGCGCATTGTATTGGTTGCAAAGGTCCATTCCTAGGTTCCGCAGTTTACACTCATTGACTTGTGATGCATGACAAATCAGTATATTGGCTTGAGTCAATTAACAACAGGAGAACCGAGATGTGACCTAAATGTTCTTTTGTTGCCAATAAAGGTGAATTCCAACCATTCTGATGCCATTTCAAAAGCTGCTGACCGAAGTCACTTTGCAAAATTGTTGAAAACAGACATACAAGCTCGAGAATCAATCACACCTAGTGAAGCCACTGTGCAGGAATACGTGGCTGCTTTGCAGCAATTAGCTCAATGACTTTCTTTCAGTTTTTCAATTCATGCACCAAAACAATCAGGTCAACACAAGTTTTGGTTTTGAAGAATAGATTTCACACCTTCAATGCAGCTGACCATACCAGGCGAGCCAGAAAAAAGTTCCCATTTTAAGAGATCATAACACCGAGAGAACTTCACAGATTTGAATGATTCAAATTTTAGTTTAAAGCAGAAAACTTGAAGAATTTTTTTGAATTTTCTCGTTGTCTCCCAAGCACTAGCAAAATGGGTAAGTTGAACTTTACAAATTTTCATGGTTGCAAAATGACTGAAAAATGGTGTAAAACATTGATCCAATCATAAAGGACTCCTCGCACAAATCAACAAAGAAACTGTGACTTTTCATGGGTGAGAGCTGTCCTCTGCACATTTATTGCGATGGGACTAAATATCTTTAGTATTTGTTTGAAAACTGATGTCCTTTTGAGAGAGTTGAAATGCCTATTGCACTTGTTCTGTGTACGGAGAGTCCTTACAAGTTGATCAATGTTTAGGATCTTTTTCAACAACTTTGCAGTCATGAAATTTTCTAAGGTCAAATTCACTGCTACATCTAGTGCTGGAAAGACAGTGGGAAAAATCACAAAAATACTTTGATTTTTTGGCTTTTAAATAGACTTTGAATCATTCAAATCTGTGAAGTACTCTTGACGCTACAAATTTCTTAAAGTGGGAGGCTTTTTCTGTCTCACCCTGTAGTGTTTTGCATTCTCTGTTTATTTGGATTCTGATTGAGTAGATATGCCACATAACCTTGCCATGATGTCACATTGTTCAATTTTCAGTCAATAGGGTTCAGTACTAAAAATGTTCAATTGTTGATTATGAGCAAACAAAACGCATTAACGGCATCAGTCCAATTTCATTATGTTCTATGTCTAAATAGCATTTGCTCTATGAAGAAAAATCAATAAAAAGTGATGATGCCATCACACAGGAATGCAAAGAATGTGTGCATGCATAGCTGCAAAACCATTTTTTCACATTAAAAAATAGCTAATTTGTTGGCTAGAGCATCAAAACTAGTATGGATTCCCTTCTTTTCATGATTTTATCACATTAGCTGTATATAGATTTTATTACGAATTATTCAAAATTTACACATACATCTCTAAAATACTGATAGCGTTTATCCCCTGGAATGAATTTGACTTTCCAAAAATTAATCTTAGATCGTGACAAGGATAAAACTAAAATTCAAACAGTTTCAGCGTTGTAAATGCATTTGGTAAAAATCTGCAGATGAAAAAACCGCTGGGCAGGCTGATATTGCTCCCTGCGCTTGATTAGGTTAAATTTACCGATACTTCTAGTGCTGTTAAGACAGTGAAAAAATCACAAAAATACTTAATCTTTCAGCTTTCAACTAGAACTTGAGTCATTCAAATCTGTGAAGTACTCTTGGTGCAATGAATTTTCTAGAGTGGAAACTTTTTTCTGGCTCACCCAGTATACCTAAGACAAATGTATAGTCTGTGTAATGCTGCTCACTTCTGTGTAGTGCACGCTTTGGCATTAATTTTATCGCAAAAAAGCATTGTTGTAATACCCAATAACGTCGCTTTGCTGTGAAACAAGGAAGCAATCAGATTTGAGAACAGCAACCATGTGATTACATTCCAGGTTTCACTTTGTTCTCTAAGCAAATTCACTAACAACTAAACATATATAGTCATGGAGGGTAACTTTCACGCATTTTTTAAAAACTTTGCAAATACAAATTAACATGTCTTTCTGGAAACAATCCAAATATGTCTGAGGGAAGTTTGCATCAAGTGCTAGTAAATCAATAGTAATTAAATCAAAAATGATAATTGCCTTTAATTAGATATATAATGATTAATTGGATCGGCTAAAGTTAGCCTACATTTCTGGGTAACTTTCATGCACTGTGGGCTAACTTTGAAGGACACCCAGTCTCTGCCTTTAAATGCGAAATTAATGCAGTAACCACCAGTCTTGCCAAAGAAAAGTTGCTTTGAAACAATTACATACTGAACTAACATTATAAAATGGAACACGGGTGAAAAATCTTTTCATGAGACGCTGTTCACAGCAAAATTGAAAACAGCGAGATTCAACCCTGAATTGGAAGAGATACTGAAATCATCTGTATGAAAAAATCAGTTTGCAATTAGGAAAATATAAATCAACTATTGGTAAGTGATATCTACGGTAAAATTAATGTTTTTGCTCTTCATCGGACACTGTTCACAGCAAAATGGGATGAAATCAAATCCCTGTTTCAAATAATAATTCATGAAATAAGCTTCAGCAATACATATGCAATCCAAAAGTTAGTTCAGTTTGATATCTTTCCAGTTCTGCTTAAAGTTTTTCAAAATGAGAAATTTAGCGGCTAAAAAAGGGAGGAACCGGGGGTAATGCAATTCAATTTTATTCAAATTTAAACATGGCAAAAACTGTCTACATATTCTACCCACCAATACCCATTAAGACCCTACACTTCTTTTCTTGACCGCACCGATAGGGTCATATGATTCAAACAGGACAGTACACCCAGTTTCTTGTTTTGGATGCATGCACCAAAGTTAGCCAACTTGCTCACAGAGTGAAGCCTAACTTTCATGCGCCCTGTTTTCAAAACAATTGAAAGGTCTAGTGGAAAATGGCTTTAGGAGGTCAAAGGTGAAGTATTGAGAGACAAATCAAATACCAAACATTCTTAGATAAGCACTCAAGAAGGAAATAACAAGAAAGTTAAATGAATTTGTTGAAAAGATCTTATTACAACGATTCAGCAAACAATTTTTCAAATTGGTGTTACTAAGAAACCGGAGATAGCATTGCTATGAGCAATACATCAAAATGATGCTGAGATGATGCTGTTTATGTCAGGAACCTCGCTGACTGCAAGGATTGCTGTACGAGGGCAGGAACAAGCTGGGTTAAAGTTACCAGACAATCTCTGATGCGCGAAGATTACCCGCCATGACTACATATATATTCTGGAATTTTAAGTACCCTAGGATAGACAATGCATACAATTGAAACTGTTATTGAAATGAAATGCTGATTCCTACCATATATATACACACAATATTGAGCGGCATTGCGCAGACTATACCTTCTCCTTGGGCATTGTCTGCACCCAAGCTATAACCACATGCCTTTGGATCACTCTGGCCAAAGAAGAGGTTGTGGCGCCGTAGTGTAATCCTTTGACATTGCAGCCAGAACAGTCAGGTGGAGTGGGCTCAATACCTGGTAGGACCCCACAACGCCATGAAGCGTCATGACAAGGGGTTGCGGACTCGACTAGGTCTGCTCTATTTCTGTGATCCCAGCACTTAGCGCTGAAAAACACAACTTCCCCTTCACCTACAATCTGGAGTGTTGTCATTCAATCCAAGCAAGCAATAAACTATTGTACTTAAATTTTGTATCATATTATTTTTCATCATGATCTTTGCACCTGATGTTGACTTGACTCTCACATAAATCACCATGGGATCCCAATGGTCATAATTCTCTGGCACCATCTTTACTGCAATCATCTATCATTGAGTTTAAATTTAATGATAGGTTGCTTGCTAGAGCTTGCAAGATATTCACATACACACCTTTTTACTCCGTGAAAACCAGCTGGAGATCCACTGTGGGACAATGTAGCTTGTAACTTTACCAAGAAAGCCCTGAAAAAAAAACAGAACAGATTTTAGAATGTCAGCAATCACAGGGGAACCAGTTTTCTGGTTTGAGTTAGTTGCTTTCTGGCCCCAGTTACACTATACCACATTACTATCAGAGCGGAGCGACTTTTATCTTGGATAGGGCTGTTTGAGTTACAATATCAGCTGAGCCAGAAAAAAGTTCCCATTTGTGAAAGTTCATAACACCAAGACAACTAAACTGATTTGAATCTAAAAGCCAAGAGATTGGAGCATTTTTGTGATTTTTCTCACTGTCCTGCCATCACTAGAAGTATTGGTAAATTCAACTTAATATATAAAATTAATATATATTCATGGTTGCAAAATGACTGAAAAAGGGCCTAAAACATTGATCAAATCGTAAGAAGTCTATTCACACCAAACAATAGGCCATGGACGTTTCACCTCCCTCAAGAGTTATAAGACATTATAATAACAAATAAATTTTGAACAAATATGAAAGATTTTCATTTCCATGGCGATTAATGTGCAGAGGATATTTCTCACCCATGAGAAGTTGCATTTCCTTCATTATTCTGTGCGATAAGTCATTCATGAAATGATCGATGTTTTGGACCATTTTTCAGTAATTTTGCTAACATCAAATTTTTAGTGCTGAATATATATTTTTAGTGCTAGTAGGACAGCGAGAAAAATCACAAAAATACTTTGATCTTTCGGCTTTTAACTAGAACTTGAATGATTCAAATCCGTGAAGTAGTCTTGGTGTTATGAATTTTCAAAGTGGGAACTTTTTTCTGGCTCACCCGGTACACCACACCAATAGACCTAATCAGCTAAGGTTTGTTTTATCCATTTCAAGTCATGTGACCATACTTTTGGGAGGTTTTAGCATTCCACTTCTGGCATTAATGACACAACTTTGCATGGCACAAAATACGTTAGAGAAACCAAAAGATGTTTCATCAAGAGATTGATCACATGACTTGAAATGGGTATAAACAATCCTTAGCCGATTTTGTCTATCCAATACACAATGCTCCCATCAGTGGAGTGAAAATCACTCTGCTCTGGAGGTGAGACAAAAATCACTCCAGAGTCACTCTGTAGCTAAGCTTTGTAGTTTTATCGCATGAATCGGATAACATCTGCTTTGAAACAATGAATTTTCAGATTAGATAACAGTAAACTTTGTAGCTAGACTGCAACAGCGCCCTGGAGTGTAGACCAGAATGGTAGAGGAATATGGTGTAGGAGCAAGAGAAGTATCGTAGAATAACTGCTACCCCCAGTATCACTATGGAGTGAAAGTCACTCCGCTCTGCTCCACTCCAATAGCAATCCAATAGTAACTCTAGCCGTTATCTTTGGAACATATTTTTCAGGTTTCAATTTGTTGCTTTTTATCTTTTGGACACTTTTATCACTGAGAAGTTGCATAGCTTCTATGGCACTGCTCTAGAAAGAGCTTGAAAAAGCAGGGCAATGGCTGTAAAAATCTGATTTCTCACCTAAAGGAGACTATATAAAGGGTTTCATATGTAATCTACCTTTTCAAGATAAGAGGCACAAAAGCGGACATCTTTTGTTGTTTGAGTTATTGCATTTTTAAAGCTAAAATCTTGTTCTGTGTACAAAGTGTAGCATAGAAGCAAATTTTTACTCTCATATCTGTCTTACTTTAGAAATTACGATGATATAAAGAATCAGAAATCATAAGGACTTTGACCGTGCAAGAATGGGTTGAGAATGGAGAAAAATTGCATGACTTTTGGAGAAAAATGTGGTTTTATTTCCTCCAAGCATGTTGAATCTGCTTCAAAATGGTACAGCTGGATTGAGCTGGATGAGACCTTTTGAATGACATACAATTTTTTGCATTTTGGTAAAATTTTGAAAACCTTTATGACATCATTATGCATATGACGTCTTAATCCAGGGTGCATTCCATGCACTTATGCCCAAAATCTTTGGCGTAGACCTGACTTTTTGTCGTAATAGCGGTGTCATTTCTTTAGTAAAATCGGTTCTTGGTGTGACAGCATTTGAGACTCTGCCTACCTTGGCGTGAATGTGAAGTTGTCCTTGATCTTTTAGCAGTTTCTTTTGATAAGAAACTAAGAATTTGGGCCAGAAAACTGCACGTTTCTTAAAACCATAAGACTTTAATTTTTTAACAGCTTCTCTCTCCCTGAAAATACCTGGCACACAAAGCTTGGGGCTTGGCGTACCTTTGGTGTAAGTTTTACAAGGAATGCACCCTGGGTTATAATTCCCTTTTTTTGAAATCATATGAGTTCAATTTTTTGTTGATCCTGACACATGTCACTTTTAAATTGTGTAAAAGTATTCATATGGCTATTGGAAATATATATATGAGAATAGGACATGTGTGAAAATGTCATTTTCAGTGTTTGCTGATTGCAGAATTCAACAATCATCATACGCTAGTGTATGGTCACTACATCTAAACTTACTCAGCATTTTCCTACATTTGAAAGAATTTGAAAGTTAGGAAAGTCAAAAAAGGTTTGAGTTTAAAATTAGATTTAATTGTCTTATAACATAAGTACCTATGTTATTAGATTCACCTTCTGCATTTAGAGTCACAGTTCAAAAGCACACACTTTTGCTTTAAAAATGAATGTAGCAACGTTCGACGACAACCTACCAAAATTTACGAGCATTGAAAAGGTTATGCCTCAAGGTACAACCAGTCGAGACCACAAACCATGAGGGCGCGGGAAAAAATTCTCGGAACAGCATTGACAAGGGAATATTTTGTTCACTTCTATGTTTGGAGATATTCCTAGCTTGGTAATAATCTTCCTGGTTATTTGGGTTGTACTTCATTAAGTGAAGCCAACCATCAGTAACTTTCTAAGCCTGGAAGTTTGTAGCCATGCCTGATTCATTCCATTTTGAGCACTCGAAACCAACTCTCCTGAGATAACTATGATCAACTGGCCTGCATAAAAACCCAGATTAAGTCCAAATGATCCCCCAGAACCTTGAGGCAAATTCTCCAAGCATTCAATCTAGTCTTTGTCATACCTTCTGAGCATCTGCTTGTGGTAGATCTTCTGTGGGCTTCTTTACTTTCTTCCTCGCGTATGGCTTCGCACGATTCCGCCCGCCATGACCAACACGGAGTTTCCCGGTCGTAGGTGGCTTGTTGGAGGGATCCTTGGGATCCATCAAATATTTAAAACACTTCTCTGATATATCATTCAAATTCCAATAACTAGATAACTCTGCTAAAACCAATCTTTTCCATAAAAATCGATTCGAAACTTATGAAAGTTTGTAGGCCACTTCGACACCACGCACGCATTCCGCAACGGAAGGTGAAATTCAAATGTCATGGCTTATAAGTTTGTCACATGTCTTGCCAAAGTACAAAATGTTTTTGGCGTGAAGGGGGCTAGGGGGCGGCGCCAGGCGCTAGCCAAGAAAAGTTTGGTAAAACATGGATTAAAATTGAGGTTAACTGAAGAAGGCTCGGTATTTTGTTACTTATTTTAACTTCTTATTTCCTAGAAATTTCTTATAGATATGATAGCCAAACAGGGTTGTTTGAACTTTCCTCCACGAGGCTTCTCGACCCCCTCGACCGTCATTAGTATGGGCAATATTTTCCCTCCGGTTCTAGAATTTTGGCACTCAAATTTACTTCAAAAGGAAAAAATACACAACAATGAAATAACAACTTTCTCTCACCACAAATTACCTCTTTAGCTATCGTCTCTAGAAAATTTGCCCGTTTTCGATGCTCGGCGGTCAAAGAGAAGCGAAAGCAAGTACCCGGAAAGGAGTTCACATTCCGTTGGCAAAACATACTAAATATCCCTTTACCCCTTTCCCCTATGAAGCTGTCTTTCACTGATTCGATTCGATTTGGTACTCTTTTATACTTGCATACTTGCAAATACAATGATTTGGAGGGCCCCTTGAAAAACAACTTCGGTTGAAGGACAACCCATGAAAATATGAAAATATTGGAAATATGTAATATGACACCCCCCAGTAACGACCCCGCTGAAACACTGCCCCGCCAAGGTAGAAGGAAGACCCGCCAAGAAAGCTTGTTTCCCCACCAAGTTTGAAATTAAAAGCTTTCCCCGCCCTGTTTCTGTTGTTTCCCCGTTGAATTTTTTGCTTCCCCGTAAAAATTATACAAGCTCTATTGTGGCTATATTTGAAAATTTCCTTCCCCCGTCAATATATTTTTAATCCCCGCTGAAAACATGTGAATTCTTAACTTCCCCGCTGTATTTTTAATGTCCGGCGGGGTCGTTACTGGGGGGTGTAATATGAAATGATTGTTAGGGATTTTTATTCCCAATGGATACACCCACTGCCACCTTGGCTCCTTGAAACATTTGAAGATCAAACAAAAAAAGCGCAAATGAATGTAAACAAATGAAAACCCATTGAAAGAGTTTGGACGATTTGATTTCGAGGAGAGGCACTTACCCCTATAAGGAGGAAAAGAGCCCCCTATCAGAATTCCCTTTCTGAGCCATGACATCTGAAGCCAAACCCAACGGAAAGGCTTGCACATTTCGAAATTAGACATGGCGGCTGTCTCTCCCATAATGCATTGCTTCCAGCCTTCATTTGAGATTTGTCGGTCACGCGGGAAAACTTGGGCATTGTCGCGGAAATAAATGGCGGGAAAATGAGTAAAACCTGGGACCAATGGTGTGATTTGGGGGTGCGGTTGGTACATAATTTGCGAGACTGCCCTAGAGCATCATTATGATTTAGTAAATGAAACATCATCCAACAAAGTCAATTGCTTGATTTTGGGCTTGTCTCCAGGGGGGAACTTCTACTCCCTGGCACGTGACAAGGGGATCAGCGCTCCCTGGATCAGACACAGCATATTTTTGGAAAACCCAATAATTACTAGATTTAGGACATTTGTATACCCCAACAGTATATTCATTGCTTCATGGTAAATAAAAACTGCAGGTTTTACGGCTTTTTGGGCAACTGCGCTGCAACATGTTTGTGTAAAGCTCAGCTTAGCACTCACCTCGTCAAATTTTCTCCTCAGCGATTATGAACCAAATAGCGTTCCCAAATGTTTACAAATACAAGGCAACGTTTCGAAAAGCACAAAAAGTATCTGACCCCATCGTTACCTGCAAATAGGGAGTCCACCTAGGGGCTTTTCAGGTTGAAATCTCTCAAAAGACCCAACATCGTACACAGGGCCCAATATGACAAATGGCCCTAGCGACGAGGTAACGAGAAACCATAAGACAAATTAACAAGCAATAGATTGTTTTGCACCGCATTAGCAGCAGTAGATCTCTAAAATTCCTTGCCTTTTTTTTAAGAAACTGCTCATGAGGAACTCACCTCTCAGATCCCTAACAAATGAAATAAGAAAGTCCAGTACTGGGAAAATTATTTCTCGTTTCAGAAGAAACTCATAAAAAACCTTGAGTATATTTATCAGGCTATTCATGGTCACAAAATTTTATAATTGTGAAAACTTTTGTTACTGGCTCAAATTATTAGTTTCTCGTGAGTTCGATTCGTGGTAACTCTCACTTGGGCATTTCACTCATTCGAAAAAGCGCACGAGATTTTTTCACAACAATAGGATTCTTATGGATTTTTTCTGAATTTTTCTAGAAAACAAAAGGATTTTTGCCAAAGGTGTACGAGATTTTTGTGAGTGAAATGCCCCTCGCTCACTTGCCATCGACATCTCCTCCCGGCTGGGGGATGCACTACATATGTTTTAGGTACGGGGGTAGCGGGGACGTGCCATTGGCAAGGGTATCTATCTTCCAGATATTGGTATAAAGAACAATATCAATTTTCACAAATATGGATAAGGAACTGTACCGATTTTCAAGACTTTGGTATGAAACATAAGGTCGGAAATAGGTTTCGAAAAATTGGTAGAAGGCCAGGCGTACTTCTTCAAAAACTTGGTAAAAAGAACAGGCATGTTTTTGAATCCTCGATGGCACGTCCCCGACCAAAATCTGGTCAAGGGCACCCCCTCCCCCCGGGCATTTCCTCCACCTTGAACGAGTAATTTACCCTTTGGAATATAAAATGCCTAACATTTTGATAACCTCGATTTTGGAATACACTGGACTTGTCCAAGTCTCACTTTCTTTTATCAGTCGACTGAGATAAAAAGTACTGCGGGGGAGTGGAGAAGGAAACGGAGAAGGAGAAGGAGAGGGGAAACTTTCCTCTCTCCTTCTCCTCTGCAACTCCTTCGCTATTCCCCCGCAGTGCTATTTACTTTCCGCGTGTTAAGAAATGAAAGTGAGACTTGAACGAGTCCAGGAATACACTGACAAGTTAAAAATATAGTTTGGGCAGACCAAAGAAGATGTTCTCGTTTCTGTACTGTACAAATCGTTAAAATCCTTTACTGATTTACATTCAAGCAAATTTCCTTGCATCCATTTGATTCAGCCGATGTTATGTTCATAAGTGAAATTTATGTCGGAAACTAACCAACTTCATTACTGCGCACAATCACAGATGATTTTCAGTGATATCAAAATCTCAGGCTGCAGAAGCTGCACTTGGAAGCAAGCAGATATCACTGCAGAATGCATACATGTCTTGTTTTGTGGGCATAAATCTACAGGCAAGTAAGGCAAGTGTCGTTTGCCTGCAAAAAAGCAAATGCTACTACCCACTGTAATAGTACGCTATCTCACAGAAATTTACTTCACATTTCTCCCAGCTTTAATTTAAAATGAGGATTTTGTGACGATTTAAAGGGAGTGGTCCAAAAATTTTGTGGGGAATCCCTACCCTGGACCCCCACGCCAGGATCTTACAAGTACTTCACCTCGGGGGGGGGGGAACTCCCATACTTGAATTGACGGGATGTGCCGCTCAACGGTAAAAATTATGCGACAGGGTGTCCTTTTCTAATAAAACTTATGCGACAGGGTATTACAATCTATAAGAAAATTATGCGAAAGGGTATTACAGTTGATAACAAAATTATGCGACAGGGTATCATGTGGAAGGATGCCTTTTAGAGTTCTCTTGAAACAATGGATTTTGGCAAAATTTTTATGCGACAGGGTATACTTTCGGGCCATTTTTTATGCGACAGGGTACAGGGTGTGGAGAGATTTGCCGCACACCCCTGTCACTTCCCTAGTCAAGTACCCCCCCCCCCCAGGGCACTTCACGTTCGCACACTTCAGTCACTTTTTCGTCTAGATCAAAGTTTGGCCCCTCCACATTTTGGGTCTCTTCATCGGAGGCCCCGAGTCTGATGACAGCAATAACAACACATTCTATTTGACTGAAATCCTACTTAAACTTTGATAAAATTTACACAAATATTCACTAAAAAACATATCCCATCTAATTTTCGAAACAAATCCAATGAAACTTCTAATAAATAACAATTGCATCTACGTTTTGCATGCTGCAATACCTGCAGTGCTAGTACTCTGCAATTGGAAAATTTACAAGATAAAACAATGAACTGGCTTCAAACAAAAACAAAGCATTACGAAAAAATCTACTTCAGAAAGATTAATGTGCAACTCCTGCTAGCAACTGGCTAGCAAATTTGAAGACGGCATAACAGATGTGTTTTTCAAAATACAGTTTACGTGAGACCTATCGTCAAGGGAGCTCCAAAATCAGCTTCATTCATCTCAATATCGACAATTTATTTTACACATACTATCGAAAATTTTTATTCTGTGCTATCGAAGCTGCTTTCCCGGGTGGGTCATCAACAGGAAAGGAGATATCTTTTGGCTCTCAAAAGATCCCCAGACCTTCCTGTCTTGACTAAGGAGAGATCTAACAAAAATTCTTTTCAAGGAATGATTCGCGATTTCAACAGTGCGTTGATGCTCAAGGGAGTACTTTCACCGATTAATAGGATGTGTAAAATAAATTGTCGATATTGAGATGAATGAAGTTGATTTCGGAGCTCCCTTGACGAATAAACTGCACTTTGTAAAACACATCTGTTGAGCCGTTTTCAAATTTTGTTGATTTTATTCACGGTGCTAGTGCTGCAAGAATTTGCTTCGGCCAAAAGGCCAAAGCGTCAAAGCTCTGGTTTGGAGGTGAAGGCAAATTTGTCCTTTGAAGATTAATATCATCACTCTCAATGCACTGATATCAACAAACGAGGAATCTCTGTTCAAGTTGGCTGTCGAGGTATTTTTGAAAATCATTTCGGATTGATTCACGCAATATTCTTATCGTTAGGGTCGACGAAATCCGGATAATTATTTTGGGACACCCAGTATGTGCCATAATTGGCCTGGTGTTTCAAACATTTCAAAGCTAGATCGTAACTCTCTTGTCTGGCCACAATAATGTTTTACTATTCACAAGGACACCAGATAGGGCACATCATTAGATAGCAAAATTTTTATGAAAGTAATATATCTAGGCCAATTTTGAGAGGGCAGGAAAGGTGGTTAGCCTTTCCTCCCTTGCACCAACCCCTGGGGGGGGGGGTACTCCCGTTGTGGCCTGACAGGAGGGTCCAGTCAGGGCTAAAGAGGGTCAAAGCAAAAATGTTGAAAAATACCCTCAAATGGCAGTATCTTTTTACAAAAACCCTCAAATGGTAGTTCACAGACTTGAAAACTGGATCATTTGGTAGCATTTAGTAATGAGAATTTCTACGGTTTTTCATAATGTTTTATTGCAAAACCGATAGAACAAAGCAAGAAAACTTTCAAAATTCATTTATGATTAATGCTGTAATGACTAAATTGGCGTCCGGAGGAGAGTACCAGGTTGAAACATAATAAGTGGCTAGGAATCTAAGAATATCTCCAATTGGTAGTATTTGGTTGACAAATAGCGTCATTTGGTAGCCATTCAGTAATACCCTCAAACTGACTGGACCCCCCTGTCAGGCCACATTGAGAGTACCCCCCCCAGGCACCAACCTCTCTGGAATTCCAGATAATCATATCACCATGTTAAAATCTTGTACACCTTTGGAAAAAATCCTTTTGTTTTCAAATAGAATCCATAAAAAATATCTAAAAATCCTATTGTTTTAAAAAATTGTGTACATTTTTTGGAACAGTCTTAAATCTCTTGAATTATTGCCAGAAACAGGTATCCAGTTTCAATAAGTTGCAGAGCAACAGCCAATTCATTTGACTCAACATCGAATTTAGAAAATGTTGTTCTTCCCTGAAATGTCATCACAGAATCATCTGCAACCATAAACTGACAATTTTTGATGGTTTAAGTGAGGAGACCATACAAGCTCAGAGAGTATTTACATAGTACGATCATGTGACAGGGACATGCTGTTTTTCTGGATATTTTTTCACTTATGCATGTCTTCTAGCACTGGGTAATCAAAAGAAGCCAAATTTTCTTGAGGCGATTATCAAAACATGTCTACGGTTTGTTAGATTCAGTCACTATTCAGTCCAATTTTCTATGTTTTGGAGGTATATTTTTCACCAGTTTTTTGTAGATTCAGGTATCATGTGGAAGTGAAAACTCTGCAGCTGGGTAAAAAAATATTTGATGAGCACACCTCCATATAAATTCAAGTTAAGTACCTCCAGGGGCAAAAACAATGGAATCTTTTCACCTTCATAAGATGGGGTATATTGTGGAGCAGCTGGTCCTTAGAACAGTACACCAATCTGTGCAGAAAGAGTACTTTCTTTCTGCTTGATTGAGATCTATTGAAGCTTCAGCTGTGTGCAAAGCAACCACCAAGTACCTTTACATAAATGTTCTTGTTTCTTCCCTTTGTAAATTCTGTTTCATATTAGATGTCAGATCTTTTTATTCATCAAATATCAAGGATGAGTTTCCGCTCAAGACTTTCCATATTTTTCATCCCAACCCTGATCCAACATCAAATGTGAGACAGAATCTAGTAGTGTATGCTGTAGTCTTAGCTTAATATTGTCTTTATGTTTTTGGCCTTGGGGTAGTCGTTATTTTTTCGCTCCCCTTGGTATTGTCCTTGTGGTGTTATCTAGTAGTTTTGGATATGTATAGTAGAGTGTAAACATTTTTGTACATTATTTTATATGAATGAAAAAAGAAAGAGTACTGTGCTGTACTGTACATCTGTCCCTTAGCCAATCCCTTTCTAACAAACATATCACATCTCAACATCCAAAACAGAATGGTTACAAATAAACATTTAAAATGTCCTGAATTTGGTGTCTACAAAGTGGGCATGTTCTGTGTCTGTAATCATATCTTTGAAGAGTCACAGCACAATCATGGCACAAACATAAATGCCTGCATGGCAGCAAAACAGTTGTTCTGTCATTATCCAGACAAACAATACACAAATGTCTTTCATCATCTTGTGGCCCATTTGGGGGTGAAACAGTATCTTTTATATTGTCATCCTGCTCCCTGAGATCTCTTCTTTCTACAAGAATCTCTCTTTCTTCATTCCGTCTCTGTGGGTCATTTTGACCATTTAAATAAGGATCGTGAGGTGCATCATTTTGTGGCAGTTCATTCCCATTTTGCAAATCATTTGGTCTGTTTTGGTTCAGCCTGTCACCATTTTGAACCGCCTGTGCAGTCACTGCCACTTGCTCTCTGTGAAAATAAGAGCACACTGTTTGGAAAAACTGAACAACATGGGCTTCCAGGCGTCGTATGATGTCACCTTCTCTGATCAAACACATAACCAATAAACCGGTTGCAACTAAAAGCATAATCCATGCTGATGGTGCTGTTAACTTGTTGAAAGCATAAATGAAGCATGATGCAGCACAGAGGACTGATTCTTTGATGAAGTTTATTGAATGCTGAAGCAAACCACAGAAGAAATACAGTGTTTCCAGCAAAACATGTACAATGTTTTGAAACAAGGTGAAAATTGATCCCAAGAGAAATTTGATATTTGCAAGGCTAAATGGCATAGCAATGAATGTGCCAAGTCTCTCAAAGATGTTAAATATGGCATCAAGCGTATCTTTTATGGACAGCCAAATGGAATAAAATCCTGTGTTGATATGCTGGAGAAGTAACATCATTGTGGATGCAGCCATCAATGTAAAATCATACACAAATAACGAAATATTATGGCTGAGTATTTTAAGCATGCCAACAACAAATTCTGATGTCTTTGATGCAATTTCTAGTATTTTGAGAATTGCAAATGAACATTGCTTCAATACTGCATTAAATCCTTCTGCTGATACTGTCACACATCTTGCAATTTGCTGGGCAAAGAATGTAATAACATTGTCACAAGATGCTACAACATCAAAAGAGAGCTTGCACAGTTTCTCATAAGTTACTGAGAGGACAATTTGACAATTCTCTCTCAATAAGCCAGCGAAGTACCATAATAATGTAGCTATTGAAAATGGCAGGTTAATAACAGAATGAAAAAAACTGATGACAAGTCCAACCATAGACGTGCAACCAAACTGAAAATTGAGGAGCACAGCTGATGCAATCTCTCCTAAAATTGTAAATCCTTGTGTTACCAAATGGTAATTGAATTGAAGCAAGCTTCGAAGGAATGACATCAAACTTCCAATTATTTTAAACACAAGATCGACGATCTTGAAGCCTTTAAAAACAAAATTGCAGAGTCCATAAAATACTAGGTTCACCAATGAAAGTAGGCCTAGAAAAGTTCCAGAAACGCAGTTGACAATAAACGAAAGAAAACTGAACGAATCTTCTTGTAAATAGTTCTCTATGGCTCTGGCTTGACTGTTGTCGATCGGCATGTATTCGTGACCCATGGGTCGGCTTGGGAATAGACTCTTTATTATTCAAAGTCTCACAGCTCTAACTAAATTTACAGCGCCACTAGATGCAGCCATCTTGAAATGTACTGCAGCCTTTTCAATAGCAACTGCAACAACATTTTTGCCTGGTATGACGCAACTCGTTGCCAGGGCCACTTTTTGTCTGTATTTCTTTCCGTATTCCGTACATTTCTTTCCGTATTTCCTTCGTACTTTCTTTATCCGCGCCTATCCGTATTATAAGACTGTCACAGAGTCGTACTCCCGGGGGGGGGGGGGGGTTTACTTATGACCACCCGGGGATGTGCCTGCCAATAGGGTGTCATTTTTGGCTGAAAATTCCGGTACAGGGTCGCACCTATTGCGTCTTTATGCCGGGACAGATATGTCCATTGAAGCTTCTTTTCCAGGACAGGTCAGATTTCTCGTAAAAAATAAATCATCTCACAATAGAGCTCTTGGTGCTCCCAAAGGCAATAATCAGGGGACTTATGGACCTTCGTGTGTACCTCATTTATTGGTCAAGACAGCAAACAGAACTCGAAACAGAAGGCAAGACTTTCACAATAATTCTCAGTATCTTGTCACGTCACAGCAAAACTTTGACAGAACACTTCAATCTATGAAAAAAGATAATGAAGATTTTAGTAGCGTGGACACTATGCCTGATCTTCTTCCAGGACAGGTACTATGTTTTCAGCATTATATTCCAGGACAGGATCAAAAATTTTGTTCTAGCAGGCACATCCCCGTTGTTTTACCCCAAGGTAGACCCCCCGGGGTCGTACTTTCGCACTGGCCTTTCCGGCAATCGAAGGACAAGGGAAGCTGGAATCAGGTTGGGTGTGACGCACTGACGTTCATTCCCAACATAAAATGGCCAAGTTTCCAAATTCAGTATCTAAAATCACGGCAAAAAATAACTGCTCCTGCGCCTTTGAACTCCAGTAAAGCCTTAAAGTGAATGACCTGAGATATATAGCGCTTGTCTATAAATAGGACAAAGAAATACCTAATCCCTCCATTGTTTTCGTTGGCTCTGCTTTCTTTCGCCAAGAGCTGGATTATCAAATACAATAGGCTATTTATAAACTTATGCGATCTCACCTTTTAACTCAGGTTATTCACTTTAAGTGAAAAATAAGACACATGTGTATCATGCCATCAATTCGAAATTCATAAAAAAGTACCTCTTGTTATGAAACTTTGAAAAACTCTTTGAAAAATTGTCTAGACAATTTCATTTATTTCTGACACTACAAATCACAAGCCAACAGCCAGCTTGGCTGTTCATCCTTCTGAGGTCGGTAAATGAGAACTAAGAGACAACTCAAAGGGCGCAAGCAGTAGCGCCGCACGCAAACATCAACTATATCAGCTACAGTAAAACCTCGCAAACAAGAACATACTTTTCTAAAAGACAGACTGGCTAGGTTCTTATAAATGAGGTACTTATAACATTTACAGGGTTTGGTTCTTATCACAAGGACAGTTATGACTAAGATGAATATAAAGCTACAGTATACAGTATGTGCTAAATATACTTAAGGGTATAATAACTTTATTACAAAATCAGAAGGTATGATATTTTTGTTATTGACAAAGCAATTTAAATCATACAGCCAGATAAGAGAATTTGCGCATTCCTGAAACTGTTGGAGGTGTTCAGTTGTCAATAAATTGTTTACTGATTTGATGAAATTTCTTTATCAAGTGTACCATCTCATAAGAACATTGAACTAAATCAGTCTGTATTTGGTTCTTATATTTGGGCGTCTTTTCCACAAAATCAGTCTGCAGGTTCTTATTTTGCTATGTTCTTCTTTGCGGGGTTTTACTGTATTCTGATGAAGCGAAAGCGAAACGTCATATGAGCATTCTATATTTTTGAAATTCTATGTAGCTGCCGATATACCTAGCCCGCGTAAACAAATAAAATTGCTTGCTGGCGTGCTTGCGTCCTTGCTCTTTTAGCCACATTCACACATGGGTCGTCTCGGTCTTTGTGGTCGTTTATAAAGACCCTAAAGACAAAGGATAGAAACTCAGAGTCTTTGTCCTACGACCTAAGCAACCTAGTGTGAATCAAACTTTAGTTGTGACATCCAGAGTGGAAAGTATGTAATACGTTCAACTTTTAAGCTCATGGCCACTTCCTCCACAATTAGCACTTTGATAGGGTAATTCAGCCATGGTGGAGCCTCCACCATGGCTGAATTACCCTATCAAAGTGCCAATCGTTGTTCCAAATGTTTCAACGTATTAGCTGACTTTCCACACTAGTTGTCACCGCTGTCAGAATCTTCTTTCAAGGAACATATTTCAGTTCAGCATGGGAATATTTTTAGGTACCTAGGGCTATAAACTTTCTCTCGAAACTATCAACTGATTTGCCTGTTCCCAGGCTCCACTGAAGCAAAATCCGCACTGTCTTGAAGATCTGAAATGGCTTTGATCCCTTGTTTTTGACAACTTAGAAAATTCAGCAAGGCCTTTTCCAAAAGAACTGTAGAGATTCGACGCTCTAACTCGCTGATTCAGGTTTAATCCTATTCTAAACGACAGAGTTTACTCAAAGAGAACAGCAATCTTCACGTTTTCTGCATCATTCAAACGGCACTCTTAACGTTCAACGTGTAATTCGCAATCTTTGAAATCTAAAGGTTCTAACTCATACAATAACTTTTATATCAACAAACAAGGAACTTCAGTTTTAACTAACCAATCAGGATTAAGAATAACAACTAGTCAGCCCAATCAAAATCAAGGTGACCAAGCCATTAAGTATGCTAGGAATAATAGTTTGACGTTCTGTTAAGTTGTTAACTAGCAATAACCTGAGTCAGTTTCCTTGTCTCTACTTGATACTGAGGTTCTTATGCACTCAAGCTGTTCTCAACAATACAAAAGTAAAATTCCTTGACTCACAAAAATGTCCGCTTGTCCTGTAAAATAAATGAATGAGCCTTCTTGCTATACTAAGCAAGTTTCTAAATACAAAATACACATGAACATAATAAGCGAGTGTGAGGTTTCCCAACATACCCCCCTCCTTGACCCAGGTTATGGGTCAAGCATGAGTTTGGACTTCCAGCGCGCATCCTTAGCTGCTGCACGGCCCATGTGGCTCCTTGTCCCACAATCATTCTCCAAACCTATTTTCTCTCCATCAATTTTTGACTCCACTCTCTCTTTTGTTATGCATTCTTCATTTCCATCTGTTTTCAAATGGTCTCTAGCTGAAATTTCTAAAGGGAAAAGCTTCTGTAAAGGTCTAATAAGAGTTTCTGGCTTACCCTTACCAGCCTTGCGCACAACTGCACCTCTTATCTCACCATCTTTCCCATTGATCAGGTTTTCAACAACAGCTGTTTTCCATTGTCCTCGTTTGGTGCTGTCTTCTTGTAACAAAACAAGATCTCCAATCTCGATTGGTACTGCTTTCCTGCATTGCATCTTATGAAATTCCCTCAAGTCTGTCAGGTATTCCTTTCTCCACCTATTCCAGAAATGAGAGAGTTTCTTAGTGAGGTATAGAAATCTCCTTGAGAGGTTATCAACATCATCATTAGCATCAATTTCTGGATTTATGCCCTCAGACAAATGTGACAATCTATGACCATAAAGCAAATGAGAAGGTGTTAAAACTTCACCAAGCTCATCATACAAATAGGTGAGTGGTCTGGAATTCAAGGTACTTTCAACTTCAGTGAAAACTGTAGTGAGTTCGTCTCTTGTCAGCCTGGCATTGCCAAGTACCTTCCTTAAACAGCGCTTGACACACCCAACCATCCGTTCCCAGTACCCGCCCCACCACGGAGAAAGGGGCAAATTGAACTTCCATAAAATTCTGCGGTGCTCTAAAAACTCAAGAAAAGTATGGTCAGTGGCTAACTTATCCAACAATTTGTCTGCTGCTTTGAATGTCTTGGCATTATCAGAGTTGATAAGCCTTGGTGTTCCTCTCCTAGAACAAAATCTTCTCAAACAATTAACAAAGGAGATTGTATTCAAATCTTCTACCAGTTCCAGATGTATTGCCCTGGTAACACAACAGGTAAACAAGGCAACATATACCTTCTTCATCTCACCTGGGCCATTCTTCACAAATAAAGGTCCAGCAAAGTCTACTCCAGTGTTACTGAAAGGCAAAGTTTCATTAACTCTAAAATTTGGCAACTCTGCTTCTGGGGGTGATTTATAGGCCTTACCTTCAAGTCTCCTGCATATGTGACATTTGCCTATCACTCTCTTTACCTGTTGTCTACCTTGTGGCACCCAAAATCTTGCTCTAAGCTCTGCAAGAGTTGACCTAAGCTTGTTGTGGAGGACTCTCTTATGGCAATCATTGATGACTAGGTCTGTAAAAGGGTGGCTCTTGGGAAGAAGTATAGGATACTTACTCCTGAAATCCAGATCTGAATTTCCTAGTCTTCCCCTGCATACCATCATTCCATCCTCATTCACAACTCCTAGCTGAACCGATATTTTCTCAAAATCTTCTCTCTTTTTTAATGACTGCTGCACATCTTCAATCCACAATCTCTCAGCTATTTCGATTTCTTCTACACTCAGCCTTCTCACATTCCTTTGCATACCATCTCTCTTTTTCTTCAAATTGCTCACAAATCTCATGACATAAGCAGTAACTCTGAGTAACCTTGCAAGGCTCCCATGTCTTTCCAAGTTCACAACATTGCTCACTTTTTTCTCCTCATTTTTTGTGATTAACATTACTTGGGCACTCTTCCTTTTCTCGCAGCTTACATCAGGGGAATCTTCTAGGGGCAACCAATTTGGCCAGCTTTCCTTACCTTTTTGCAACCAATTTGGACCTTCCCACCATAACTTACTGTCTTTGAGATGACTAGCAGGCACACCCCTAGAACCTAAGTCAGCTGGGTTTTCTATACCTGACACGTGGCCCCAGTCTTCCTTCCTTGTGAGACGCAAGATCTCATTGACACGATGCTGGACAAACTGCTTCCACTCACCATTGTTGTAAATCCAAAATAGAGCAGTCTTACTGTCCAGCCAATACTTGACTTCATCAACCTTGAAGTTTGGGCCTAATGCTTCTAAAATGGTGCTCATTAAAGTGGCAAGCACCCTGGCTGACATCAGTTCTAGGCGGGGAATGGTCAGTTGTTTTAAAGGAGCAACTCTAGTTTTAGCACTCAAAAGCCTGGTATAGGTTCCTTCAGTGGTTTTGCAAACTAAAAACACCATAGCGCAGTAAGCCTTCTTACTGGCATCTGCAAAACCGTGTAGTTGGCAACTCAAGACCTTACCTTTGCACTCTGCGAAGACACACCTGGTGACAGAAATTGTGTTAGTACATTTCAAATCCTTAAGCCAAGTTTCCCATCTAACATGTTTGTCCTCAGGTAGAGGATCATCCCACCCCAATTTCTCCAAACACAACTCCTGAAAAAGAATCTTAGCTAAAACAGCTACAGGGCTAACAAGTCCATGGGGGTCAAACAGGGAGGCAAGGGTGCTTAAAATCCCTCTTTTGGTGGGTTGGGAGGTTTTACCAATTTCTTTACTTACCTGGCCAAGATCAAACTCAAGGGTATCTCTCTTATTGTCCCAGGGTATTCCTAATACCTTACCTTTTCCATCTGCAGTACTTGGTGCACCTAAAGTTTCCTGAGCATATGATGGGTCCCCTGTTGTTTTTGGCTCTTTTTTCTCACTCTCTCTCTGGGCTATCTCTTTTGCTAGCTCTCCATCATTCGTCTTCCATTTCCTTAGGGTGAATCCCCCTTCCTTCATTCTTCTCTTGGCCTTCTCATAAAGGGTCAGGGCCTCTTGGGGGTCTGCGCAAGCAGTCACAAGGTCATCTACGAAGAATCCCCCTATCAAAGTGTTGACAAATTCAGGGTCCTCCTGTTCATACCTTCTGATGTGGTGTCTAAGTACACAATTGAGCAGAAATGGGCTGGCATTACAGCCAAAAAGGACACGCAGGAACCTATACACAATAACCTCAGGGTCCTTAGCATGGATGTCCTTTAGCCATAAAAATCTCAAACAGTCTCGGTCCTGCGGATGGATCTCAATATTCAAGAACGCCTTCTCTATGTCTCCTACAAGTGCAACTGGATTCATTCTAAACCTGAGGAGAACATCAAAAATAAGTGGGGTGAGAGAAGGGCCTACATGTAAACACTCGTTGAGTGACACACCAGATTTACGATCTTTGCAAGAGGCGTCATATACAATTCTTACCTTGGTGGTTTCTGCATTCTCTCTAATGACGGCTCTGTGGGGTAGATAGTGTATCTTACTCGCAGGTTCAAGTTCTGATACCTGCTCAATTATTCCTTCTGAAACCTGCTGGGAAATAATGTCATTATACTTATCAAAAATATCTGGGGTCTGCTCCAATTTCTTCACCTGGCTCTTCAACCTAAGTAAGCAAACATTGTAATTGGAGGGCAACGGTTTGTGACCAAGTTTCCAGGGAAGTCCAACAGAATATCTGCTCCCTGTGAAAGCAATATCATCAAGAACACTCTCATGTACCTTATCTTCTTCTCGTATACCTATGCTGTCCAAATCCCATAATTTTTGCAAGTTAGAATCTATCTCCTGCTTCTCAACTTTGTTCAGAGAAGACATTGGATCAACACAAACATTCACATGACAATCATAAGAAGAAGGAATTTTCTCACCTTGAAGAGGTCCAGACAATACCCAGCCCAGGCTGGTTTTTACTGCAACAGGTTCTTGTGGCCCCCCTCGTATTGTTTCCTCCTCTTGGAAGGACCACAACCAGTCAGAACCGATAAGACAATCAATCTCCAAAAAATCATCATTCCTGCAAACATCAGAAAACCAAACACTGGTTAAGTGCAAGAAGGTTTCCTTTACTACTTCCACATGAATGTTTGGAATAGAAGCAATATCATTGACTACAAATGCCTCCATTTTGACATGTTTACTTCCGTTCAAGGGGCCTAAGGAAAAATTGACAACATCCCTATCTGCACTTTCCTCTTCACTGCTCCCAAATGCTTTGATTCCCAACCTTTCTCTTCTCACAGGCCTCAAATCAAGTTTGCTAACAGCCTTGGCAGTGATGAAAGATCTGTGGCTGCCTGAGTCAAACAAAACTCTCATTCTACTCCCTTTTTTGCCATTCACCACTGCTAAGGCTGTTTGCAGGGCCACTTTCCCTTCTGAGCCAGTTGTCCCTGTCCATGCTGTGGCATTCGGGTCAAGGGTGGGTGCACTATGCTTAGGCTGCGTTTCCTTAGGGGGGTAAAGGCTAGGGCAAATAGAGCAATGGTGGTTCCCCTTACTGCAGATCTTACACTCTACTTTTGACCTACATTTGAAGAACCTATGGCCTGTTTTTAAACAACAAAAACATCTAGCAAACTTAGTCAAAACATTCTTACGTTCACCAGGGTCCTTCACCTTTTCACAGCTCTCTGATAGGTGGTTTTCCAGGCAATAAACGCATTTCCTTGGACTGTCTTTTCCTGCAAACAATGCTGAGGCGGTTGCTGCTTGCTGATGCTGCTTAGGCCGGTTTGGTTCGTAATCAGATTTCTTCCATCCTCCCTTCTCGAGCTGCAGCATCGGAAAATGTCCCTCCAAGACGTCTAACTCCTTCTTCAGTGCTGCTATTAGGTCGTCGAGGTTCCACTCCATGTGGTTCGCACCAAATCTGATCATGTTGTTGCGGACAGAACTAGGAATCTTCGACATCAAGGCTGGCACGACGACGCTGGAGTACGTTTCCTTGTCAACCCCTTGAGCCTCCAGTGCACGAAAGCGTGTCTCGATCTGATCATGAAAATTACGCAATCCTTGAACATTCTTTTCGTTGTACACCGGGGGCAGCAAGGCAAGATCATTCAGGTGCACTCTTTTTATGACACTTGGCTTAGCAAATCGATCTTTGAGCATTTCGATGGCAGAGTCGTAATCAGCATCAGTCAGGGGAAATCCCGCGACCACGCTTCTTGCTGGCTCCTCCAAATAACTCCGCAGATATTTGAATTTATCCACTTTCGCCAGTTGTTCGTCGTCATGTACTGCACTCCGAAACCCGTCCCAAAATTCTGGCCACTCTGCGATTTTGCCGGAGAATTTTCGCAATTCCAATTTTGGTAACTTCACCTTTCTGCCACAAATCTGAGCCGAAATATTCGATGAGGCTACAGAATTCAAACTCTCTCTTGAGGCACTCCTTGATAACTGCTGTGATCCTTGCAAAATTTGTCCCTGTTGAGATCCAGAAACGACAGAACCAGCACTTCGCACGTCTTCTTTCAGTGCATCTTCGAGTAGAATTAGACCGTATGTGATTCTTTCCTTAATTTCGCTTGCTTCGTCTGCTTCTTTGTCGCAGTCATCTTCGCTCAAAAGTTCTATCATCAGATCAAAAATCTGTTCATCCAATTCTTTTAAACATTCCGCCTTTTCCTTTAAATCGGTTTGGATTTGTCGTAGTCGAAGTTCGTTGACATTTTCCTCCTTCAAGGCATCATCGAGTTTGTTCAAAAGTTTCGTCGTAGTTCCACGATGAGATTTTCGTTTTTTCTTTGCTTTATCTAAGTTCTCCATGGTTTTTCAACTCTGCTAACACTCAAACCTTCGGACGGTGGACCATAATGTAGAGATTCGACGCTCTAACTCGCTGATTCAGGTTTAATCCTATTCTAAACGACAGAGTTTACTCAAAGAGAACAGCAATCTTCACGTTTTCTGCATCATTCAAACGGCACTCTTAACGTTCAACGTGTAATTCGCAATCTTTGAAATCTAAAGGTTCTAACTCATACAATAACTTTTATATCAACAAACAAGGAACTTCAGTTTTAACTAACCAATCAGGATTAAGAATAACAACTAGTCAGCCCAATCAAAATCAAGGTGACCAAGCCATTAAGTATGCTAGGAATAATAGTTTGACGTTCTGTTAAGTTGTTAACTAGCAATAACCTGAGTCAGTTTCCTTGTCTCTACTTGATACTGAGGTTCTTATGCACTCAAGCTGTTCTCAACAATACAAAAGTAAAATTCCTTGACTCACAAAAATGTCCGCTTGTCCTGTAAAATAAATGAATGAGCCTTCTTGCTATACTAAGCAAGTTTCTAAATACAAAATACACATGAACATAATAAGCGAGTGTGAGGTTTCCCAACAAGAACCTTTATTTTGCAAATTTACCGTGCTAGAAAAAATTATGAATAAAAACTCAATGTAGGCTAGTCTTTTAGGACCAGAACAACGTCTGAAGCATTTCTGTCGGCCACGTACTCTTCTTTCTACCGAGTGACCCAAAAATGCAGGAGCTAGATCGCACAAATTTTCTAGAAAGCAAATGTTATGAAGAAAACAAGGCATCAGCATGTAGCTGAAAGGCTCCGTTAGCTTTTGAGATGTTGCTTGGCCAGTTTAAGATATGCATGCTGTCCCAAAAAACAGTATCAAAAATATGGAAATTCATTCATTTCTCGGACCATTCCCTTGCTTTCCAATTCATTTTTTGGAAAGTGTGAAAAAAGCTGAATTCTACATTGGCTCTGAAGCATGAAATTTGAATGAGGAACAGAGGTAAATCATTTTGCAAACAAAAAATTTCCCCAGACGACTTCTGATCCATCGCTATTTCGAGCTTTCACGAAATGTTGACTGGGAGATGATGGCGATTATTTCACTCAAAGTGAGGAATCTTGGATTCGAAATTTTCTTTGAATCTGGCTGTTCGGATGGTAATCATTGCTTAAAATGACCATGCAGCATCTCAAAAGATAGCTAAGCCTTTCAACTTACCCTGGGTACCAGAGCCTAATAAAAATTTTAAAAAAATAAAAAGAAAAAAAGAAAAAGAGAGAAGAAAAGGTCCTTTTCATAGAGAGAAGAAAAGGTCCTTAGGGTCCTTTTCTTCTCTCTTATTCTTTTTATTTTTTTTAGGCTCTGGTACCCAGGGTACTTTCAACTAAACTGTGATGGAAAACATTTGGCAATAGCTTTTTACTTCAAAGATTCAGCTATGATCTAGCTCGCGAAGTCTATTGTGGGTCACCCGTTATAACAGATATCCTTGGGCCGGGGGGGGGGGGTACATGACTTGCGGATGGACGGGGGTCTGCCGCCCGATTTGCAGAAAGGTACCCCCTTCTAATTACCGAAACTTGCTGTCATACCCACCTTTGTGATGAATTTTGGCGAAAAATGGCCCATTTTTGGCTATTTTTCGCCAATTTTCGGATGATCAACCCATGTTTATGGAAAATCTGCCGAAAAAAGGACCCTTGTTTAGAGAATTTCGGCCCAAAAACCCACCCATATGGGCGGCACATACCCGTACCCTCAACATACTATGTACCTCCCTCCGGGATCCTTGGGTCACTGTTTTTCTGAGTCACCTGATACAGCTCTGCTGACCCTGATAAATCATTTTTGGACGCACGGTACTTATCCTGTATCACGCGTTTCGAGGAAAAGGAACTTTAATAAATCCAATTTTACCTGCATTTTACACTGCTCAGAAAGATAAAATCAAAAATCACAGAAAATACTTAGAACTTTCGGCTATCAAAGACACTTCTAATACCCGTTCAATAACTACATCAGTGGCGGCGGACAGTGCTATTAATGCTAATACTTTATTAGCAGTTTTTTTGCAAAGTAATTGTGTAAAATAAGGCCTAAAACAAGCTTCGAAAAATTTTGAAACTGACTTGTCATTCCATCGAAACGTGAGGTCTCTTTGCATTTTTTGGTTGCTGCAATGTATTGCAATATCACACACAATCATTTGTGTGGTGCATTTGAATCCTTTTCTACAGTCTAATCCCGTGAAAGGAACCGCCTACATTCCCTTTCTGTTGATATCTGAACCCTCCTCAATTGATGGCCACGCTATTACTCGGCCAGTTTTAATAGTGAATGCAGAGGAACAATTGAAACTTGCGTCATATTTCCCGTTGTTCGTTATGCATCGCCCATTGTGGAATATGCAAATGACTACACCGTGCTAATAATTCTTCGAAGTTAGTTGCATCGGATCACTGCGGCCGTTTCAACACACTGCACAACGGTCTGACCCAAATCGCAGAGATGAATTGAGTCACATCAAGTGGAGTTAGATGGGGTGTTTCAAAATCTTCTGACTTTTTTCTTCGCAAGGGAAATTAAGTCATAAACAGCGCCTTCATCTCCAGGAAGACGGGCGACCATATCCCCCTGTTACCATAAAACATCGAACCTCTGTAGGAGTTAGTGTGTGATGGCTGTTCTTGGATGTGTGGAGACACCGAGAGAAAGAGGATTTTTTAGACATGTTTTGTTATGGGAGATCTGTCGACGATAAGATTTGTAGTGTGTATTTCAATTTGAGTAAAGGCATCAAAGACTCAACTCTGTTTTCAAAAAAAAGGATTCGTTTTACTTTCGTTTTAGTATGGCTTGTCTAGAAAACTTGAACCTTTACCGCAGGAACTAATTCCAAATTCTACCACAATCATCATTACTTTGACAATTTTGCTTTCTTGCCTTGGTAAATTTCATATTAAACCATTGGAATTCCAAACAAAATCTGAAGCTCGAGAGCCAACAGGCTTGCTGCAACAAATGCCTCGCAGACACAGTAAGGGTGGCCGTGCTATTAAAATTTGAAAATTAATAGTGGGGCTATCACTAAGTGGCAAGTGGCCGCAAAGGCTGAACAAACCATCCTGGAGCAGAGCTGCATAGCCCCAGACAACTGCGGAAATAACGAACGATCATGTGAACAACCAAAGAAAAGCCATTGATCACTCGATTTTAGTATGAAGTTTGGAAATGTCATATCGACGTTGCAGCATTCTCTCAGTTCAAGAATTCGCACTTAGAGGTCATAGCCAATCAAAACATGCTGTTCAAATCAGGCTGTTCAAACTATCTCCATGACTTGCGACTGATGGCGACTGTTCCTTCACAAGGCACGCATATGACCACTAAGTCAAATAGTCAACGGCGTTTGAGAGGTTGTAAATAAATCCTATGCATTCTTTAAACAGTACCTATTTGAGGAAGGTTGTTAATACGAGCTATCTGTTTGTTGTTACCTTGCTGTTACTTCTTGCTTCCGAAAAATCTTTCTCAATGTTCTTTTTAAATTCTAAAAATTTCTGCAAGGAATAGTAATCAAAGCTCTGGAAAAGACTTGGAACTGCAGTAAAACAAAAATATACCCTTTTTCCCAAAGTAGGAGTTCCCATAAATATGAGGGGCGTGGCTCTAAAAAATTTTCCTGGAAGCCTTCGGACCTACAGTTTTTCGCTTGCAAGTATTAGCAAATTAATTTACCTCCCAGCCGCCCCTGAACTACATCATACAGAGTGTCCCAAAAAATTTGAGTCACTTTTGTATGACTACTGTGGAGGAGCTGGAGATTCAGTTTGCTCGGGTTTCACACATCTTCATAGGTCAGGCTTTAACTTAGAGTTTGAGATCTCGTTTGAGTCTATCTGATAGGTGGTTGCTGATTTATGGCAGAGAAAAGGCAAAATTAGTCGTTGCTTCAAAAACGGTACTTCTATTCTTCTCCAGCGATGTCAAAATAAAGCAAGTTTTCATAGAAAAGCTTCTAGCGTCGTATTAGAATTTTTGCTACAGGGGATAGCAGTGTTCTCTATTCATAAGAGAGCACTTGTTACGTGCCAGAAACCTTTCCTTGAAAATCTACTTTATTTTTACATTGCTGGAGAACAACAGAAGTGCTGTTTTCGAAGCAACCACTTATTATGCCTTTTCTCTGTCATAAATCTGCAACCACATGTCAGATTGACTCAAGCAAGGTCTCAAACTCAACTCTAAGTCGAAGCTTGACCTATGCAGCAATGCAAATACAAAGATAATTGAATCTATTGCTCCTCCACATTAGCAACACACACGAGGCATAATTTTTTGGGATATCCTGCACATTATACAAAATTAAACCATCTGAGAGCAAAACTTTAAAATTTTCACAAAATATCATATATTACATCTTATTTACCAACAAACAGCAAAATATATACCATTACTATCAAATAGTATCAAAGCTTTATACCGGGTGACTAAATAAAAAATGGTTTCTGCGTTTGGCGGGCTGTGAAGTAAAGTGGATGGGGTCGATATGTAAAATACCACTTCGATTAAAAGCCTCGTTTTGGAAATTATTCAAAATTCTTTCATATGAAATTTTGGAGGCCAAATTCGGATTCAGCACCCAAACGTTAGTCTAACCACAAGTTTTTATGTTGCTAGCAGTCTTGGTGTTAACTTTCTGGCGACGTAAAGTTGGGAAATCTGTAAGGGATTTGACCGTGAAAATGACTCGGGGTGTAAAGTTTCACCCCAAACGATTTTGACGGTCAAATCCCTTATAAATTTCTTAATTTTACATTGTGATAAAATCAACATCACGAATGCCAGCAGGTTAAAAACATGTAATTAGACTAATGTTTGGGTGCTAAATCCGAATCTGGGCTCGAAGTTTTCATTAGAACAATAGGAAGGAATTTGGACAAATTTCCAAAACGAGGCTGCTTAATCGAAGTGGTGTATTGAAGTGCTAATCAGTCAAAGCCTAACTTAGATGAGAATATTTTGTTTGGTAGAATCACTCATCATTTGTACCTACAAATTAGGAAAATGCTGGTAAGTGGCATTTTTGGGAACAATAATTCCGCATTCAATATTTCACTAGAAACTCTACTAGTAACTTTCGTAGCCTTCGAAAAACGGCAACGGACTTGAGGCTGCCAAAGAAAACATCTGCAAATGGCCAGAAGTGTTTTTCTTTTCGCGGAGCTAAACTTTGGAATAGCCTCCAAGCTGAGATCAAATAGGCATCCTCTATAGATATTTTTAAACATAGTTTATGATGGACTGGCGGTTTTGTTTTTAGGTACTTTTCTTTTATTTTTATAGGAAGGGTTTTTTTGCTAGTTCTATTCATTGTAAGTAGTTTTTAGCGGTTTTCATAAGCGTACGGGGCGGGGGGCCGGGGGGCGGTAGCCCCCCCAACTTTGGAGCAATTTTAAAAAATCAGCCTTTTTCGGGCAAAGTTTTGCCTATTGTTAAGAAACAAGGTACCCATGGTGTGCGTGAGGTTAACTGATATTACATTCACGAACAGTGAACAAAAGTCAACGGATACCAATATGTAAGGATGATGAAAAACATGTGATGCCATGACGAAAATCTGACTATTGTTGTTTGGTCTAGTTTGTATTTGCATCCAATGGACAACCCATGCCTCAGTTGTTGATTGCAAGCCGCTGACGAAGGACGTTAGTTAGCAGGACGCTCTAGTTTCTTTTAGGTTGTTTGATGTGTTAAGTTTGAGAGAAGTTGACGAATTAGATAAGCCGAGACGAATTGTAGTTTTACCGCCGAGACGACGTTGGAAGAAGAAGATTGCCGAATGAGACGAATAAGTTGTGTTTATTTTTGTGGCCTATTTATTTTGGAACAAAGTCCGAACCCAAAACCTGTGAAGGATAAAGACGAACAGACGATCCTTTACACTATGGTCGGGCAAAAATGCTGGCAAACAATGGGCTTCGTGTCAGGCCGCCCCCTAGATTTTTTCGTCCTAGATTGGTGGATTTTTAGAAGTAAATTTATTGAGGATTCACCCCATCCACCAAAATCTGTACAGAGCACAATCGCCATGTGTGGGCAACAATATAGCTTCTGGAGATAACAGGTTTGTTTACGGTTACATGACCCTGCCCCTTAAAGGAAAATCCGTCGAAAAAGGACCCTTCATTCATTCATTCCATTCATTCATTTCATTTTTATTTATTTAGGCACGGTAGCCCCGTCAGTCCATGAGAACTGCTTATTTAGAGAATCTTGAGTCCCAAGACCAAACCATATGGGTGGCACATACTCATACCCTTAACATGTTATGTACCTATACTGGGATTTTCACGTGAAAGAAATCTACCTGCATGGTGTAGAAAAGAATTGTTCCATCTTTAAGTCATTAGTAGTGGAGACCAAACACTTCTTAATCCTTGCATTATCCTAAGGAATTTCTTTGGTTTAATTTCAATTGGGATTAAATGACAGCTTTTGTTTCATGAGTGAAAAGAAGTTGATATTGGTCATGGGAGGGCTATTTGTATGGACTCAATGCCTTTAATATCGCTATTTTTTATATTGAGTTTAGCACTATTGTGCGACAACAAAGGGACGTCAGCGCTTTGTCAGCAAATTTCAGGACAGCGTTAACGCTCAACTATTCATATGGACTCAATTCCTTTAATAAAGGACTAGATGATGAGGTCATCCGATTTCTAATATGTTTGATTCATTTTAGACACGAGAATCTTCCAAATCCAATGAATACCTACGGAGTCAGCGGAGCTGTAACAAGCTTACGAAGTACAAGTTAGTGCAAAAGCTGAAACAGGAGGCCTGTAAATGGCATTCGAGGTAACACTAGCATGGAATATTGTTTCTTTTGCTTCTCGTTTATTTCAGAGCAAATCAAATAGAACTTGAACAAAAAATAGCCTTAAAATAGCGGACTCATCATGATAAATTCTTGGGTGTACAACCCGGGGGGAGGGGGTACTTGACCTAAATTTGTACGGGGATGTGCCCACGAAATAAAATTTTTTCACCCTGCTCCAGAATTTTTGCCTTAAAATGATACCCTGTTCTGGAAAAAGTCAGTAAAAAGTATACTCAAAAACACAAAAATTTGACATGTTTTGACAACCTGCTCCAAAAAATTTGCCTTTTTTTGATACCCTGTTCTAGAAAAAATAGGCGAAAACGATACCCTGAAAAACGGCACATCCCCGTCGGACAAATATACTAAGTACCCCCCCCGGGGTGTACAATAAACTTGTAACCTGCAGAGAAACACTATCAACTCCTGTAAATGAAGAATAATCAAAATATAAGATAAACCTGTGGCTAAACAGGAAACTGTTAAACCTGCAAGAAAATCCAATAATCACTTACCAACAACGTTATTTTACAAAAAAATATTACACCAAATACGCTTTTTGTCGCACACTCTTCAGCTTGGATCATGCGTAGAGCAGATAAATGACACCATCGGGCTGTTTTATACCGAACACAACAAAAGACATTTAAGTATCACGTGAACACCACAGGTTTAACAGTTTTCTCTCAAAGTTACAGGTTTCTTTTATATTTTGGCATCATTTTTTTTTTACTTTGAGTTGAAAGCGCTGTGTTGACGTTCATGGGTTTATTACGACCAGTTCCGCTAAATAAGGCTATTTCAAAAAATTGTAGCATAAAAATTTTGAGTTTCAAACTTTCAATCATATTCATACTTTAAAGAATTCTGTTGAGCAAAGATTTTGAAAATTATTCAGGCTCTCGGCAATCGATATTTCTTGGATACATACTTTGATAAGCATAATTTGGCGATGGTGATAAGAAGAATTAAAGTACTTTCCATGGTTTGCTGTGATTTTGACGAGAGGTATATGACATTGGATATACTTCTTTTTCGTCAACCGTGGAGTCCTTTTGCAGTACAAGACATCTGGGGACTCAGGCTTCAGTTGTCACATGTTTTAATATTTGAAATCTCGCAACATAGTGAATTTTCAACGGACTTGCATGATTCTGTGTCTAAAATTTTTTCAAAACCTTAAGGACAAGGTTACATTCCAATGAGGCTGTTTTTGTTATTGTTATTTTCAACGTTTAATAAAAAAACGTCGAACAATTGTTTTGGGACATTCTGTCGGCCAACAGAAATACTAAGCCCTTAGCCCGTTTCCAAAAGCATCGCAAATTTATTCCATCGTTTTTGAATATTCAAATGAATTCACATGAAGGATTTTCAGACATCTGAAGTCGCTTCGTTTTCGAATTTTACCAGCACCATATAGACGAAATAGGCTGTCGAATATAATTCTAGACTTCTTCCTGGGACGTTACGACAATGTGTGAGTTTGATTGGTAACTCCAAACCTACTAAATTGTGAAAACACTAGACTTTGTAGAGTGGGAAAGACATTTCCCGATCAAACAGAAAGCCTTCCAACGATAACTCACAGATTCACCATTGCAATTCACAATAAAAAACGAGCATCTCCCGAAAGTCTGTCAAACCTGCTGCATTTAGGAAAAAAGGTTCAGAAGGCCTTCCAGAATCTAAGAAACCCACCATTTTGAGAACATTTGAGTCAATCAAACACAAATGCCGAGTCTACCACCCAGGGGGTTTACTTGATTGCTAAGAGATACTGGATATGGGTGGGTTTTCACCTGAAATTCCGTGCATTTGGGAAGATAATTGAATAATTAGATAATAATTAATTCTGGTAGATAATTAGCTAGTTCAGAATTTCTATCACAACTGAAGAAATTTGAATTCCCCTTGCATCCTAAAAATCAACAAAATTCATAGACACGGTTTCGAAACTTCCCGGAATTCATGCCAATGGGCTCGGAATTCTTGAAGAATTCTCTCATACAAATGGTTCCTTTTGTCGAAGTCCAGATTCACGTCGAATCACGGTGGCGATGAAGTACCCCCCCCCCTCCCGGGGGTCTACCGAATCTACCAATTTCAAAAATTGATGCCGATCAAACACATCCAATGTCTCATGATCCTTTTGAAGGAAAAGCAGCTCTACAGAAACTGTGTACTTTGAGAATTAAGATGCTAGGATCCTTTGACGTACGTCGTGTGTTTGGTGATCGGCGTCAAGCTTCTTCCGTTATTCTTCAGAACTATGATGCTCTGGCCTGCAAAATTCGATAAAATCCGTATTAGAAACTGTTTAGATTTGATTTGCCATGCAGCTAACCTCAAACGCAGGAATATTTAGAAAAGATAAATTCAAATTTTGCAGAAAAAAGTGTATGCCAAAATGCAATCCTATGCTTTGAATCAAGCAGAATTAGTGTCATTCCAATCCATCGAGTACTCTTGTTATGAATCCTTAAAAATTGAAACTTTTATCTGGTTCACCCACTTACATGACTAAAACGGACACACCTTGGGTCAGGGTGGATAACAATTCTCCAATCAAATTGCTAGAAATTTAGTCTCCAGCCAGCCAGGAGGCACTACTTAAACAGTTGTTGTTGTTGTTGGGCCAATCGGCAGATTTGTTTTAAAGACGTAGACGACTGCTTGAAAGGTATGCACTTTGTAATCAGTAGCTTAGGAAAATTCCAGTCTTTGTATAAACGTTCCATTTTCTAGCTGTTTGAATCAGGCTTTGAAGTAATTTTGTCTCGTAGGATGTTGGTGCACGAAAATTCCAGTGTGTTTGGGTAACTTTGAAAATGTGTGCCAGTATTTCCAGTGGCAGGGCTGGGGAAAGTATGAGGAGGGAGGCCGAAATTTGGTTAGACATTGTCACTGAGAAATGTAATAGAAATGTCTGTGTATATTCTTATACCCCCCCCCCCCCCAAGTCTGACAATGTCTAGCTTCACCACTGGTTATTTTCAAAGTAATTTTGTGAGTCCCTTTTGACCAAACAACACGGGATACAAGGGTGTCAAGGACATTAGTCTGGTATATGACTTACCTTAGCCTCTCGACAGAGTCCCAGATATCGCAAAAGCAGCAACAACAACAACAACAACAACAACAACAACAATAACAACAATAACAACAACAACATTTCTTACTTTTGCTCAATCTGCATAGTTTGAGCTGCTTATCTTTGCTTATTAATCTGTTTATTTTTGCATAGTTTGAGCGTCCATCAGTCTATCAATAGCGATAACTACGAATATGCAATCAGTCTACACTTACCCAGCCAATTACTTCTTTGCGTAACAACAAAGGCTTTGCACTCTTCACTCATAGAGCAAGTAACTTTAGCTTCTTCGATGCTTGATACGGCAATCTCACAGCTCGATAAACTTCTGGATTCTAAGCAATAATAATCGAAGTTTGCACCAATAATTGAAGCATCTGAAAATCTTTCATAGGTGCTCTGTGGATTTGAGATTTTCGCTACGATAAAATAGAGTTTGATAAATGTATAAAACCCCATATAAGAACCCATTGCCACTCAGGGTTTTTTGCAAGCACACTACAACTTGTCAGTTATACTCTAACTGACTAAAGGATTCATTCACAAAGTGGTCGGTTTGGGTAAGGAAATTTTAATTTTGCTTTTGCCCATGTTTTTGCTGGTTTTGTCGTTTTGTACTACGCTTGTTTCACATTTGATGCAAGGCATACATTGCGTGAATTTGAATATCTGTGTAAGATATTTTATACAGATATTCAAACATTCAAACACACATATTCTGATGAAGGCACCTTAATCCTACATCCTACATTGCGAGCATAGTGCACATACAAATCCCTGGCATCTAAAATGAAACAGGCGTCTGCAGTGATTGTTTATGTGTAGCTATCTGTCATTGCATATTTAGTTTGTAATTAGGTTGAATATCTCTTTATGTTAAAACTACAGGGTTGTCATTGTCTGTTGCACCTTTGTGGTATCGTCCTTCGGACGGGTCCATACCACTATTTCCTTGCTGACCCCCAAATATTGAGCCTAACGTTTTGGGGACCCCAAATATTGAGTACAACATTTAGGAGACCCGCACCAAATTCCACGATTCTTCCTTTTTCAGATTTGTGGACCCGAAATATTGAATTTTTGTCCATGTTGTAATTCAAAGACCTCAAATATTGATGCACGTGAAATTTCAGACCCAAATATTGCCATGGACCTCCCCGTATTGGAAGTTATGAAACCCCCCTGGGAAGTAAATTACCATATATAGCTATATGCCATCTTTGTACATATGAAAACGAAAATGCCGATTTTGACAAACTACAGGCTGTCTCAAAAAACATGTACACCGTGGAGGAGCCATAATCTAACTTTCCCATTTTTTAAATTTTTTAATTGATGGGATTTCAACTTTGAGTTTCGCACCGAGTATGCGCAAATGTGACCAGTGGTTGCTGATTTATTGAGAAAGAAAGTGAAAATAGCTAAGTGGTTGTTTTCAAAACTAGAAGATTCTGTGGTCGTACTGAACCTTGCAACTTAAATTTTAGCATCAAATGGACTTAGACTTTGCAGTTATGGAAATCAAAATTGGAGGAGCCTTGGCGAACTCGGATTGGAGTTCTTCGAGCCTCCTCGTCGGAACGGTTGGATCATGTGATCAGAAGCGATCTCCTATCAGAAAGCAATAAACTGAGCAAGCACAGTGAGTATCGATGCGGAGAGGAGGCGAGGAAGAAACACATTTGGGGGTAATTAATGACCACATGGCTCAAGAATATTGACAAGAAGGCCTGCTGAACGCAATATTGTTGGTTTAAAATGAATTTATCACTTTTTAGAAGCAAATAGCTGATGCATGCATACCAGCAGCACTTGTGTTCCACATAACCATTTCCAGCAACCCTAAAGGTGTTCAATATTCTTGGTCAGGGCCGCCAAGAACATTTTGTGGCCCAGGAACAAAACCATAAATTGAGGCCCCCCTGCGAGCGAAGCGGGCAGAAAATTTTCATCATACCCTTTAAATTGCCTCAAAATGCATTTCAGAGCATTTTCTGCAGTCAATATATTAAAAATCTTCAATAATGAGGCCCCTTAGACCCTATGGCTTGGGGCAAATTGCTCCTCCTCCCCCCTCTCGGCGGCCCTGTTCTTGGTTATCACAATATCCAATTCATGATTATTTGTTTCACTTATGACTAGCAGAAAACCAGGCTGGGAATGGTTTTTCAATCGATTTCTTTGATTTTAGCATGATGGAAAATAATGAATCCTCTGGAATTGAGGCATGCAATGATTTTGACTTTCTTGTTCCAGAAATCAGCAACTACTGATCAGATTTGCGCAAACTTGGTACCAACCTTTAAATTGAAGTCCCTTCTATTAAAGCTTTTCAAAGCAAAAAAATTGGATTTATGGCGGTTTTGCAGCAGCCACTCAAATAGCGCACATATTTTTTGGGTCCCCGTTTGGGACACCCTGTAAAGTTTTCGGATCGAAAGCATTTGTTAGCTGCACAGGTTTGTTTGTTTTCAATTTGTTTTGAGTGGGCTTGTCAGGATTTCTAGCTACTGAAAGCTAATTTAGGCCTACTGTGCAAGCCCCCGCATCCAGGCATGGGACCCCTAGTTTAACGTCCCTTCCGAAGGACGACGAGGTGAGTTGCGAGGTCAGGCCTCAGAGGTCACCCATCCGAAATCTGACCCTCACTCGACCAAGCTTAACTTCAGTCACCTGACGAAGACTGTATAAGCCACTCGGCCACTCACTTCCCAGGTATCATCAATCTTCAGACTCTGATGCATGGTTTGACACCTACAGTTGCATAGTGAGTTTATTTGTTGAAGATACGAGCAGGCTAAGATGTGAACCTCAAGGAATCCTTCAAAGAGGGCTCCAGTTGGCAGGCGCACTAACGATTTACTTCAATGACGTAATATGCAAATTGGCTTGACCGTTGAGAACAAGTGCAAGAAACGATTGCACCCATACGCATGACAGAGTGAGCCCCAGCGTTGGTTCTCTATCAACAAAGCTGAAAGACAATGTGTCAAAACGAAAAGGTCTCTAACAATCATACCAACGGATAATTTAACCGTTCAAGATGTTTGCGAGATTCTGTAAAATGCAGGCCCGCAGGTCCGATAAAAAGCAGGTCCCATAGCAAGATCAGTGTTAGCTTACAAAGGCATGCTACAATAACTGATGGGTTCATGGGAGACAGGTGCTCACTTCCAATTTTTATCCTCAGTCACAAGCTTGTTTTGATCTTACAAGTTTAGTAAGTGTTAATTCTAAAACTGCAAAAATGTTCATAATGAATTGTGAAACCTATTACTATGGCCTCTGATTAAAGTCCCTCATAAAAAGATTGCCTTCGAAAATCTTGAACAAGATATTGAGGGATGTCTGCATGTGAGACGAAAGTAAAAATTTCTTGCATGGTATTTCCAAGGTAACCATCAATATTTTCCATGGGCATTAAAATTCTCTGTAATAGTTCCTCCTGCAAAAAGAATCTTTTCAGCATATGGCAATCAAGTACTTTCTCAGCTTCACCCATGATACAATTTTCTTTTGTAACCATTGTAGCATTAGCAAGGTGCATGCCCCTTGCCCCATACAATAACCAACCATATGTGACCACAGGAACCACAGTCAAACAGGCCCGCAGACCTGCATTTTATCGGACCTGCAGACCTGCATTTTACAGAAGCCGGATGCTTGCAGATCAGTATTCACAAAGATTAGGAACAGTTCGATCCGGAACACTACAAGTTTCGGATATAGTCATTAATGTCAACCTTCATAAAACTTAATACCTGACAAAAATACTTTCTCACAAACACAGACCATAAATTTAGAAGAAAACTCTAAATATCAGAGAGAACTCACCACTTCTTAAAAATTCCCGCGAGTAAATCCCTTTCTTTATCTTCCATGCAATTCGCCTCAGTCCCGCTAAGAGATCTTGCAAACCGACACGAAACTCTTTAATCCGTGTAGCAATCGCCTTCAAGTCATCAGCGAGCCATTTTGGATTATCATAGTTCAAGGTGTAATCCAGAATATGTTTATATAGATTATACAGATTAAATGTTGCTGAAAAGTTCCTACAAATCTGGTTTACGCAATCTAACGTTGTGTTGCCCAGGATTCCACCAACGAAACAATCTACTCGCGTTTTGCATGGCTTTTTGCGACCATCTGCATCATCAAGGTCGGTTAGCTTCAACACGCCATCTTTCATGATTAATTGTTCGATTCTGAAATCTTTTAGGATTAATGATCCAGATGGAGAATCATCGAGATATATGAGAAGATCGACCAGCTCGATTGTCATCTGTAAATAGAGCAAGCTAGGTTTGGTCATAAAGGAAAACAAATTCAGGGGTACAGTAAAAACCCGCGTATAGGAACCTAGTGATTAAGAACCAACAGGCTGAAATTCTGAAATTAGACCCCTAATATACAAGAACCCATTCAGCCTGAAATTTTAAATAGGTTCTTATTCGTAGAGATCATCAAATTAGATAAAATCTCCAGTTGCTTTATTATTGAACCTATACAGATTGATACTGCCATACACGTTTTTTTTATATAAGAAACTGGTTTATAGGAAACTAGTACTAAGATGGTCAAAATTTTACAAAACTCTAGTACTATGTCTGAGAAGCACTAAGAAACTTTTCAATGTTAAAAGCATGAATATTATAGCAAATAGATTGTTGAACCTTCATTCTTGAGCAATATTATCGAACCATTTCTGTTTTCAACATAACAGAACACTGTTTATCGCTTTATGATCTTTTAAATGTCAAGAAACATATCTACCGCAATGATAGAGACCACATTGATAATTCTGCGTTCAAAAAATAAGAAACCAATTAAGAAAGTTTCAGTACTAAAATGTATAAAATTTCATGTGAAATTAAGAAAATTTTAGTACTATATGGCCTGATCCAAGTTTCTTATATAAAAAAAGTGTATCTGTATATTGCAAAGAACTCTAAAGATGCTTTCAAAGCTTTTCAGTGTATTCTGTAAAATTTCTGATTCTTCTACGAACTTCTGTTTGTTTCCTACTAAAAACTGGGTATCTTTTGAAGAGAATTTCATGCACAATTGTTTCTCATTCTCATTTTTAAGGTTTCCATGACACTTGGGTATAGTTTGGGATGTTATGAATGATTTTATGGCGTTGTTTCTTTGGGCTTTCAGAATCTTTCGTATGGACATTTTTGACATTTTTTTCCACTTGAGACTAGCTATCTTTTTAGCATAATTTTAATGGAGGAACATTTCTTCTTTTTATTTTTAATGTTTCCAGAGGATTAAGGTATCTCTCTGCATTTAATGGATTATTTTATGCCGTTGTTTCTCTGTGGGTTTCTCTGCGCGCAGGCTATTTCTGAGAAGTTTCTTTGGTTCGCAAAGAAAGCCAAGATTGTTCTCCCTCGTTAACCCAGGTTCCTCTCAACTGACAGTAAATAATGGGCTTAAAGTTTCATTCTGAACAAAAGAAATACCTGAAAGCCATGAACGAAATAAGAACCAATTTAAGAACCTGAACAGCCTAATTTCCCACTAAATACTCAATACATAAGAACCTAATCAGGCTGACTTGCAGAATTTTAGGTTCTTATACACGGGTTTTTACAGCCTGCGTGCAGACTCGACTGGTTTACCGAAATCATAATGAGTTGAATGGAAAATTGAAAATCCACTACTACTGGGAGTTAATTTTCAATTTTCCATTCAACTCAATATGATTTTGGTAAACTAGTAGAGTCTGCACGCAGGCTAGGGTTTCAACTGTACTGGTTAGATTATCGTAACAAGGGTGTTAGGACACGGATGTTTTGATTGATTATTTATTTACCTTGTTTTGATCCGTGTGTCTTGTTTGTTGTCCTGTTTTCTGTTCTGTTTCGTCTTCAACTGAGCGTGGTTAGGCCCAACCGCTCTCAAGTTGTTCGAATAGAGCTCCCTTGTATTTCTGTGTCTTAGTGCGCCTTCGCACAAGAATGGTTTTTAAATTGCGGTTTTAAAAATGAGCCGTTCGAGGGCCGCGTTGATCTGGGAACTAGTTCTTAGGTCACGGCTTTCGAATCGCAATGCAGTTCAAAACATTAGGCCCATGCAGAACCGTTGATAGCAGCCTGCTGTGCTCCCAGACAAGAACGAGAAGATAAACAGTGAATTGAAGACAAGCAAGGTAACGAAATACATTTAATCATTAAACATAATTTAGGCCAGGTATTGTGGACACGATCAACACCCAAACCACATTTCCCATGGTCATACCGAGTGATCCAGAAAAACTTCCCACTTTTGAAAATTCAAGACTACTTACGGATTTGAATTATTCAAATTCTAGTTGAAAGCCGGAAGATCAAAGTTTTTTTGTGATTTTTCTCTGCCTCATCAGCACTACAAATATAGGTAAATTCACCTTTACAAAAATTTCATGGTTGCAAAATTACTGAAAAATGGCCCAAAATATCGATCAATTCATAGATGACTTCTCGCACAGAATAATGAAGGAAATGCAACTTCTCATGGGTGAGAGATATCTGCTGTACATTAATTGCCATGGGATTGAAAATCTTTCGTATTTGTTTGAAAATCGATGTCTTATAACTCTTGAGGGAGGTGAAATGCCCTTGGTCTATTGTTCGGTGTGAATAGGTTCCTTATGATTTGATCAATGTTTTAGGCCCTTTTTCCGTCATTTTGCAACCATGAAATTTTCATAAGGTTGAACTTGCCAATACTTCTAGTGCTGGTAGGGCAGCGTTAAAAGTTACAAAAATACTTTGATCTTTGGACTTTTAACTAGAATTTGAATGATTCAAATCTGTGAAGTAGTCTTGGTGTTATGAACTTTCAAAAGTGGGAACTTTTTCTGGCTCACCCGGTAGAAAACCGATTTCTGAGGCATTGTTCCTTCGAAGCCATTCAGTTCAAGGAAATGGGTCATGGCATTTTACATCAACCATTTTAAAGATTTGGAGCCTATGAGAATGGAATGTTTCATAATCAACCTACCCTCAGCCGGTCATCCCAAGGAATTTGAATCAATTTGATAACATTCATCGCTTTGCCAAGCTCGGTTACTACTGTGAGAACACTTTCTGAACCTTCTACATCATTTGAAGTCCATGGGCAAACACCATAGAGCTGCAAGGAAAAAATAATACATGATTCCCATCGATTTGGGGAGACAAAACCAGACCTCGTATTACAAACGTTTACCATAACCTTAAAACAGCTTAAATTTCAATTGTCCCAAAAATTTATCGACTATAAACTGAGTATTTCGACCATGTGTCGCAGGAAACGAAGTAATAGTTAAAAATGTAAACGCAAACATACCTGTGTCTTTATCGTGGCTTCTTCGGCCTTTCTTGGCTTTCCTTTGCTTCCCTGGCTCAGCTCAATTCATTGCTTTGCTTCAAGTTCGTAGTGGCCTAATTCAATTTCTCTGCAAAAGCGAGGCTGCCCTCGTTTGCGGTTTTGTGTGAGCTGAGCCATGGAAGCAAAGGAAAGCCAAGACAGGCCGAAGAAACAACGATAAAGACACAGGTATGTCTGCGTTTACATTTTTAACTATTACTTCGTTTCTTACGACCCATGTTTCGACGTGTGTTCCAGGACTACGTGCAGTACACTTATTTTTGTATAAGAAATTGCATGTAAGAAACTCAACTCTCAGATCATCAGAAAATTAAGAAACTGCCGCACTCACTGGGAAAATATAAGTTAGGAAACTATTTATTTTGAAAAACGAAATCCTTGACATAGTTTTGCTTTATTTTTCACTTGTTTCCTGTACCATATCACTCCGAAGGTACTTCACGAGGGCACAGGTAGTGAACATGAAGATTGTTATGAAACTCGTTTATTGGGTTTCAGGAGAAAAAGATCCTAGTTCAGAGCTTCGTATATTCAAATTTTGATTATTGTCCCTTGGTTTGGTATTTTGCATCTTCCAAATCTTTGCAGAAGGTAGAAAAATTACAAGAACGCGCCCTAAGGTTTCTCTATAATGATCATCCAAGTTCGTATAATGATTTGCTTTTGAGATCGAGTAAATGCACGATGCATGTTGCTCGCCAAAGACACCTTTGCATAGAAATATTCAAAACACTGAATCATTTGAATCCACCATTTATGCAGAGCATTTTTGAATTACGCTCTTCAACTTATTCTTTAAGAAATGCAAATAATTTGGCCCATTTTAGGCCTAATCAAACAACTTTCGGGTCCAAAAGTCTCAAGTCCTTTGGGCCGCAGATTTGGAATAGCCTACCTAGTGAACTGAAATCAGCAGAAAATCTGAAAAGTTTCAAGGTTTTGATAAAAAAATGGGAGGGTCCCAACTGCAAATGTAGTGCCTGTGCTTGCCTACCAACTAGTGTGTAAATTTAGAAAATCTTAATTTTGTTTCTTTACTTTGTATATTCGATTTTGATTAGTTAATTTGTATATACTTAAAAAATGCATATATTGTTAACTATTGTATATATATATATTATACATATATACAATAGTTAACAATATATGCATTTTTTCAACCTACCTGGCTTGGAAAATTTTGACTTTGGCTTCTTTCTTATATTTGGCTTTTTAAAATTTATATTTTCCTTTCAAATTTCCTTTTCGTTGTATGAAAATGCACCAGTTTAGCAAATTAGGCAGTCCTTAGATGCCATATTTAGTAGAACGACAATGGTGCTTGGTAGACACAAACAATTGGCTTTGTTTGGGCATATGTTGTAAAGAGTGTCAATGATCTCAGGCGCAGTAGAAAGCATTGGGCATGCGCAATATAGGAACATTGATGTCATGCACAGATATTTCGATTCTGGCTGATTTTCCAGCCATCTGGCTTGTTTTTTAGCACTTTTGGTATGTATTTAGAATTCAAATCTGCCAACTCTGACTTAGGTCTGACTTTCACTGCAGCATGTTTTACTTGCCTTCTCGACCTTCTCTGGTTTACTGTCTTTTTAAACACTGAAAATGGCAAACACATCTGCACGTTAGGCCCAGCAGAAAACTATTTGTTTCAAGTCAAGGAAAACTTTAAAATGGTTACGGGGGGGGGGTTACAGGTAGAGGGGTAATTAGTTTATACTACTGCTAGTTTTAATGAAATAAACAAAACGCAATGGAAATAATTTAGTGTCAGCAGAGTTGTGTCAGGTGGGCAAGAAAATAAAACCTACGATCCACCTCAAACCACGTTATCCAATCTTATCCAATTTTCATGTCTGTCATCAATGCATTCTGATATTCATCAAGACAGCAAATCCTAAACCAAAGAGCTTCATCATTTCATTATCACGTGTCAGCTGTGAAGGCTTCTCGAATGGAATTTAGATGCAGCGAATTCTTTTGAACGATGAAACCTCCATTAACTCAACTTTGATGAATTTGATCGCTTTTAAGCAAATTAGTTTCTGGGGTGCTGCCATGAGAAGGCCGCAGGGGGGCAGGGACGCCGGAGCGATGGTAGGGCAAGGGGGTCGAAGGGGGACGCGAGGGCACTCTGGACCGAAGGCGAGCGAAGTGAGCCGAAAATTTGGGGTCTGGGAATCCTCCATGGGAAATTTTTAGGGCCGAAAAATAACAATCTCTCCTCGCTATGGTTAGACTTGCTGCAGAGGTAATATTTTCCTGAGTGCTGATAAACCACGGAATAGACTTGGAGCAAGTCTACGCCATGGTATGACTAACGCAAGCTACAATGATTGTTCGACTTAATGGCTGAATCCATGATTTTCATATCATCGTAGTTATGCATGATGACTAGCTTGTTATATGATTTTACGATTGTATCTAAAAGCGGAAATAGTGGCCATGCCCCCGGACCCCCTAGTTGGGTGTGGGGCGTACCTTTTGCAACTCTCTTTTACCCGGGGCCCACAAATTCTCTCCGCGGCCCTGTCAAGCAGCATTTTTTGTAACATCGGGCATTTTTGCACAAAGAAAATCGTAACACATCACATAATGTCTATTCGCGAGGAAAGGAAAGATTATTGATTTGAAATCGAAATTCAATACCTTTCATGAAATTTTCGTTAACAGGATTCAGAATTCAAGAGTATGACCAGCTATCACGAAATTGCAAGTCAATGGAAATCTACCACCTCCCCCCATAGTATTTTAACGGATCTAGAGAAATCAGAAAATCGACCTCTAGAAAAATCACAGACATGCTACAAGTTTTTTTTATAAGAAACTGGTTTATAAGAAACTAGTACTAAGATGGCAAAAATCTTAAGAAACTCTTGTACTATGTCTGAGAAGTATTAAGAAACGTTTCAAAATTAACAGCACAGATATATAGTAGTGTTGAACCTATGTTCTTGAGCAATATTAACTAACCATTTGTTTTCATCATGACAGAACACTGTTTTATTCCTTATATGATGCTTTAAATGTCAAGAAACATGTCTGCAGCAGTGTTAGCAGGTTAGCGACGACATTGACAATTCTGCATTCAAAAGACAAGAAACCAATTAAGAAGCTTCTACTACTAAAATCGACAAAATTTCATGTCAAATTACGAAACTTTTAGTGCTATGGCCTGATCCTAGTTTCTTATAAAAAAAACGTGTGCTTGTTGACAAAATGGTACAGACATACCTTGACAATATTTCGGTGTCGCAACTGTCTGAATAACAATGCTTCTTTTAGCAGTTTGAATTTTGCCAAATTGTAACATTCAAAATGTCTTTCCGGTGGTCGCTCTGTCTTGCACTGAACAACATCATGATTCCTCTCTGATGTATACTTCAAGGCGATTGATGTCCCTGCCAAAGTACCTCTCCTCACAACTTTCGTGTACCCAGAGCCTAAAACTTCGAATGTCTCCACGGTGTCGAGTAACCGGCAATCTAACACACCAGACGAAAAGTCAATATTTTGCAAATGGATTTCTGAAAGATTCTCTTTGACTTTGCGTATTGATACAGGAATACTCGAGCTTGAAAATTCTTTCAAAGTCTGGTTATTTCTGTTCAGCAGTTTCTTTCTAGGATTAGCTAAATCCCATCTGATTTGTGGGAAATCTTCCCCAAATATTTGGATGTTTCCATCAAATGATTCCTCAAGCTGTCTAAAATACTTCTTGTTATCGGTCCTAATTCCATTTTCAATCGCTTGATAAATCTGGTTGCTTTTCTCCAACCGGGGTACTCTGTACACGAGCAAATACATAATACTGAGCCAACTAAATGAAATAAATAACATAACAGTTCTGAAAGCAGCAAAGATCTCCCCAGCCATATTGATACATTTGGTTTGTGAGATCACATGCTGTTACGGTGCCTCGTGCAGTAGCAGGGGTCGTTTTTCACCTCGTCTGGCGGCCACATGGCGGCCACAAGCCTGAGCCTTAAATTGGGTTTGCGGACTGTTGGTGGAGGAAATTAGCTGCTAAAATTGGTAAACACATTAATTTTGGATGTATAGTTGTGATAAAGACCTCCTTGATGAAATCAAAAGTAATTAATAGAAATTTAGTACACATGAGTTAAACGCATATTTTTTATTATAAGAAACTAAGGTCCGAGGTTAGTAGGCAAATTCTTGATTTTTTGTAGCCAGTGTTTTATAATAATAATAATAATGATAATAATAATAATGATAATAATAATAATAATAATAATAATAATAATAATAATAATAATAATAATAATAATAATAATAATAATAATACAGATATTTACAGAGGAATTCCTCAGTCACTCGAAAGTGCTTTTCATGAGGGTCCTCTATTTAATATATCATATCGATTCACTCAATCTAATTAAATAAATTCAAGTAGTAAAAAGAACAGTTCATCATAAAAAGGTATAAAATCAGTTTACATTGTCCAAAACCTTTGTTTAAAAATGTTAAAGTTTCCTGCCGTGTTTTCAAGTGATCTGGAACACGGGCTAATTTTTTTGGGGCTTTTTGCTACCAAAAGTTTGTCAAAAGCAGGAAAATAATATAATTTGCACTCAAAATAATGTCCAAACAGTTGCTATCACTGTCAAAAACTTTGATCATCTCACTCCCTCCCAAACAAACATTTATTTATTTGATGTCATGTGAGAATCTGCAGATAATCAGATGGGTAGCTTGTTATATAAGCATGCTACTGAAATACGTTCAGATAATAATGTCCATTTCACATATGATCTGGTTAACATTCCTTGTCCTTCTGATTGCAGCGTAAATATAGAGTTAAATGAACACCATTATACTTAATGCTAGTATTGAGGGTCATCCTCCTTGCTCCCCTGTTCCCTCATAAAATTATCTTTTGTTCCCATGTTCCCTAGCAAATTTTTTAAATGTTCCCTGGAAAAATTGTGCCATATAAAAATTGTGAAATTCTCTTGTAAAACATCGTTTTTGCATCTTAAATTCATTACCTCTAGAAACAAGGCAGGCAGGCAGGCAGGCAGGCAGGCAGGCAGGCAGGCAGGCAGGCAGGCAGGCAGGCAGGCAGGCAGGCAGGCAGGCAGGCAGGCAGGCAGGCAGGCAGGCAGGCAGTCATAAATGCAAGGCTAAGAAAGATTTTTTTCTTCCAGTTAACAAATTTTGCAAAAAACAAAAGTTAATTTGGTTTTCCTATGTAAAAACTTAAACTTTCTCAATCTTTTACAGTGTTCTCGGTTCCCTGAAAGCAAACTAATTGTTTCCTGTTCCCCCAATCGTTCTTTGGCATGTTCCCCCATGCCCCAGAACCCCTATACGACCCTCAGTATTATGCCTTTGATATTCGTTTATTTCCTTGATATTAGCTTAGTTCATTCCCTAGTTCTGTTAAGTTGGAAACTATTTTTGTTATGTTAGTATAATGATGCTCCTGTCGTACAGTGTAGCAATGCTATTACACCACTTCGATTAACAGCCTCGTTTTGGAAATTATTCAAAATTCTTTCATATGAAATTTTGGAGGCCAAATTCGGATTTAGCACCCAAACTTTAGTCTAACCACAAGTTTTCATGGGGCTAGCAGTCGTAGTGTTAACTTTATGGCGACGTAAAGTTTGGAAATCTGTAAGGGATTTGACCGTAAAAATGATTCGGGGTGCAAAGTTTCACCCCAAACGATTTTTGACGGTCAAATCCTCGAAATCCCTTATAAATCTTTGAACTTTACATTGTCATAAAATCAGCATTGTAAATGCCAGCAAGTTAAAAACATGAAACTTGACTAATGTTTGGGTGCTAAATCCGAATCTAGGCTCGAAATTTTCATAAGAACAATAGGAAGGAAGTTGGACAAATTTCCAAAACGAGGCTGCTTAATCGAAGTGGTGTATTGACATTGAATTGTAAATATGTCAATGATATCCTTTACCAAAACAATTAGTTTCTAGACTTATATTCTCTCAGTATTAGAAGTATTGAAAGTCTTGAGTGTAGAAGCCTTGCTGTTATTAGATCGACCACGGTTGCATCTATCAGCTTGCGTGTGCCTAGTATCGAAGCAGGAGTGAAGAAGAGGTCCTGTAATTTGGTGTTTGATACTTTACAAAGCAATGTCTGTGATGCAATGAAAGACTACTTCGTTATAAATGCTCATGGGAAAAACACTAGAAATGACCAACATCTCGTTAAAGGCAGTCTGTCACGTATCTGATTGGCCGCTACAATCAGAGCTCAACACAACAGATTTCTTTGTGAATCTGTGCATTTGAAACAAAGGAGGGCTAATCTTCTTGGACTTTCTACGGCCGCAGAAAGTCAGAGGATCATCAGCCATTCAAATTTCCTATTCTTTGTATTGTCATTATCACCCAATCAAAAGCGTGACAGACTGCCTTTAAGTTGCCTCAAGTGAAAAGTGGCAGGAAAAGAATTTAATGACTTGCCACTAAGTGCAAGAAGGATGGAATCTAGACTTCTTTTTAAACGATTTTTAGAAAATCATTTTAGGGAGCTGTCATAAAGTATGGAACAAAGGGGGGCGGAAGGGATTTGACAGGGTCAGCAAAACTATTGGATGGGAAATGTTGGGCTAGCAAAACATTTCAAGTGATAAGCATGGGTCATGAAGGTATTTGTTTACAATATTTACAATTGTTTAAAGACTTTCAGCACTATTTTTGCTGCTCTCTTGATCGTTGGCATTATTCTCCATCTCCATTCTAGTACAGTGTTATCTTCGAGCTCTTCCCTACTTGCTTAAAACGTTATACCGGAAGTCTCATAAAGTCCGTATTGAGAGCATGACGCACAGAAAGAAAATTGAACTGCCCAGTATATAAGTCCCTAAATACAGTTCATTTTGAAACCCTGGGCCCACCCTGGGGTCATCAAATTATTTTGCAGACATTTCGGGGCTACGTAAACAGTTTTTGTTTCTTGTATTGGGCCACATAATTTTACGAAAAATTTTGAAATCCCTTCCGCCCCCTTCTGTTCTGTTCTTTATGACAGCTCCCTTATATGATGTAAAATTAGGCCCCGTTTACACTATACCGACACAAAACGAATACGATAGGATTTGATCATGCACAGAGGAAGAATTAGTAAAGGTGCATGCTCTCAGTTGCCAAATTATCGCCTCACTGTGAATCTGACATTAAATGATGCCATATTGGCTGTTTACACTATGCCGGTTGTGAGCAATGAAACCAGTTTGCAGTATGCCTTTCGGGGTGTTTTTAAAACGAAAACCGAAAGCGAAAACACAAAACGAAAACACAAAACGAAAACACAAAGCGAAAACACAAAGCGAAAACACAAAGCGAAAACACAAAACGAAAACACAAAACGAAAACACAAAGCGAAAACACAAAGCGAAAACACAAAACGAAAACACAAAGCGAAAACAAAAACCCCTTTTTGCACAAAAACTTTAATTTAAGAAAAATAACAGTGGACCAGTAAACAAACATCCTATCAAGTTGAGAAAAACAAACTCGGAATCAGACTTGCTTTTTACGTTGATTCTTAGCCTTGATCCATATGGGTTGTTTGGAGTTCCTCTTTTAGCAGGTTATGGAATCCTTAGCTTGCTGAGCCCTTCGCAAGGAATGTAGCAAGCTATTAGACTGACGACGTGATTCCCTGTATTCGTTCAAAAATTATAATCAGATGTTTTAATTTCACTCATACAAAGCCATAATAACTGAAGCGATAACAACAACAGCAGCAACAAGCGTAAGTTAGAGGGACTTAGGTAATGTAGTCTAGCAAACTATCATTCGATTCTGACTCCTTTCAGAATAGCTATAAAGGTCTATTTTTTCATAGATAGGAAACTGGAAAATACAGCGACAGAGACACTTAAGGAAGGTTCTTCTGTTCGGGATTTTACAAGAAATTGAAATCCTTGCTTTAAAAGAAATTGACTTCACCTTGTTGTAATATTTGTAAAATCCTTGTAAGAAACGTTTAATTATATGCCTGTTTTTCCTGCATCATTGCTCTATTTCAGAACCATATTTAGCTCTGAGTTTGTTTCAGTTTTGGTGGTTTTGATTGTTATCGTTGATCGTTTGGGGTAGCTACGCCTAGACCCTAGGCTTGCTACTAATTACTCCTAACTTTTGAAATGATTGGTGAAGAACATTTACTCAGGCTCTGGATAAATTCAATTTCCACATTTCCAGAAGATCTGGAAGATCCAGACGGTTGCAACAGTAGCTGCTGCTACTGTCAGATTGTCAAGTCAGAGTTTAAAAATTGCGCAAATAGGAAAAGGATAAATCATGATAGAAAATTTAGATTCGTTGCCTATATTCAATCAGAAATTATAAGAACATCGAATGTATTGCTGGCTTTAGTTTGGTTTCTCACAGTTCGAATCTCGATTCTTGTCCTCGAGAAAGCCCACGCGAATGCAGTGTTCTATTTGGCGACCCATTGCAGAGGCCGAGGCTCCCTCTGCTACAGGGTTGCCTCTTGCCGTGCCGCTGCCCTTAGCCACAGGGCTACCGTTCTGCTGCTCACCGCATTGCTGGCAAATCAGCATTTGTATCTGAAGGTTGCAGGAAATTGGCGGGAGCTAATGTCACATTCATAACTGACGGTAGCAAGCCAATCACAAGAGGGCTTGAGGGTTGCAAGCCAATCAGAGGAAGGCTTGACAGTAACAAGCCAATCAGAAGTCGTAGAGCCGCAAGCTACCAAGAACAATAGGAAGTCCATTCAACAAGGAAGTGAATGATGCATGCTGTGCATTACTCCGAGAACTCTTCATTGTCTGAGAACAGAGGGCCACTTTGGCCTTTTATTCAGAATAATGACAATGGTTAGAAATGTTGGCCACACAAGCGTGGAGGATGACAAGAAGAAAGCACAGGGCCTAAAAGTTTTTCAAATTTTACCTCAAAGGGGATGAAGGTTGCAATAGAGGGGATGGGTTCCAAAACTGAAATACGATTTTTTTGCATCAAGAATTGTTTCATCTGACTCTCTGTTTGGTATCTGTTTATAATTGCAAGAAATTAAATTAGAAACTATTTCCTTTTGCGAAGGACATCCACTGATACATTTCATATTTTATCGAGATCATGGGCATGGCAACCAAAGTGTTGTAAAGTGGGCGTTCCTGAAGAATTTTAAGGCGTAGTCCACAAATTTTTCCAAGGGCCCCGCCCCCAGACCCGGATCATGCTTCGGTCAGACTCTATCCTGGATCCGCTCCTGCAGAACAGTGGTTCAAGAAGCAAGTTTTGATTCGTTTTCGCTTTGTGTTTTCGTTTTGTTTTCGTTTTGTGTTTTCGTTTTGTGTTTTCGTTTTGTGTTTTCGCTTTGTGTTTTCGCTTTGTGTTTTCGCTTTGTGTTTTCGTTTTGTGTTTTCGTTTTGTGTTTTCGCTTTCGGTTTTCGTTTTAAAAACACCCATGCCTTTCGTGCCGTATTCATGCGAAGCCCATGCTGTAAACAGAAGGCCAATACGGTACAGTTTCATGTCGTATTCGTTTCGTACCAAAGTGTAAATTGGGTCTTACTTTGTCTTGGATTGGACTGTATTGGACTCGTGTAATTAGCTATTTTTGATCTTTGTCATAACTCTATTAAGTATCAGGACCCTAATGATAACAGTATATAATGTACTGATAGGTCATCCTGTTAAAGCATTCGATTATTATTATTATCATAAGGGTTTCTTAATTTTTGGTGATCTGTGAGGTGAGCTCCTTATAAGTGTTTCCTAACAAAAAATATGTGTGGGGTAATTCGATAATAGAATTTTAAGAAAACCATAAGAATCTTTTGGTAGGAAAAAGTATTAAAATTTAAGAAACTGCCCCTAGACGTTGGTCTTTTCTAAAAATGAGTGTGTAATTATTACAAAATTATGTTGAAAGAGCATTGATTTGAACTCTATCTTGTAAACCATTGTGAAATAAATGTCATTGGCTGCATCCCATCAAAGCGAGAGGCCTCAGTGGAAGAGGCTGAAGCCGCAAATAGACCATTATTTACGCGGACAATTATCAAGCAATTCGAGACCTGCTGTGAGAGATTAGCAGTATGTGCGGCGAAGATACACGCCCGTTGTGCTCAAGGCGGGGCAAATCGGTGCCACATCTTATCACAAACTTGATAAGCTCTTGGATTTTAAGCAGAACACAACAATGAAGAGAAAAGACACTTAAGTGCGAGTGTTAAAGATACCAGCGATAAATATCGGGCCAGTTAAAATAGGCATTGGATGTTGCAGCTTGAACTGAAGGATCTGGGGCCTAAGGCCAGAAGAGTTCTAGCATTCTGTTATCTCTAGAATCTATCTTGTTGCCCGCACGTTGCCATTGTGTTCTGCAGTTCTGCACAGATTTTGGTGGATGGGGTGAATCCACACAAATAAAAAGTTACTTCTAAAATCTAACAACATCTCTGCAATCGTACAACATGAGTGCTTCGTTTGTTACTCTACGCAGTGCAACAGCCCATCTTCCAAATAACATTTGCATTTGAGATAAGTAGTGGAAAATCACTAATAGATGGCCTATCAAAAATACTGCAAAATCTTTCGAAAGATGCTTGCTTACAATACATTAATTTGTTTACATTAATTAGGGGTTCTCGACAGCCACTGTGTTTGTCGTGTTTTTCTCACATTAACCCAATGTTTCAGACTCAACACTTTTCCCCTGCACCAGTCGCAGGCTGATCCTATAATACGGCCATTCGCTGAATTATTATTCATTACTTTGATCTTCTCAACTGGATTCCGTTCCATATTCAATCGCATAGTCCGGTAAATAGACCATCCCTCCTTCGATCGATCATCGATGGTTAGCGAAGACAACACAAATGATGAACGGTTTGTGATTGGATTAGAATTCAATGCACAACTTGCGCGATGAAAAGATTTTAGTGAACGCTAATGACATCTAATCAATCTTGAACCACAAAAACAAAACACAAGACAGATTAGATCGACAATAATTCTTTAGAACGGAGCCTGTTTTCGTTAAGAATTCAATTATTTTTCTTTTTTTAAACCTCTTTGTGATCGATCCTAATCTACATCAAATGTCCATGCCTTGGGGGGCTTTTGGGCGGTCAAAAGCGTGCAATATCCCCGCCGAAGGGAAAGGGAGGACAGGACAGGAAACAAATCATTTTGCGTTAAAGGGGCAGGGTCACGTGATGTAAACAAACTTCTTCCGAAACGACGATATTGCAGTATTTTGATAGGCCATATTACAGTGATTTCCACTACTTTTCTCAAAATGAAAGTGTTATCTTGAAGATGGACTCCTTTACTTCGTAGAGAAACAAACGAAACACTCCTGTTGTACGATTGCGGAGAAATTGGTGGATTTTTAAAAGTAACTTTAGTGTGGATCCACCTCATCCACCAAAATCTGTGCAGAACACAATGGCCACGTGTGGGCAACAATATTACGGCTTTTTTGTTTTGCTTTTTTTTTCAATTTGTTTTGAGTGGGCTTGTCAGTATTTCTAGCTACTGAGAGCTAATTTAGGCCCACTGTGCATGCCGCATCCAGGCATCAGGCATGGGACCACTAACCCTTACCATTCCGTTCCGAAGGACAACGAGGTGAGCTGTGAGGTCAGGCCTACGAGGTCACTTATCCGGAGTTTGACCTCACTCGACCGAGCTTAACTTCAGTCACCTGACGAAGACTGTATAAGCCACTTGGCCACTCACTGCGTAAGGGCAGCACGGTGGTTACGTGACCCTGCCCTTTTAACGCAGCTTCATGGGAGTTTCAGCCATTCTCAACTCAATACAGAATGGAATGCTATGGAGGCAGTTTGAATAGATTCTTGTACTGTCAAATTTGGTGTACCACAGGGATCGGTCACATGCCTGACTTTATTCATCTATTATAAAGAACCCATAAACGACAGCTGCAACTCTCAAGCTAGACTTTCTACAAATAATGTCAATATTTTGCTTTCGAGCCAAATCGTATGTTTACCCGGCACATTGTGAATAAGCCCCTCTCTAATAAGCCAGTTTTCTTGAAAGACCGCTCTGGAGTCACAAAATAAGAACCACATGGTATCATGAGCAAAAATTTAGCCAAAAATTCTTCAAACGCTTCTGAAGGGTGATTCGGACAAAAACTTCAGACAACACACCACTTCGATTAACAGCCTCGTTTTGGAAACTATTCAAAATTCTTTCATATGAAATTTTTGAGGCCAAATTCGGATTTAGCACCTAAACTTTAGCCCAAACACAAGTTTTCATGTTGCTAGGAGTCGTGGTGTTAAGTTTATGGCGACGTAAAGTTTGGAAATCTGAAAGTTTCACCCCGAACCCTGACCCCGAACGATTTTTGACGGTCAAATCCCTTATAAATTTTTGAACTTTACATTGTCATAAAATCAACATCACAAAATGCCAGCAGGTTAAAAACATGTAAAAAGATTAATGTTTGGGTGCTAAATCCGAATCTGGGCTCGAAATGTTCATAAGAACAATAGGAAGGAATTTTGACAAATTTCCAAACGAGGCTGCTTGATCAAAGTGGTGTATATCTGTCCGAAACTTTACCGTCAATAACTTTTGGCCTTTAACATAATAGTCTGAAGGCTAAGGACTCGTAAACTTTACCTCAGTTACCTGACGATTGGTAATAACGACTCTTGAAAAATTTAAGCGGAAGCCTCAACATATGCTCGCGTTATTAGCAGCTAATCAAGTCACACACTTCGTTCGCCTACGTAGACCATAACACTTCGTCTGATGAACAGGATTTCTTTATCCTTACAGTTCATCACGTTCAACTTCAAAATTCGTCAACATGCAAGGTTCATTATGAGAACATAGATTCTTGATTTACAAATGAAGTGCTATGAGTCTTTACTTGATGAATTGATATTCAAGTGTATTTTGATAAGAAACTCTTTAGTATTATAATGGTTTCTGCTCGGCTCCTGAATCAAATAAACAAAATCCGTGAGACACAACTTTAAGTCTACGTTCACACTGCTCCGTTTTCATTTCTATCCGTTTTTGTTGATGAAAACGCTGCCCGTTCACACTGCTCCGTTTTCAAATAGATACGCTATGAAACGATAGGCGTTCACATTGCTCCAGCAAAACGGTGTTGTTAATCCCCTTTTCAAAACAAAGCCTTTTGTTAAAAGCTGTCAACAAGGCGCCAATCGCGACTTTGAATGCCATTGCAATCAAAAGTCTACTAACAGAGGAATGTGCAGCGTTTTTGAATGTCTCCGTTTTTGGCGTTTACACTGAAAACGGATCGTTTTCAAAACGCACCGTTTTCAAATTTATGCGTTTTCATCAGCATTTCCGAAAAGCCCGGTTTTCACAACGGAGCAATGTGAACGCAAGGCAAAACAGAGAAGATTTACTCCGTTTTCAAATGAAAACGTAGCAGTGTGAACGGGGCCTAAGACTTACTCTTCTCCTTCCTCTATAAGCACAAAATGTCGCTTGCACAAAGCGAGAGTTTGCCCTACTTGCGGCCGTGTTTATTTTGATTTACCGGTTGAGAGAATTTCCTTTGTCTACAGTCACTGATCGCTATGAACTGAGGTGTCAATTGAAGCAACTGTTGATATTATATTATAAATCTATCCTTGTTGCTTGCAAGCAATGCAACTTAAATAAACAGTCCCCTGGGGCTTCAAAATAAACAACAATACTTCCCCCTTTTTTCCCATTTATGCTCTAACTTAACTGTAAAACTATCTACCGAATTGAGGGCTTGATTTAGGAACTTTGCGAAACACCCTTTTATAAAATCGCTCGTAATGATGCAACGACAGTTCGATTTCGACCAAGCTATTTTCTTCCTAAGTTAGCCTTTTTCCTATGCAATGAAGTCTTTAGGAAACAAATTGGCGAAGTAAATTGTATCAGCAATCGACAAAGATTTTCTGACTTTCCCAGACTTTCCAGGTAAACGGAAGTAGTTCAATACTTATGAAATTATGAAGGTATGTCGACTTCACTGGTCTCGTTTACAAGTCTATAAAAGAATTACACCATCAGGACACAAGAAGCCATAAGCACTGGCAAAGATTGGTCAGCCACATCTTTTTCAATACTTGTGCTAAAATTCATGAATGTTGCTGTTTCGCAGAGCCAATTATGGGTGCTATTAGAGTCAAACTTGATGATGAGCGTTCAAAGTTCTTACGTCGCAGAATTCCACTTCTTCACGTGCCTAATGTTTACATCATGTGTCTAGTGCTGCCATGGAAACAAGAGGTAAGTAGACGGCAGTGGAGTGCAATGAGTAGCATCGAAATTGATCATGTACTTTGATACCTGGGGGAAAAGAAATGCATCAATATCGGTATCTTTAAACGCTGGAACTATCATCTATTCATTTGTATCACCGAACCTTCCTCTTTCTGCAAGTAAACTAAACTAGAAATAGCTATCACTAACTAATGCCCACGCTTCATCGCTTCAGTGGAAGCCTGAATCACATTAGGAAAACGTTGCAACGGCTGCGAAAAACTTTGTTTTGAAATGTTCACGAAACCACAGACAGCGAAAAATACTCTCGCACAGTGGAAGACCAAGCTCCTCGTTTGATTCAACAGGGAAATACTAATACCTAGAATTTTCGTTTGGCCTAACTTAACCTACCTGCTTAATTTGTAGCGAGAACAAGGCAGACTTCCTGCCAGGGCTTTCTCATTGAAGCCCCGGGAGGGGGTACTTAGTATATTTGTCCGACGGGGATGTGCCGTTTTTCAGGGTTTTTTTTTCGTGGGCACATCCCCGTACAAATTTAGGTCAAGTACCCCCCCCGGGATTGAAGCCTGCATGGTAAACAAATCCCCAATCAAAATGTCAAAGCCATTTATTACACATCAATAATTTCCAAACAACGAAATCCTTAAGCCAGTGTGGCAATTAAAGAAAACGGAAGTTTTGTGAAGACCCAGAACAAGGGTTGTTCGTCGACCAGTACAATGTCAATTGTCATGAAATCGATTGTCATTGAACTCCGGATATCATGAAAACATTAGAACAAAGACCTGAATTGTTTTACGTCATAATACAAACTGGTGGAATTTTTTGCTGACGCATTCTCGTACTGAACTTTCAAACAGGCTTTCCTTCCCGCGGCTGACTACAAACCCACACGGAATCGCTATCGCGATTCCGCATGGGCAATAACAGATGATTGCACTTTAAGGGATCCGAAAGACAGAGCAGAAACAGCGCACCCATGCACGAACTCGTAATTTTGAACTTCACTAGCTCCCTGCAACAGATCCCAGAAAATTCCGCAGCACTGGATATTTTGTTCCTTGGGCATTAAACTCTTGATTTATCGTTTCAAAACCCTTATCGATCCAAACACTTCTGCTCGATTTATACTGGAACGCAAAGGATCATGGTAAACTTCCCAGAAGACATATTTTCTGTTGGATGATTCAACGAAAATAATCCCCGTTTGAATGGTCACTGCTCACAGCATAGGTTTCAAATCTTTAAAAAGCTGGGTGTAAAATTTTTTGACCTATTTCTTTGAACTGAACAGCTTCAAAGAAACTTGAACTATTTTACAGTAAATCTGCCGTTGGACTTTTATGAGATAGTCAATACTTTCAGAATTACAGTGTGTTTTTTAATTTTTAGAATTCAAGAAAATTTTCGGAAAAAACTTAAGCTATCATAATTTCTAAACCGGTTGACGAAAGATCAAATGATTTTCAAGAAAACTATGCCTGCAATAGAGTATCAAGCAAAACTCTTTCACTCTTCTGATTTGTGATTTAGAAATTTCATGACGTCACATCATAAAATGAGCTGTAATTTCGACAACTAATTAAAATTTCTGAAAATCATAGAAAAGTGGCTGAAGTTTCTTTCAAGTCATTCAGGTGAAAGAAATAGGACGCAGAACTGTACATCCGCCTTTTTACTTCGATTTAAAGATTTGCTACTGCTCCCTAGATATCGTGACACTAATGTTGGTAAAAATATAGTTATATATGTTCAAATCCACTCTAAAATTTAGAGTTATAAAATCGGCCGCTTATTTTATACACTGAGGGATTTTCTCGAGAGATTCCTTTAAAGAATCCTTCAAATTGGAAACAGGCCTCACTCTATGAGGGCCCTCAACTTACGTTCACCTCATTGAATTAAACTGATGTTGTTGTTGTCAATTCAGTGAGGGCCTTATTCCTCAACTGTTCTCAATCCGGACAAAAATTTCCTGCGGGGCACAGATCTGTTCGCCGACCAATCAGAATGGAAGATTTCGTATAACACGATTGGAACGGCTGATAATTCTTCAATTTAAGCTTCCAGCCAAAAACAAACAAAACGGGCATTCAACTGAACGGCTGCAACGAAAAAAATCTCGAAATACCACACGAATGTAGGAGATCTTTTGTGCCCCCAAACAAGAAGAAAATATCACTTGTAGGTAGGAGTTTCTTGCTTAAATAGCTCAAGGAAACACCCATTTAAGTGGTGATATAACTTTTGTTACAGTGTAGCACTCCGGCAAAACCGTTTTTTTCGGCGTTTCAAGGTAGGTAGTTTTGAGGAAAAATAGCAGGTGATTTGGGTGGTCTTGAATCATGCCATTTTTTCTGGAAGCGTAAGGAAATGGGTCGTAGTTATTGCGGCATATCAGTTCAGGCGAGGAGCAAACTACGACATGAAATTAGTCTAGCATATGTGCTTGAAAGATATCTCTAAAAAGAACTTACCAAAAATAGAGCAACGTTAGTGCGGACATCAGCATCCCAATCTTGTCCTAAAACATGAAAAACGATGCAAAATTTGCCGGGTGTTGCAAAATTTTCTTCCCTGGAAAAACACCATAAATTCAATCAGAAGGAAAATCTTTCATTTGCTTCTTCAGGCAAGTAGATTATTGACCAAACCATTTTCCTACATACACTGTAGTTAATCTCTTTGATTGGTTTAGAAATTAGCAAATTTGCCTCTCTACGGCTGCCTGATTCAGAAAATTTTCCGCTTACTTGCAACGGAGGAGATTAATTGAAATGAGAATGAATAATAATAAAGTTGAGGAATCATGATACCTAGATCTGTTGGAAAAGTTGGCCACGTATTTCCTATATACGCCTTGACAGTATCTTCGCAGATCTGCTCATTGTATCCCAGCCGGGCTTTGATATCTTCTAAAATATAACAATACATTCAGTGAGAAAACATTTCTGGCAGCAAAGGATTCGTAACTCTGCACATTTTCTAGAAAGAATCTTGTATAAGCCCTATTGACAAAAAATTCTTTACATGTTCAAAAAAGTTTACATATTTTGGTACCAAGAGCTTCTTATGATTTCTACCGTTATCTATGAAAATCTTGACGTAGTTTTGACGATACAAAAAATATGTCTCTTGACACATAAAGAATTTCAGTAAGCCACAACTAAACTGAAAAATACATAAAAACATATAAATTCGTATGGTAGGAACATGAGTTTAGGCGGAATTGTAATATGAGTTTTCAGAGTGCGGCGGGCTAGGTGCCGTCTTGGATGTTTGGTGGGTGGTGCTTGAATCTTGCAACGGCAGGATTCGGGTTCCGCTTGCTGGGCTCCCTTGGTGGGATCTGGTGCGTGGTTCATATTTAACTGTATCTAATGATAAAAGGAAAATGGAATCGAGAAAAGGAAAGGTGATCTGTGGGTTGCTGGTGGCGGCTTCGCTCTTCATAGTTTTCGTTACACCTTAAGGGGCCAGGTAAGGTAATAAAACGTCAATTTTTGAAACTTTTGGTAAATTGTGTAAAATCATCTCCATCAGGCATCCACCAAAAATAACTTCTTTTTCTGTTTACCTTGCCTGCCCCCTTAATGTAGCGTAGTATTATTGGTAAAGAGTGGTGTAGCGTTACGTTGTGTTCTTTTGTTAGTTGATTTTTAAAATTATTATTCGAATTCATTGTGAGAGCCATTCATAGTGGGGACTAGATGACCATGTCTTTTCCCGCTTTGATTGGCTCAGATTATTGTATTGTAGTTTTTTCTTAATGTTATATTTACATAAAAAAAGAGTTAAGGCTGATTTCCAGTCAGTGGAATTTTCTGAGCGAGCGGAAATTCTTTTTGTTTGCAGGAGAAAATGTCGCTCTGAGATTGAAAGGATAGTTACGGCTGAGCAAATTTTTATTGTCTAAAATTCCGCCCGCTCGGAAAATACCGCTGATTGGAAATTGGCCTTCAAGCCGGGTGAGTGGCCGAGTGACTTATACAGTCTTCGTCAGGTAACTGAAGTTAAGCTAGGTCGAGTGAGGTCAAAATTCGGATGGGTGACCTCAGAGGCCTGACCTCACAACTTACCGCGTCGTCCTTCGGTGAGGTCCCATGCCTGGATGCGGCATGCACAGTGGGCCTAAATTAGCTTTCAGTAGCTAGAAATCTTGACAAGCCCACTCAAAGCAAATTGAAAAACAAAACAAAAAACAAACAAACAAAAGCTGAAACACAATGTGCCAAAACAAAAGGGTCAGCATTTCTTCTCCTAAAACAACAGTTTATCATAGAAAAGTGGCAAAAACTGGAATGATATCCCTGACTAAAACACGACCCCTTGGTAGAGCAGCGATTGCATTATTCATTTTTTCAAACAAATGTTGTTAATAGGATAATGATCAATTAAAGCTGAAAGGGCTTTCGTGTATAAATATTGATAACATGAAAATGAAATGGAAATAGTTGGAACCCGCACAAAAGAACGTGCAATTTTATGTAACGGGAAGCCTGCGAGCAGCTTTGTAACTAGCTGAAATGGCTGCTGTGTGATTACAGAGCTGCTCTTATTTATAAGGCGCTTAAAGGGTTTATGCAAAGTTAAAAGTTTGCATTTGCAGAGAGCAGAAGTTCTAAAAATATCTCATTCAAATCAAACTTGCACACAAAGTCAACAAAGAATAGTGTCACAATTAGACTTTTATCTCACGATGAACCAATGCTGTGTCACAGTGATCTCTTTGTTCCATCTATAGATTAGCCTATTTACCATTGCACAGTAGCTTTAAAGGAAACTGATCATATCATTTCATCGACGTTTTAGCAGCAAAACAGACGATGATATTAAAAACCAAGAAAACAGATTAAAATATGTTAAGCGTACCTTGCGTCCTGAAATCTGGAGCACTAAGAAAATTGATTACAGCATTAACACTTTCTTCTGTCATCACCTTGGGATACCTGGATTCAAGAATGAATAACGTGTTAGGTTGGCAATTTAAAAGATGAAGATTGGAAGGGGTTTGGAAGACTAAGTAAGCTGGGTTTGGGAGGGAGGAGGGTAAATGGTTAGTGTTCGTGGCGGGAAAGTGGTAGATGTGAAAAAGCTGAATTCCAAATTTGCGTTGGATTATGAAATTTAAATGGGAAACAAAAGTCAATAATTTTGCAAGCGCAATATTTCCCCAGACGGCTTCCAATCTATGATTCGGGCTTCGCAGTTTTCTTTGAATATGTCTTTTCGGGTGGCAATCATTACCTTATATTACCATGCAGCATCTCAATAGATAGCCGAGCCTTTCAACTAATTTGTGATAGAAAGCATTGGACAATAGCTGTATCAGGGAGCTAGGTACGATCAAGCTAGGTATGATGGAGATGAATGAATAAATAAAGAAACCAGAATGCACCTTCCTTCTGAGAAGTGCACCTTCCTTGTGAGAAGTGCCTTCTTGAAGAATCTTCTAAGCTCACCTAAAAGTCAAATATTAGATATCAAAAGAGTTTCACCTCTTACAACAGTGAAATCTTTCCATGGAAAAAGATAAAGTATTTTACCTGAATCGTAAGATGTGGATAAGAAGAAAATTTCCACGATTTGTAGCAGGGTTGTAAGGCCTAGAGTGAGAAAAAAGGTAAATACTCTCGAATACCGAATAAACGGGGGGGGGGGTGAGAATAATCGGGGGGGGTTGGAAATTGTTCCATATAACAATAATCGGGGGGGTTGGAATAATCGGGGGGGGGGGGGGTTACTTGGAGAAATAGAAAATAGTTTTTTTCTTAGGCAAACACGTATCTGTCATATATTTATGTGAATAGTGATGTTACTGATACATTTACTTTTGATCTCTGGTTCTGTTGAATGCACTTCTTTAGACTTTTTCTTGCGCTTATTCAGAAATTATGTCTAGCATCATTTCATTTTCCCAAAAAATAATAAAAGGGGGGGTTGGAATAAGAGCGAGGGGGGGTTGGAAAATTTTTCAAACATTAATAAGCGGGGGGACGATTATTCGGTACTCGAGAGTACGGTAAATAGAGGTACACCAATCACGTGTTTTTTATATAATTCAATAAAATGTCACTTTAACAACACACAAGGATAATGAGAACAATTTGATACCCAACAATGCTACTGCTGCATATTAGACACAAGAGCAAATCGATGGTGAGGAAACGTTGCTGGGGGAGAAACACTTACGTTGGAGTTTCTTTAAGTATGAAAAAGAACCACCATGCACCTGCCGTCCAATATGCAACAGGCTTACGAACGAAAAGAGACAACAACAAAAAATGGGGACAGGGACTTAGTGGTTACGTGGTGTACATCTTTCGTTAGAAACGAAGAAACGAAGCGACCTTACTCAAACCGACCAGTTCTGCGGATGAACTGTATACTTCAGATGTCTGATGTTCAGAATCAGATGTCTTTAAAGTTGCAAAGCAAAGTTGCCTTGTAAACTGTTTATGGTAACCATTCTATGATTTAACTGTTGAGCGTCGCTCTTAAGAACTTGACAAAACCTTGGTAATAAACCAAACAGACTGGTACGGTCCTGAAAGCCGTTTTTAGCGACGAATTCTCACTACACTGAAAGGGTTAGTTCGCTCCCTTAGACACTGGCTAACAATATCTCAAATAATATAGATAATGAATAAATAACTCTGAAATAAACTTACTGAGTAGTAATAATTTCTTCTTTAAATCTTCGAATAAATCTGATAGGTCCAGGATACCTAAAATAGCAAAGGTACTACTATAGTATCAAATATGACAAATTGAGATCGTTTCAATTCTATGCAGCAAAACTCTCCAAAAAATTCTGCAAAGTATATCTAAAAATCAAAACTCTTGGACGGGACGGAAAAGTTTCGGAAAAACAACTTCGGACAAAAAACTCTCGAACGCTTTTCAGAAATTTAATACAAAAAACTTTCGGACAACACGACACCAAAAAAACAAGCACCAAAATATATGTTAAAGATAATAGAAGATTACGCTAAAGATGGCGGCGAGGACCTTTTTACCAAGATGCATCGCGTTCTAATTACGAATCCTTAACGATTCTATAGGCATTCGATTAAAGAACGCAGTTCATCTTGGTAAAAAGTTCCTCGCCGCCATCTTTAGCGTAATCGTCTATTGTGCTCCTATCCTAAATATCAACTTAAAGTCACATCTACAAGGATATCTGAATGTAATTTTCGCTAAATTGAACCAAATTAAAACATGGTGCCATACGTGAACCATTTTCAAGAAAAGCTTCATAGAATCAATCTTTTAGATAAAAGGATTCAAGAAACCTTAGTACTACTGAAACAAACTTGCAGATACCTCTCCTAAGAACAAGCACAAGCCAAAAAGCATTTTCGTATCGTGGAGCAAAGTTATGGAATGAGCTAGATAAGGAAACTAAATTGGCATCGTCCTTGGCTACCTTTAAAAAATCCATATGAGAGGTACATTATATTTTCAATTTTAATTCTATTTTGCTCTTTTGTACATTGTATTATAGTTCTCTTTAATTTAGGCTTTTCTGTTTTTTTGCACAGGTCAGTTTGTAAAACAGTTATTCATTACTGAAATTTGTAACCTGTATAAATATTCAAAAATGAAATGAAATGACTGGCAAGACAATGATTAGTTACCACTTTATGCTACGTTTCTTTGTGCTTTTCCATTTTCAATGGATTTAAGCTAGTGGACGAAAAAACATTCGGACGTCAGCAGATTTCGGACAGATAAACAAGTTTAATCGTCCGAAAGTTTTCGATTTTAAAAGGAAAAAATAGAAAATTGAACGCACTCTCGAGTACCGAATAAACGGGGGGGGGTGAGAATAATCGGGGGGGGGGGGTCGGAAATAGTTCAATATAACAATAATCGCGGGGTGCTTAGAGAAATATAAAAGAGCCCTTTTCTTATGTAAACACTTATCTGTTATATATGTATGTGCATAGTGATGTTACTGATACATATACTTTTGAACTCTGGCTCTGTTGAATGCACTTCTTGAGACTTTTTCTTGCGTTTATACAGAAATTATGTCCATAGTCACTGGTCTAATATCATTTCATTTTTCCAAAAATTAATAAAAGGGGGCTGGAAGAAGAGCGGGGGAGGGTTGGAAAATTTTTCAAAAATTAATAAGCGGGGGGGGACGATTATTGGGTACTCGAGAGTACATAATTGCAAATAACATATAAATTCTTACCGAACTAATTGCTGCTGAATATTCAATGGAAAATGATTCTTGACAACTCTCATAACTAGCCTTGCTACAATTGGATAGGAATTTGTTAACATCGTTTAACCAAGGGTGTTAGGACATGGATGTTTTGACTGATCATTTATTTACCTTGTTTTGATCCCTGTGTCTTATTTTGTTGTCTTGTTTTCTGTTCTGTTTCGTCTTCAACTGAGCGTGGTTAGGCCCAACCGCTTTCAAGTTATTCGAATAGAGCTCCCTTGTATTTCTATGTCTTAGTGCTCCTTTGCACAAGAAAGCTTTTAGCTCTATTAGAACAACTTGAGAGCGGTTGGGCCTAACCACGCTCAGTTGAAGACGAAACAGAACAGAAAACAAGATAACAAAACAAGACAAAGGGATCCAAACAAGGTACAAAAATAATCAATCAAAACATCCGTGTCCTAACACCCTTGGTTTAACCATCACATTCATAGCTGCATCGTACCATTTTTGAAACCGTTAGGATTGCTTGGCCAGAGCTCGGATCGAAAAATTTGGAAAGATAGTCAAAATTTCTGAAAAGTGCAATGGGAGGATTAAGGATAGGTAGTGGAAGTTTCTTTTAAGCTATTCAGTTGGAAGAAATATTTCACTGAATTTTACACCATCTTCTTTCGCCGATTTGAAGATTTGGAACCAATGCTCGCCCCGAATATTTGGAAAATTGTCCGCAACTGCCGCGATCCTTTGTCTGTTACAGAATTCGATTATTTTCACTGGTGGTGAGGCAAACATTACCTCACAGTGTTAGAGAGTCCCAATCACTGACTGCTTTTAAAAAAGAATTAAGAACCTGCACAATAGAGTGTGACTGTAGATTGTGTAAGACATTCATTTCGGGTTTAGGTTTTATTTAGCATTTTTTCTTTAAAATCCTTTCTGAACATTGCAACATTTTTTATATGTATGATAGATAGTTGGAATTAATTAGCTTTTCATAGCTATTAGAGTTGTAAGCCAACTTAAAATAAATTATTTATTATTATTATTATTATTATTATTATTATTATTATTATTATTATTATTATTATTATTATTATTATTATTATTATTATTACTATTATTATCAAATACGACATGGCCTAATGCCAGAGCCACACATGCCAACTGTCAAACTCTAACAAAGAGTCTCAGACAGCAAGCACTTTCCTAAAGATATGAGCTGTTCCGAGTAATGCTGATTTTTCAAATACTTTTATGTTATGCTTGATGTCGAGCTCCTTTAGATTCTCTCCAAGTTTCTTTGGGATCGAGCCTGACGCACCAATAACAATAGGGATGACTTTAGTCTTTGTTTTCCACATTCTTTCCAGTTCCACCTTCAGTTCCGCATAATTCATTATTTTCTCCACCTCCTTCAACGCTATGCGGTGATCACCTGGTATAGCAACATCTACGATCAGGCATGAATTTTTGGTTTTGTCAAGTACAACGATATCTGGTTTTCTATGCTCAATTCGTCTGTCTGTCTGAAACAGGAAATCCCAAAGGATTTTTGCTTTGTCATTTTCTAACGTTAATTCTGGTTTGTGTTCCCACCAGTTTTGACTACACTCAAATCCGAATTTGATGCACAACGCCCAGTGGATATTCTGGCATACCTTATCGTGCCGTCTTTTATATTCTTTCTGTGCAAGCATTCCACAAGAACTGACTATGTGTGTGACGTTTTCCGTTTCTTTTCCACATAAACGGCATTTATCTGAAACGTCTAACTTGTAAATGGACTTTTTAATTGAGTTTGTATTCAACGCTTGGTCTTGCGCAGCGATTATAAGGCTCTCTGTTTCTCTCTTTAGGTCTCCGTTTGCTAGCCACATCCAGGATAAATCTTTATTCTTACATTCCTTCGTATCTCTCTCAAATTGACCATGCAGGGGTTTATTCTCAATTGCAGCAAGGGTTTCCCTCTCAACCCTTGACTTATACCTTTCCTTTGTCTTAGTTTCATCAGCAACGAGTCCCCTCTGGGCACTGATAAACTTGAATACCTCCTCTTCACTACTGCTTAAGTACTGTTCAAGATTCAATCTCTCTAATTCTACACATTTAGCGATACTTATAAGTCCTCTTCCTCCAACTTTTCTCCTGAGATACAGACGATCCACATCCGCTTTCGGGTGTGCTCCACCATTCATTGTCAAAGCTTTCCTTGTCTTTCTGTCCAGGATATCCATTTCTTCTTTTGTCCATTCAAGGAAGCCGGCACTGTATCTTACTACAGCCACTATTATTATCATTATTATTATCATTATCATTGTCCTTTCTTCACGCCTTTTTGTTGCTTGGCGGCTTTTTCTGGGCAGCGGATTGAATCCCTCAATCTTAGGTGTCCAGAGTCCTTCTAATTATCTTCGCCGTGCCAAGTACACAAGTCTTTTGTAATAAAGATGTCATTTGTCCCATTTCAAGTTGCTCAAAATATCTCTTAAAGTTTTTGCTCAGCGTACCAAGAGCTCCGATGATGATTGGTATTATCACCACTTTCCTGACATTCCATAGTTTTGCTACTTCCCTTCTAAGATCTTCATACTTTTCCCTCTTCTCCTCTTCTCTTTCGATCACTCTTCCATCAAACGGGCATGAAACGTCAATGATTTTGCATTCATTTTTCTCTTTATCGTGTATTACGATGTCAGGTCGGTTGTGATTCAACTGCTGATCTGTTTGAATTCTAAAATCCCATAAGATCTTTGCCTTTTCATTCTCTAAAACACCTTCTGGAATATGATCATACCATTTCTCTGTACAATCGAACCCATATTTCCTGCAAAGCTCCCAGTGAATTACTTTCCCAGCTCTATCATGCGGCCAATTCTTGTACTGGTTCTGGGCCAACTTTTCACATTCAGCCAGTACATGCGCAATAGATTCCTCTCGTTTTCTACACATTCTACAAACAGGTGAAACATCTTGTTTGTCTATGCGGCTCTTAATAGCATTCGTCCTCAACGCCTGATCCTTGGCTGCCATTAACATCCCCTCTGTCTCCTTCTTCAGCGTACCATTCCCATGAATCAGAACTTCTTATGCCTGCAGTCAACTTCTCATACTGACCATGTAAAACCTTCTCTTTATAAGATTCCATTCTTTTTACCCTGATTGCCTCCTTTGGCATCCCAGAGCCCAAAAAGTTTTCTTCCTTTACTGCTTTTAAAAATGGTTCTTTGCTCCGCGCTACATAGCTATACAAACTGTTTACCTCAATCTCAACGCAATCCTCAATACTGACTAAACCCCTGCCACCGTCTGCTCTTTTGTAATAGAGTCTGTCAACATCCGCCTGTGGGTGCAATGCTCTATAGATTGTTAGCAACTTTCTGGTTTTCCTATCGACGGCTTTCAGCTCATCTACCCTCCAGTTAATTATTCCTGCACCATATCTGATGATTGATACAGCCCTGGCATTTATTGCTTGGATGATGTTTCCACCATTCAGTTTGGATTTCAGTATTGATCTAACCCGCCTGATATATTCCCTCTTCATTTCATAATAATAATAATAATAATAATAATAATAATAATAATAATAATAATAATAATAATAATAATAATAATAATAATAATAATAATAATAATAATAATAACAATAATAATAATAACAATAATAATAATAATAACAATAATAATAATAATAATATAATAATAATATAATAATAATAATAATAATAATAATAATAATAATAATAATAATAATAATAAGGGCTTTATCTTAGCGGCACAAAATCAATGTTTGCTTACAAGAAACTACCAGGCTAATATCCTACACAATGGAGTAGATTCCAAATGTAGACTCTGCGATGAGAAAGTTGAGACCATCGACCACATTATTTCTGGATGCTCTAAACTTGCCGCAACAGAATACGTAACTAGACATGACAGAATAGGCCAGTATCTGCATTGGAACATTTGTTCTCATTACGAAATTCCACACCCTAAGAACTGGTATGAACATCACCCACAGCCAGTTACGGAAGGAGATAATGTCATCATTCTCTGGGATTTTACCATCCATACGGACAGGCAGATTAATGCGAATAGACCCGATATTGTTATCAAAGATCTGAAACAAAAACTTGCTTCCTGATAGATATGTCTGTGCCAGCTGATCGAAACATCTCGGTGAAAGAATACGAAAAGTTAGCAAAGTACAAGGACTTAGAAATAGAGATAAACAGGATGTGGCAGCTAAGAAAAATTACATTGCCAATAGTAGTTGGAACATTAGGAATGTTAAAGAAAGGAGCCGGTGACTTTATTGATCAAATCCCGGGAAAATCAAACATCTGTGAAGTTCAAAAAATTGCACTAACATCGACAGCCCATCTCCTGAGGAAATTTCTTTCAATGTAGTTATCGATTTGCGGAAACATCAAAACATTATGACACTTGGTCAACTTTCCAGAAGTAATGTCATGACATAGTTGCTAGCCTTAAGTCTCTGGTAGTGACTCGGCTGGTAACTAAAAATTACCTGAAATCAAAGCTAAAAATTCAATTCATAATAATAATAATAATAATAATAATAATAATAATAATAATAATAATAATAATAATTATTATTATTATTATTATTATTATTATTATTATTATTATTATTATTATTATTATTATTATTATTATTATTATTATGGTGGTGTACATGTCGAAGAACTCAAATTTGAATGACTTACAGATAAGCTCTGGCATTTTTGCTTGCGCCAGTGGTGCTACGTCATCGAAAGTTGCATCAAGGATCTGCAATAAAAATGAAAGATCAACCGAAAGGAAATTAATGATTTCTGGCAGTGAAATGGAACTAAAACCAACACGATCGTTGGAAATGAGGAATGAATCGTAATCTTTACAGAAGTGCACATGTTTGATCTTACTTTTTGTCTTCAAATTTGTCGGTGAATGCATGTATTTCATATAATAAAGTACGACTTTGGGCAAGAGCTGAAAGTTTCTTAATCATAATATTTTGAGTACTCGAAGTTTCTCATGAGTTAAAATTCTGTAACAATCTTCACGTTCACTGCCTCTGGCCTCCTGAGCATTTCAAAACAATATTTCTGAAGCTTTTCCAACATTTTGACAGTACTCAAGTACCTTCTGGGTAATATGACACAGGAAACAAGTGAAAATAACATAAACATATGTTGGAGATTCACCTAACGAAAATAAATAGTTTCTTAAAATGTATTTTCCTAGCACTGGAGTTTCTTAATTTTTTGGAATCTGAGACTTGAGTTTCTTGTTAGTAGTTTCTTACACAAAATTACGTGTAATGTAGGTTGAATTTAGACTACATTACATAAGTCCCTCTAACTTACGCTCGTTGCTGTTGTCGTTATCGCTTCAGATGAGGGACTTATGTCCTTACGCTTCAATAAAGGGCTAATTCGGCCAAGTCAGCTGCGTTCACGGCGCTACCAATCAGATCGCTACTTTCTTAATATGGTCAACCCACGTGCCTATTTGTAGCGTTTGATTGGCTCATTAGTTCAAAGTTCGACATTTCGAAGCGAAGCAACGCTTGGACTTGCCGGCAAGTCCAAGCAATGCTCGAAGTGACCTTCTAAGGGACGTTTGAATGTTCTTTCGTCGTTCGTAGGATCGAAGATGTTCTAAGTTTCTTCTGATTTTTCGTAAGATTCTAGTCCCTGTTTAGAATCCGTTTGGTCGTGAGTCCTTTGTATGAGAGAAATTAAAAAATCAGATTGAATAAATATTGAATGAAATACAAGGAATCACGTCGTCAGTCTACGTCGAATCTTCCTTGAAACTTTTTTCATTAAATGTATTTCAAAACTGAATCTTATTTCATCTTATTTATTCTTTATTTCACCCGAAAGCCCAAACCCTTCCAACTTCAAAGACTGATTCGCTTAATCAAGAAATTACTCAACTGAAATCGCTAAACCAGTCGTTATAAAATAACTTCTCAAAGACTGCCTGACCATTCATTCAATGAAAACAATACCTTTATGAAGCAGCTTTGCAAGAAATCAGACCGAGAAATTTTGCTAGAACAATATGAGGACAATAAGCAAATGAAGAGGCAACAATAAGCTGAGGTAAAATGTTGCTTTCCTGTAGATGGAACTTCATTCTAGCATTGCATACTTAGACAGTACTCTCAGTTTCCAAGTTTCTCCCCTCCCCGGGTTTGGTTTGCCTCTGGATTGACATTTTTCGTTAACACTCGCTCTTTTTGCACGTTTTTCGCCTTTTCTGGTACCCTTTGTTACTGCCCTATTTAATGGCTGTTTATGCCTTATTTTACTCGCTGATGATGGACTTTGGAATTGGTCCAATACGTTCGTACTAACTGAATTATGGATTAGCCACTTGGATTTGTCTCATGGATTTGTCTTCATCATCACATGGATTTGTCTTAATCATTTCTTTATATTGTCATCTTAAGTGAAAATATGATATGCTAAAAACTGCTGAAAATATTACAAGAATGTGATTTTTGTCGTCGTTCTTGCCCTCCGATTCATCGCGAGACTGCGATTTCCACCTGATGTTTCACTCTCAATTAATGTATTGGACGACTCATTGAAAATAATATACCAAGCTGTAAGGAACATGTTTTCAATACTTACAACCGCCTTAACTTGGGGATAAATCATTGCTGCATATGAAGCCGTATAGCCTCCTACAAAGAAATGCGAAATCTCAGACCTATTGCCAGAAATCATTTACCGACAGGTAAACAGTGATACGAAGGCTGATTCTAGGAAATCTAGCCTTTTCGCTCAGGCATAGCAGAGTTGAAGATGAGCAACCAAACAAAACATACAGTAGAGAAACAAAGAACTTTCGAGCAGTCTTTAGATGAACTCTTAAATCGAGACACAGTTTTGAAAAAGAATTGGGGATTGTCGTATTGAAGTGTCGTATTAAAACTTTTGCTAAATATTCTAAAGGGTTAGCAGTGTTTTTATTCATAAAAGAGCACTTTCTACCTTTGAGCACTGTAGTGAAAATTTTAATACGATACCAGAACCCTTTCTTTGAAAATTCACTTTATTTTGACATTGCTGGAAAACAACAGAAGTGCTGTTTTTGAAGCAACAACTAATTTTGCCTTTTCTCTGCCATAAATCAGCAACCACTCGTCAGATTGACTCAAAGAAGGTCTCAAACTCCTTCATAACACAGTTGCAAAGGCTCATCTATATTGTATCCTAGAGCGAATAGGATTCATTCGAATAAGCACACTTCGTTCCGCGAAATCATAAAACATAGTCCATCAAGTGACTTAGTCCATTAGTTCCATAATAAAACTGTTACGAATCTTAGGGGGTCTACAATTGTCATACATTTGGCAAACGTAATTTATGCTAATTCATTACAAAATTACAACCTAGACCTTCATAAACTATTGTTTTCTTAACGATAATAACAATTTTCATTAAGTAATTTAGAAATTATAATGATTTTGATTTTTTCAAAATATTTGATCAATTTTTACTAAAATAATTTAACAGCAAGAAACAATGAGATTGAGACAAGAAAACGCTTAGCCAGATGTTATGTTTTATCAACACTTTTATATGCAAGTGAAACCTGGACGCTTCACGCTGATACATGCACGAAAATAAACAGCATTTGAAATGTGGAAGTGCTTAAAGTCTCATACAGAAGCTTAAAGTCTCATACAGAAGCCACGCTACAAATGAGGAGGTGTTAAAACGTGTAAATGAAAATGGTCTGTCACTAGAAAAGAACATAAAAATGAGAAAAACAATATTTTGGACATTTGGTAAGATAAGACAAGATGCAAAAAATCATTGTTTGAAGGAAAAGTATGAGCGAAAAGACCAAGGGAACGTCCCCGTAAATCGTGGATGAAGAACATCATGGAATGGACAAAGCTAGACTTTGAGCTGTGCATAAGAGGAGCTGAAGATCGTGACAACTGGAGAGGAGAAACGACGAGTCCTCTGACTTGAAGCGGTCACCGAATCATGATGAATTAAAATGCCGCTATTTTGAAAATAATGAAAATTTCGAAAAAATTGCCACGGCAGATTTACAGCAAATAACCAAAAGTTCACGTGAAGTTATTCAATTCATGAAAAAATATGATGCAATTGTATACCCACTTTTTGAAAGATTTGAAAGATCTGAGGCCTATGCTTTGCTCCATGCATGTCAGTGAAGGGTTTGAGTTGTAAATTTCTGAGCCACTTAGGTGTCACATCGTGATTTACTTACCAATTGACCAAGCAAATAAAATGATCTCCTCTAATCTGAATCCAAGTTTCGTCACAGCATATTTGATGACAGCATCGACCGCCTTTTGCTCTGCTGCTGGATACGGAAGACCCTGAAAAAATAAATAATATCATAATTACGTCATTTCTAGTTTTGAAATGCTGCAAAGAATGAAATACTTGGTGAGCAAGAAAAAATTTCCCATCTTTGAAAATTCATAGCACCAACAGCACTTCACACATCTGGATGACTCAAATTCTAGTTAAAAGCCAAAAGATTCCAGTATTTTGTGATTTTTCTGGCTGTCTTACGAGCACTAGAAACATAGGTAAATTGAGCTTTAAAAATTTCATGGTTACAAAATGACTGAAAAAGGGCCTAAAACGTTGATCAAATGATAAAGGACTCCGTGCACAGAGCAATTGAGAAAATACAATTTCTCACGGGTAAGAGCTATCCTCTGTACATTTATTGCTATGGGATTGAAAATCCTTAGTGTCTGTTTGAAAACCTACGTCTTATAGCTCTTGACAGAGGTGGAAGGCCCATTGCCTATTGTTCTGCGCGAAGAGAGTCAGAGAGCTCAGAGGAGATCAGAGAGCTCAGAGGGAGATCACAGAGCTCCCTATACTTAATAGATTCAAAAAGCAATTGACAAGTTATCATGCGAGCTGAACAGAACATAAAACACGACTCCCTGGAAGAGCATCTGCTATTAAATAGATTACTGTACATAACTTAGCTTTAACTGTATATAGATCATATCAATGTAATTAAGGTATTTATTTTCTTGCTTGGTATTTTCGTGTGTGAAGAATTTAAAATGAAATGAAAGGAAAGTCCTTACCATTTGATCGGCGTTTTAGGCCCTTTTTCAGTCATTTTGCAACCATGAAATTATATAAATTTGAATTGATCTATACTTCTAGGGCTGGTAAGACAGTAAGCAAAATCACAAAAATACTTCAATCTTTCAGCTATTAACTGGAATTTGAATTATTCAAATTTAATCTAACTATGTACACAGGAATTGTTGAGGCACATTTTCGCTATTGTTGTTCTGTTTGGGGCTGTTGTGGTCTGACTGAGATTAATCGGTTGCAAAAATTACAAAACAGGGCTGCACGTATTATAACTGGCAGTCGCTTTGACTCACCGGGCCTGCCACTTGTAAAAAGACTTGGCTGGAAGACCATAGATGAGCTAATCAATAGTGAGTCTAATATCATGGTCTTCAAATCCCTGCACGGCCTTGCTCCACCATACATGCGCAACCTATTCACAGACATCCCAGTTAACCTCGCGTAATCTTAGGAATTCGGCATCTGATCTAAGGATACCAAAGAAAAATTCAACAAATGGGCAGAAATGTTTCTCTTTTAGAGGTGCTAAATCTTGGAATGGCCTCTCAGCCGAGCGTAAGCAGGCATCCACTATTTATAAATTCAAAAAACTCGACAAACAGTAGGTGTAAATATGTATTTGGATTTCATTTTATTGTTAATATTTATTTTAGATCATAGGGTTTTATTAGTATTTTATGAAAATTGTAATTAAGTTAGTTTAGTCTTTTTCTATTATATCTTGATTTGTAAATTTGATAGTGGAGGGCCCCTTGAAAATCATCATTGATATTGATGAAGGGCTACCCTCCTTAAAAATTTGAAAATGGAAATGAAATGAAATGAATCTGTGAAGCACCATTGGTGCTATGAATTGTTAAAAGTGGGAAATTTTTCTGGCTCACCCTGTAGTATGATGATACGTCGTAGCTGCGGGTAGGGAGCTCTTGAACAAAAACTGGTAGCCATAATCTCGCAAATTGAATCTGAGTCATAATTCCGCAAATAATTAACATTTTACTGCAATTCCTATATCTTTGGCAACTTTCTCCAGAATATGACCAATAATTTGGTAGTTGCTCGATTTTAATCGCTGAATGAAATTTTATTCCAGAATAAAAAAGGAGGGAAAGAGAAGAATGAAGAAAGAATGATAGGGATAATATGAATAACGTAATATGAGTAGAGATGATATAAATAAATAACATAAATGACTTTAATTAATACAAATGATCCAACGAGTACTAGCCCATAAACCCGCAAGATGTCGGAAAACGATGCCTATTATTCCGCAAATGCTAGACAGGATTCCCTAAAAATCACATGTCCCCGTACAAACAACGTACGAAGATATCTCCTGCCCCTGTTTATGATGTGACGCTTACATTATCATGACGCTCTGTTTCCAGTCTCTTCCGGGTGTCCCAAAAAAGTACTCCTGTTTGAAAAATCGCCAAAATTTGACTATCAAGCTTTTTCTAAAATTTTCTTTTAATCCCTTTTGCCAATGGCTCAAAAATACTTGGAGATAGTAAATATTGTTGTTTTTGGCACTTAAAGAGTATGAAAAAACGCATCAAATAACCTCATTCTTAGCCATACTCTTCAAGCAATATTGTTAATCTTATCTAAAACCATTATAATGAGATTTTTTCATTGTCTTTCAAGTCTATAACAATAGTTAACGTCTCTTTCTGACATTTATAACTTAACCAGAAGGTGATAAATATTGTTGTTTCGGTACTTAAAGAGTATGAAATAACGCATCAAAAAACCTCATTCTGAGTCATACTCTTCAAGCAATGTTGTTAATCTTATCTAAAACCATTATATTGAGATTTTTCATTGTCTCTCAAGTCTAGAAGAATAGTTAACGTCTCTTTCTGACATTTATAACCAAACCAGAAGGTGACAAAATGAATACACCATTTTAGTGAACAGCCTCATTTTGGAAATTATTCAAAATTCTTTCATATGAAATTTTAGACGCCAAATTCGGATTCAGCACCCCAACTTTAGTCTAACTACAAGTTTTCATGTTGCTAGCGGTTGCAGTGTTAATTCTATGGCGATGTATAATTTGAAAATCTACAAGGGATTTGACCGTGAAAATGACTCGGGGTGTAAAGTTTCACCCCCAGCGACTTTTCATAGTCAAATCCCTTATAAATCTTTGAATTTTACATTGTCATAAAATCAACATCACAATTGTCAGCAGTTTAAAAACAAGTAACCAGACTAAAGTTTGGGTGCCAAATCCGAATATGCGCTCGAAATTTTCATATTAACAATAGGGAGAGATTTTGACAAGTTTCCAAAACGATGCTGCTTAATTAAAGTGGTGTATGAATCTGGTACTAATCATCAATGCTCCTTGCAGTATGTTTCAGAATCAGGTGGCCCTAAAAATTGCGAAATTTGCTAATTTAAAATCCAATCACGAAATCAGTTATACCTTGAAAATAATGTGGTCTATGATCTGCTTGCCAAAAAAAAGAAATTGGCAGATCGGCCAAATAATGAAATTTTGGTGACTTTTCGAACAGGAGTGAAAGGAGCAGACGCTTTTACCGAAATTTTGTACAACACAAGAACCTACTTAGTTTTCAGTATATTTTCAGGAACAACCGGTTGATTTCACCTTACCAAGGTTTCAAATAAGTAGAAAAAGATCATTTAAGCCGTAGAAGCGCTACATCAACCTAATAATAAAACTTTGGAATCATTACCGAGCTTCCAGCAAAGCCAGGGTGGTTCCAACCAAGAACTGAATATCCAGCTGCATTAAGAAGAAAATTCAACTCAACAAAGAAAACAGTAAAGTGTGTCCATAAACTAACTAGCAAATACTATTAGGCTGAATGATCAGGCTGAAGCTTCCTCGTTGAAAGGATGAAACTAGTTCTGTGATACTTCATGGCTTTTATTTTTCTCAGACTAGCAAATATACAGAAACTTACAATGATAACAGCAAGATATATTTAAATTTCCCGACAGCTTTTGCATGGAAACAGAGAGGAAATTGACAGGTTTCTCTGGGAAATTGAAGGATTTCCGTATTACGAAACTGTTAGGAAACTGTCTGTTAGGAAACTATCCGAAATCTACAACACAAATATTATGGGGAAACCCCACAATTCCCTGTAGTGGATGCTTTAACTTGCGTCGTGGAAAGAAAAATCGAGAAGAAAGAAACCTTCTTTGGTATGATTAAATTTGAAGGATCTTTCACAGCAAAAGAAAGTGACACAGGCTCCAAATCTTCAAAAAAGACAGCATGGAAGGCTATTAGATTATCCTATTGAATTAATACCTTGAAAGGACCTGTGATTTTTCAAGAAAATGATTATTTGCGAGGGTCTATAATATGCTAATGATAGCAAACTTATCGCTCTCGTGCCTTATAATTAAAAGATTGATGACGTCAAAATCTCAAATGAGATGAAAAATAAGGTTGTAATGTTAGAAAAAATCGATTTCACATAAATAGACCTTTTCGCAATTTGAAGAAAGGAACTGAGGAGAGCGCGGCCAATTCTGACAGCCTTGGCAGCAGTAGGAAATCGGGAGAATCGCCTCCTTGGGACTCGGTTGCATCTCCAGTTTCAGTTTTCAGATTCACTTTCATTTGATTATCAATCTATCCTACATACAATTCTATACATTTACAATACAATTAAATACAAAACAAATACAAAACAAAGGGCAAACAACATACAAATACAAAACTAAATAAACTACATCAAAGGGCTACAAACTAAAACAAAGGGAATGACCTTACATGATTATAGGATAGTCTGATTAGGGAAGAGCTCTCTAAATAGGTAAACTAATCGAGAGAGAGAGCCCCCCTCCCTGGAGACTTGAGTTATTTCGATCTATTTACCCCTTTCAAGAGTCACACAATATTCATTTTGACCGCTAATTGTCCTCTTTGCATTATTCAGTTACCTGGTCATCCTCTCACCCATTGGTCAGTGCATTTTGAGCCACTTTAATGCGGGTAATCGTCCTCGGCTTTGAAGCAGCTTAGTTTAGGCCTAGCCAACATTCAGGCTTTACGTCAAAATTGATTGAACACATCCAAAAAGGGGCATAAAATAAACTCACAAATGGACGCAAGGATAGATAGACGCCTAAATAACCTAGAGAAGACACTTACCATACATGCAACTTTTGAAAGGTGCAAATAAATCGAAATAACTCGAGTTTGCACGGGAATGTGACCGAGACGCAAGCCATACGCCGATCAACGAAGCGGAGGGGATTCTTCTAATTCCCTACTGTTGCCAAGGTTGCAAGTATGGGATGCATTCACCTCAGTCCCTTTATCCAAATTGCGAAAAAGGTCTATTGATGGCAGAGTGACAATGAAGTCAGGACTTTTTGCAGCTCAGACAAGTTGTTACCAGGAAAGAATGGTTGGATAATTTTCTGATGCTAAAAGTGAAAGTTTTAAAAGATCACATAGATAATTTCGTCGACAAACCATTTCTTGGTGCACTCATGCAGCCAAGCTCGTAGAATCCTGCGTTTCCTTCTGAAGCAATGACCTAAAGAACATAAAAATATAACTCAAAATGTGACACAGCAAAAATTGCAGCAAGTTACAAAGATTCAACATGGAATGAAAAGTACAGGATAGAAAAGAAGGTATTTGCAGGAGCAAGGGAGCGAGACCTTGAAGTGAGAGCACCATTTCTATGGACAGCACGAAAGCACAAAATATAGACAAACAAATCTTTTGACAAGATGAAAAAGCTAGGAAATCCAGTCCAATTTTGAAAGCATGCTGCTTTTTAAAGGGAACAACGACCTAACTCCCTATTAATCAGAGCCTGGTAGAATTGTCTGTAAAATTGAAAAAAAACCAACAATTGACACCTAGTTTGGATCACGCAGTAAAACAAACGAAATTCAAAAGCTGTAGGGGGAGAAGCAATAACAAACTGTCTTACCAATGTATCACCATTAATTTCCTTGTTACGTCGATCCAAAAACATTGTATCAATCTCATTACCATCTTCAGTGGCAATCTTTGCTCGCAAGCCATTCTAAAACGAACACAGGGAACTTAGAGCATTGTTGGGAAGACGAAACAGGCTTTGTACACAGCAGCGTTTTGGGGCTGGAGCTCTCAGCACTCCAACCCAAACGCTACTGCACATGAGCTTAACTCATTGCATGAGGGGACACATAAGTTTCCTCGGACAAAGCCTATCTCGTCTCTCAAACAAGATAGGGTATATTGTTTTAGCAGAAAAAGTTTTGTGAACGTTCTTAAAATCAGGTCCCATTAACAAAATTTTGTGTCTACAAGCAAATGACTGAGAAAAGTGTGCCTTCAATCAAATCGATCCAAGTATAGTAACGATGTCCTTAAGTCATGTCACGTGATAGTTTATGACCGCGAGCGGCACTCACGCACTCGCGCGCGCAGCATGAATGAGGCTGATGAAAGTGTTAACGGATCAACCCAACGTATCCAAAAGTAACATGATAAATTAGACTGATTTAGACTGATTACGATGAGTCCTTGTGATTGCTATTCAAAATGAGGCAACTACGCCAAGCCGGACTCATCATATTGCGTAAATTTTTTAGACAAACTTCTTTCGATTTTGAACGCACTTTGGAACGAGGCTGCTGTACAAAGTTATGTTCTGCTAAGTATGAACAAAAACAAAATACAACGGCATAAGTATTAACTGATGCACCGTAAAAATTCCAAATCAATGTGTATCAAGAAAATACGAGTTTTTAGCCTAGCAGTTTTATCAAGAGCTTTAGCCTAGGCCCTTATCGAAACGAGGCAGATATTATCATTTCAAAATATTGGCATTTGATTGCGAGTCGTAGTTAGGAGCGTCCGGCAGCCTTTCAATAACGATAACCACAGCCATATCATCAGTCTAATGATAAACTAAATAAGTGTCTTTTAGCACTCAAAAAAAAGAGTATGTCAGAAAGAAATAGTTCCTAGCACATTCATATATTCTGCTGACAATTTACTTCATAGCTAGACAGACAGACAGACAGACAGACAGACAGACAGACAGACAGACAGACAGACAGACAGACAGACAGACAGACAGACAGACAGACAGACAGACAGACAGACAGAAAAGGCTAAAAATACCTTTTCAATGAGATATGCACGTCCAGCCTTCATTGGTTCCGCTAAAAGTGAAAAACTAAACATTTATCGAGTCGTCTAAAGTCAAAAAAGAAAGTATTCTTCTAAAAGTCCTACTACATCTGCTTTCCTTGCAACACCAAAGAACTCTCTCCACACTCCCCCTTAATACAATAATAACGGCAAAGAAGTACCGGGCAAGTTAATAAAATGGTCCGGAGTTAGAAAGGCTTAAGTCTTCCCCCCTAAGAGTCGAAGAGCTTGGTTAGGGGGGATTCCATTCTCCCAAGAGAACAAAATGCATGAATGTATCTATTGCTAGACGTGAGAACAAAGGGAAATTTTGCTTGTTGTTTTCACTCATTTTTACAGGTTTTCGACAGTGGCTTTCTGCTGAAATCTCCCATTTCGACGGGAGGGAATTGCCGATCAAAAAGCCCTATAATTAGTGAACCGAATTGGACATATGGTAAGAGAAGCTTTTCTGGGCCTTGAAATTTTTCCACAGTAGGCTGCTCAGTAAAATAATTGTTTGAAATTAATCAAGATAAAACCAAGATAAAAGCTTTGTCAAAAGGCAGCTAGAAATTATGATAAAAATGGCCAGCCTTTCTTTGAGTTGATGAGGAGGGATATTTTTAGCAAAGCTTAAGTAGACCCACTTTACCTCGTAGACCCATATTACCCTGACCCACTCTATCTAAAGAGAAGAGAACGAATGAAAAAACGCAAATGGAGGGGAAATGGTCAAAAAGAAAAAACAAAAATAAAATCAAAGAGCCAGTAAAATCCCCCTCTTAGGCCATTAGGGACAGGGCAAAATTTATTATATGACATGGCCGGTGGAGAAGAAAATTTTTGGAGAAATATCTGCTGACCCCGTATGAAGTCAATGTAGAATAACCACCCCGTCGCCCTTTCCTTAAAGTCCTTAAAAATACATCTGCCCTGTATTCATGAACAACAGATGTTTTACAGTAAGTATCACCAACAAAGTAGCCAAAGACCATTACAAAATGATATCTTGTACTTATGAATGCTTTTCAAATAAAAATTTACCTTGAAAATTAAGAGATATGAATGAGGACAGTAATTGACAAGGAAATTTTGTTATATATATATATATATATATATATATATATATATATATATATATATATATATATATATATATATATATATATATATATATATATATATATATATATATATATATATATATATATATGTATATATATATATATATATATATATATATATATATATATATATATATATATGTACTCAATCTGCAGACAGTACTGTTTCGCCCTTTGTGGGCTCATCAGTGCAGCACAGAGTTGCCTGATGTCGGGGGCACCATAGCAGTTTAAAGAGTTAATTGCGGGATCCTGTCAGAGTGCTCAAACTGTGCATACACAGTGAGCGTTGCATAGTGCATCAACAGGTCCCCACAAGGTCCCAGACATAGAGTGCTCAACCAAACTTACGTAAGGGAGCGAAATATATATATATATATATATATTCAGAGTGCGGTTAAGCAAAACAGGTCTAGTTAGAATAAAGATCAAGTAAAATGTCTTAAATTCGTAACCCAAGGGGCAGCTATGAGAAAAATAAAGCATATTCGCAACCAAAGCAAAATCCATCGTTCACATAAAAAGGGGCAGCAAATTTTGTCTCATTCAACCGACAACATGCCTAACGTAAGGGTGGTTCGAAGGCCTAACCCTAAGGCTACCCGCTGGAACTTCAAGCTGGATAGCATGAGTGAATTGGACATTGCTCTAATTCAAGGAATTTACGAGCAATCAAAACATCCCGTTCGTTATATATGCTACGGGGCGGACCAGAAAGAAATTCATGGATACCTAGAGTTTGAAAAACGAACACAGGTATATCTAACACAAGTAAAGCATATTTTTGGTGATGCCAGTCAGAGGGCAACTTTTGCAATGGCGAAGGGCTCCAAACAGCAAAACGTGAGGAATTGTGCTGCCAGAGGAACATTTCACGAGATCAAGGACGATACGACGAGAGTCTCATTGGAAGAGATGGCTGAGGAATTGAGAGCAAATGGCGAAGCTGAGACGGCAAGAAAATATGGAGACGACTTCTGGTCGCAATATTCGACAATAAAGAACACGTCAGCCCGAATGAAGAACATTGAGGCCGAGGAGCTCATCAAGCAACAGATGATGGATATTGAGTTGAGGGACTGGCAAAAGTGGGTGGTGGCAATGTTGGAGTTTCAAGGAGACAGAAAAATTCTATTTGTTGTAGACGAGGTTGGCGGGCTTGGAAAAACCTGGCTCACAAAATGGTATCACGTCAACCTGCAAGCCGCAGTATACACCACAACAAAGAGGGGCGATGTAGCCTATGCATACAATGGCGAATCAACTGTAATATTTGATCTGAGCAGATCTCAGCTAGAAAAGCTCAACTATGACACGCTCGAATCTATCAAGAATGGCATGGTATTTTCCACCAAATATGAGTCGCGCTTGAAGCTGTACATGCCCCTTAGAATGATTGTCTTCATGAACAAAAGGCCAGAACTGCACAAGAACTTATCCGACGACCGACTGGAGATGCTCTGGTTTAAAAGTTATGATGGTAAGAGAGTAGTCTCGTATTCGTTCAAAGAACGATGCCACCGCCCAGAACCAGAAATCAAGTTTATTCTGCTGAACAATATGGAAGACCTGATGGGAACCAGGGTGAAGAAGAGATTTCGTCAAATTTTCAATAACGAGACTACACAAGAGCCAGAAGACAGTCAGCATGATGAGCCAGAAACAACCCAAAGAGCTAACTTGCATGACAGCCAGTGTTTGTGCGAAGACTGCGTGTTCGAGAACAATATTCCGCCAAACAAAGAAACTTCACAGGTGCAGCTCTCGGAAAACAGCTTTAGCCCCTGAACAATTAGTATGATTTGACAATCTTCGAAGCATGGAGTTACTCTGAAAAAACATCGATCGGTCCAAATTTAGATTTATTATTTCTGGTATTTCTCGTGCTTAGGAAAGAAAGCATATAAAAGTATTGAGACAAGGAATGGAAGGTATTGAATATTATTGTAACGAATGATAATAAGATCAATGGAATTACGATCTACCGCACTGTGATTTATTTGCTTCAAATCTTCTACAAATAGCCTCGCACTCTTACCTGAGAAAGTCTGATACATGAAGTAATAACTTAGCTCTACACCCGTGTGGAGGAATAAAGCGTAGCATCACTATCTTAATGTCTGTATCTGACTTTTTCAACAATCTTACAACAGAGAAAATCAGATGCTTGACGTATTTACAGGGGACAAAGGGATACTTTAAAACTATGGTGTAATTTTGAACGCTTTGTAAGAGGGGTCCAATGCATTCACCTTTAAGTGGAGTATCTGATTTTTTCATGTATCTTAATTGTTCACACAGTCTTCATTGAGAAAATCAGATACACAATATCAGATACATGACGTAATTACAGGGGACTAAGGTATATTTGTAAATCATGATGTGATCGCTAATACTCAGTCACAGGGATCTAATGCGTACTTACCCGCAGCAAAATATCTGATTTTCGTGTATCTCAATTTTTCACACAGTCTTGATTGAGAAAATCAGATACACAAAATCAGATACATGACGTAATTACAGGGGACCGAAGTATATTTGTAAAACTATGATGTAATCGTGAATACTCAGTCACAGGGATCTAAGGCATGCTTACCCGCAGCAAAATATCTGATTTCGTGTATCTTAATTTTTCACACAGTCTTGATTGAGAAAATCAGATACACAAAATCAGATACATGACGTAATTACAGGGGACCGAAGTATATTTGTAAAACTATGATGTAATCGTGAATACTCAGTCACAGGGATCTAATGCATACTTACCTTACGCAAAATATCTGATTTCGTGTATCTTAATTATTCACACAGTCTTGATTGAGAAAATCAGATACACAAAATCAGATACATGACGTAATTACAGGGGACCAAGGTATATTTTTAAAACTATGATGTAATCGCTAATACTTAGTCACAGGGATCTAAGGCATACTTACCTGCAGCAAAATATCTGACTTTGTGTATCTCAATTTTTCACACAGTCTTGATTGAGAAAATCAGATGCACAAAATCAGATACATGACGTAATCTTAGGGGACGAAGGAATTTTTGTAAGACATATTCAGTAATACGTTCCAAAATGATGAGATGTACTTGGATCCCTGTAATTATTAGGTTAGATATCTGATTTTGTGTATCTGATTTTCTCTATGAAGAATGTGTGAAAAATTAAGATACACGAAATCAGATATTTTGCTGCGGGTAAGCATGCCTTAGATCCCTGTGACTAAGTATTAGCGATTACATCATAGTTTTACAAATATACCTTGGTCCCCTGTAATTACGCCATGTATCTGATTTTGTGTATCTGATTTTCTCAACCAAGACTGTGTGAAAAATTAAGATACACGAAATCAGATATTTTGCTGCGGGTAAGTATGCCTTAGATCCCTGTGACTAAGCATTAGCGATTACATCATAGTTTTAAAAATATACCTCGGTCCCATGTAATTACGTCATGTATCTGATTTTGTGTATCTGATATTCTCAATCAAGACTGTGTGAAAAATTAAGATACACGAAATCAGATATTTTGCTGCGGGTAAGCATGCCTTAGATCCCTGTGACTAAGTATTAGCGACTACATCATAGTTTTACAAATATACCTCGGTCCCCTGTAATTACGTCATGTATCTGATTTTGTGTATCTGATATTCTCAATCAAGACTGTGTGAAAAATTAAGATACACGAAATCAGATATTTTGCTGCGGGTAAGCATGCCTTAGATCCCTGTGACTAAGTATTAGCGATTACATCATAGTTTTACAAATATACCTCGGTCCCCTGTAATTACGTCATGTATCTGATTTTGTGTATCTGATATTCTCAATCAAGACTGTGTGAAAAATTAAGATACACGAAATCAGATATTTTGCTGCGGGTAAGCATGCCTTAGATCCCTGTGACTAAGTATTAGCGATTACATCATAGTTTTAAAAATATACCTCGGTCCCCTGTAATTACGTCATGTATCTGATTTTGTGTATCTGATATTCTCAATCAAGACTGTGTGAAAAATTAAGATACACGAAATCAGATATTTTGCTGCGGGTAAGTATGCCTTAGATCCCTGTGACTAAGTATTAGCGATTACATCATAGTTTTACAAATATACCTTGGTCCCCTGTAATTACGTCATGCGTCTGATTTTGTGTATCTGATTTTCTCAATCAAGACTGTGTGAAAAATTAAGACACATCAAGATTAGATACATAGCTCAGATAATCTCCGGTACCCTTGTGATTCTAACTACAGTTGAGAAAGCAAGCCCTTTGAGCCTGTTGACAACGTTGAAGTCAAAACCATTCGAAAGAAATTCAGTAAATAGCATGAAAACAAAGTTTAAAAAGCGGCGCGGAAATGAAAATATTTATTTACTCATCATACATATTCAATGCCTTTCTATTTTGATGAAAGTCTCCAAGTTAAGTATTTTGTTGTTTTAACAAGTCGCAAGTCATATTTTCTTAATCAATTCGTCTTTTTAAAATAAATATCTTCTACTTTCTTGATAATATTTCTGCACGCTTTTTGAGAGAATCTGCTGTCCTCTTTTTGTTGAAGTTAAATCGTGGATCTCGCAGCATGGATGTCCATTTCCCAAATCCATAAATCTTTAGGCATTTTTTCAGACAAAGGTCTTCTTCAGGAGTGAAGGGCACTCTTTGGCCAACAATTGGCTTTGATTTCATCTTACTTGCTTTTCGTACTGGTGGTTGAAAACTCGTAATGCTCTCCTGTGAAGAACTTGTCGGTGTACCCGTGTCATCGCATTCATTTCTTTGTTCCGATGAAGTTTCCCCTTCCAGTGATGTCACACCCTCGGAATCAGAATGGTTGTCACAGTCGAAAATAACTTTACGCACTTCTCTGTTTACTTCACTATTCTGCAACTTTTTCATTGCCGATTTTGCAGTGGATGCTATTTCACGAGAACTTCTTTTCTGATAATAAGTCCTCGCTACTTGCGAACTATGTTTCTGATCACGAGTGACAGCATCTTGCTCTTCCGAGGAAAGTTTGCGAGAACTTTCGGTCTCCACAATTTGGCGATATCTTGTTGGATGAACGTACTTTCCAATTGCTTTAAATACAAGCTCCGACATCAGGTTGCTAAAGTTTTTAAACTGTGTTCCACTTCTTGTTACGAGAACATAGTCGCATTGTGGGTTCAACAGTGGTCGTACATATTGAATGTATTCGTCAAGTATTCGTGTGCTCGTTTCGTCAAAAATTAGAGAGTCAAAGCTGTACTGATTGGCAGTCTTGAACTCGGTTTGATCCACGAATCCATCACTTTCTTTTGACTTTTCAAACATCGACAACGACAAATACTGATAAGTCATCGGTCTTGACCCCTTCACCCTTGTAAACAAGTAGACAGCTACGAAACGAGTGGCGAAAGTAAGATCGGCAGCTGTAACTGAGGTTAATGGGTAGTCCTTACATCTCATTAGTACGTCCTTGTAACGCGAAAGATGAAAGGGTATCACTTTCTCCATCTCCTCCATCGTCGCCCATTGATTCGTTGCTTGTAGAGCTTCAATGGAGACGTTTTTGGTCCATTCGGTGATTTTACGTCTTGCAAGTGCTCTCTTCCCCCTGTTGATATACACCTCCGACGTTGCTAAATTCCCGAGAACTGTGCTTGAGAGTCCAGCCGACTTCCGAAAATCAATCAAGTCTGTTATCGCTTGAAGGTATCCAAATTGGGCCGAACTGCCGAGACCCCATTCCTTTCCAATGTGCTCTATGAAATTACATACGAGTCCTGCCGAGCCAACACAATAGTCTACATGTTCCTCGGTCAACTGCTCGTCATCATCTTCGCTACAAAATTTCAAAAACTTCATTACCCGAGTTCCATTTTGTGCGGCTTGAGTTTCTGACATTCCCCCGCCACATACTGCACACAGCCACTCGATGTACTTTTTGCCAAGACCCTCCTTTATAGAAAAACATGGTCTTTTTGTGGTATCAGCACGCTTTCTTAAACTTGCACTGCACTTTAGTCCATCACGGTTGCTTTGTTGTCGTATGGAATGTTCGATTACCCTTTCGCTTGGCTTTATGTCAAAATAGTAATACCATCTGTGCTTTGTGTCAATGTGCTTTCTGCAACCCCTTTTGCTGAAAAACTGTCTATTCTCACAGAAATCAACTGGGCAAAGAAAGGTATTGTCTTTGCCTTCTCGCAATATTATCGTTCGTCGCTGTTGTCTTGCGCCTTCAACCTTTGACCAGTCCATGTTGACTAGCTCGCTTACGATAAAATTCATTTTATACCAAAAATAACAAGAGCATACCAGCAAGCACGCACTTTGATATTCCTGAACAACTTTTCTTCGCAAGCGAAAAATTAAAAAAGCATTTTCATGATGATCCCATTTACTCTCCCTTCAACGATTTCTAAACAAAGAAACACCAAGTTAAACGGTCACAGAGGAATTCAACGAGCACTGTCTCCACTGCATCTCTGGGGAACCCAGTGGAGACAGGGCCTCCAGACTCCTTGTCTAGATCATTCTCAAGGGGAATGACTGGATCATTCTCGAGGGATCTATGAGAATTATGAGATGCTTAGGTCTTGGTTCATCATTGTGATCTTGGCAGACATTCTGTGAAGACAGCAATGAACAATGATCTCGTAGTTATGTCAGCCCTTGTTACCTATGGGATGAATTCCTTGTTCTCCTGGCATCGTTTAGGGTCATCAAGGACCTCTGAGTTCAATAGGGTCATGGTCCAACTTTTTGTTCCTTCTCTGTTGAGAATTGGGGGCACCTCCTTCGACAAGCAAGGTACAATGGGTTTATATAACTCAGATTAATCAGCGTTTATAAATAACCAAAGTATATGTATATTTTCAACTTTTCCCCCGAAAAAAAATGCACTAACACGACTTAAATTCAGTGAACAATATAATGAGTTAGAGAGATATTCAGAGTGCGGTTAAGCAAAACAGGTCTAGTTAGAATAAAGATCAAGTAAAATGTCTTAAATTCGTAACCCAAGGGGCAGCTATGAGAAAAATAAAGCATGTTCGCAACCAAAGCAAAATCCATCGTTCACATAAAAAGGGGCAGCAAATTTTGTCTCATTCAACCGACAACATGCCTAACGTAAGGGTGGTTCGAAGGCCTAACCCTAAGGCTACCCGCTGGAACTTCAAGCTGGATAGCATGAGTGAATTGGACATTGCTCTAATTCAAGGAATTTACGAGCAATCAAAACATCCCGTTCGTTATATATGCTACGGGGCGGACCAGAAAGAAATTCATGGATACCTAGAGTTTGAAAAACGAACACAGGTATATCTAACACAAGTAAAACATATTTTTGGTGATGCCAGTCAGAGGGCAACTTTTGCAATGGCGAAGGGCTCCAAACAGCAAAACGTGAGGAATTGTGCTGCCAGAGGAACATTTCACGAGATCAAGGACGATACGACGAGAGTCTCATTGGAAGAGATGGCTGAGGAATTGAGAGCAAATGGCGAAGCTGAGACGGCAAGAAAATATG